>CM067316.1:17972864-18399073 GCA_034231615.1 Meghimatium bilineatum | reverse complement strand
TATTCTGTGCAGTTCTTGAGTAGTATGGGTATTGATTGTTTTACTTTCTCTATCTATTGTTCTTTCTGAGTGTTTATTTTTGGTCTACCCCCCTGGCTCTTTTGACTAGGTATCCCATTCAAGAGATTGATGGTGAATTTTTATAGTTACTTATAAGTATATTACAACAGAATAGGAACACTCTTGCGAAGATAGAGTTTTTAAATATCAAGGCATAGTTGTAATTCTAAACGCATTTCCGATCTTTGGACGACATCCTAATAGCTGCCATGAATTTTAAGAAAGATAGAAAGAAGAATATATTAAGCCAAATGCAGAAAAATTGAGAACAAGAGTTTAAAGAATACAAAACCGTTAAATATGCGTTAAACTATGTCTTTTTCTTTTTCTCTTCTTGTTCATAGTTTAATATGTCTACACGGTTGTACGGGTTGAACATGTCCTACACAAGTAGTACGGGTTTTAATATGTCTACACAGTAGTACGGGGTTTAACATGTCTACACAGTAGGGTTGAACATGTCTACACAGTAGTACGGGTTGAACATGTCTACACAGTAGTACGGGTTGAACATGTCCTACACAGTAGTACGGGTTTAACCATGGTCTACACAGTAGTACGGGGTTTAACATGTCTACACAGTAGGGTTGAAACATGTCTACACAGTTGTACGGGTTGAACATGTCTACACAGTAGTACGGGTTTAACATGTCTACACGGTTGTACGGGTTGAACATGTCTACACAGTAGTACGGGTTTAATATGTCTACACAGAAGTACGGGTTTAACATGTCTACACGGTTGTACGGGTTTAACATGTCTACACAGTAGTACGGGTTTAACATGTCTACCACAGAAGTACGGGTTTAACATGTCTACACAGAAGTACGGGTTTAAACATGTCTACACGGTTGTACGGGTTTAATATGTCTACACAGTAGTACGGGTTTAAACATGTCTACACAGCAAGTATGGGTTTAATATGTCTACACAGTAGTATGGGTTTAATATGTCTACACAGAAGTACGGGTGTAACATGTCTACACAGCAGTATGGGTTTAACATGTCTTCACAGTAGGGTTTAACATGTCTACACAGTAGTACGGGTTTAGCAATTCTACATAGTAGTACAAGTGTAACATGTCTACACAGAAGTACGGGGTTTAACATGTCTACACACAGTGGCGTAGCGTGGGTCCATGGCGCCCGGTGCGGAATCATAATTTTCCGCCCTTGTGACATTAAGAAAATATGTCAGTGATTGTGAAAGACTGGACGAAAATAAATTTGCCGCCCTCCCGATAATGCCAGCCTGGGGTGGTGTCTACACATCAAGCCATTTTTTTCGTGATACATGCTAGTGTATTTGAAAGCTCCTCAGTGCACCAATACAAACATTCTGTGGATATCTGCTGTGTACAAGTGCTCCTACCTTAACCTGGTTTAGTGCTATGCTGTTTTGTAGGAAATGTTTCTGCGGCCTGTGTTGCCTGTCCACATGGGACACAAAGGTGATGAATCAGCCTTAGTATTTTTAAGTGACTGTTTTGGTCTGTTGTGACCTGTGGTGATGCGGAAGATGATAACCTGTTCGTCTCTGTCGAAATAGTGATACACGAATGTTGTCTTTCAGTGCTCGACTTTCGTAATAGCCCTGACGTGGGTCCTCTTATCCTGGTAGGTGCGATTTCTTGGTCTTGTTATTTCTGTGTCGCTCTATTCTTTTGTTAGTATATCTACATTTTTATTTTCATGATATGGCACAGTAGTATTTCATGTATTTCATTGTAGTACTACCCATCTTTAGATGCTTACTTCTCGTGTTATTTTCTTTGGTTCTGGCAGTTTATTGCTGTCAAGAACTCGTAGGACAGACATTGCGTCACTAAGAAACACCACCTGTTGACATTGATTTGTTGCGTTTTTAATTATTTCTGCAATAATGCTTTAACCATGTACTTGCAAAGTACTTTGCAGTAGAATATTCCAACTGGTGAACCTGTTAATTCATTTTCTTTTTCTGCATATTTTATATTTACTCCAGCACATTATTTCTTCACTACTTTGGTTGCTGATTCATTAGTATATACTTGTATACTCTGGGGTACAAATCTTTAATCAATGTGCATATTATTGTTTTATTTTGTAGAGTATCAAGTTCTCTCATCGTGTAGATGTTGTTTTTGATGGTTCCGATAGAGAAATTTTATTATTGCTTCGCGCGTGTTTTGCCGGTGCCCGAAAGGGGAGCAAAGAATAGCAACACTGTTTACCTTCCACGCATGTTGTAAAAGGCGACTAAGGAGGTTATGGGATGGAGTTGGCTGTCCCATCCCATATAGGGTCAGAGACCCAAAGCCATGCTGAAGTAGGATGTGTCAGGCCGAAAGGCGCAGATATCGCAGCAATGCTGTAAACCATGACACAACGCATTCCGTTCTCCGGACTACATCCTGCTAATCTGCAGGAGTTTGAGAACGAACGCTGAAGAAGAAGAAGAATTATTGCTCCCACGGAGCTGGGAAAAGTTTTATCTTTTTTTTCTGTGTTATGTCTGGTAGGTCATCCTTGTATTCTCTGTTTGGTTATTTGGATCGGTGAATAACACTTTCTCTTCAGCATTCCACTGACTAGATCATCGAATCTGGTCTTCATTGGGTGGGCTGGCATGCTCTTGAACATTTGTATCATTGTCTTGGTGTCTCGCCTATATGGTAAGGGAGTGATGCCTGCGAACTTTTCACTTTCATTTATACAATAGGTCTTCATGGCACCTGTCGATCTCTCTATACGCTGATCCCATTTTTGCCTTGCGTCGTTAGCGGTAGAACATTTCTCTGGAGATGGGTTGCCCATGAATTATATATATATATATATATATATTAGGGCTGTACCTTATTTACAATTTTTAAATCCGGCCGGATCCGGATTTGGCCGGATTTATGAAGTGAAATCCGGCCGGAACCGGAGCCGGATTTACAGATAAACAATAAAAATTAAATAGCGTACTACATCACTTGACTTAGGTGAGTAGAATCACTCGACTGTTCATTACTGCAGTTCATTACTATAGACATATATTCATATGCCATATACTCATATTAAATGTAAAATAATTATATTTACATTAGAATAAGTAATATTAAGTTCCATAAGTTCAAGATGAAACATAACACATAAGCTCATAATGCTAATTTAGTAATTTTAAATTTATCTTTCAGTTTTTAGCATTCACATGTTTTCAGTTGGCTTATTGGCAGCTTAGTTACAACTCACAACAACAGTACATTGAACAGATTGAATTTATTGAAATACATTCATTCAGTACTTTCACTATTTCAGTCAGTCAGCCTTCATTATGACTGTGAAGTTGAACTCTCAGAGTCAAGAAGGGACGAGTTGTATTTCAGGAAAATCAACGTCTCTGCATTTTGTGGTACAAGGCTACTACGGTGGTCAGTGATAATGTCTCCTGCAGTACTGAACAGCCTTTCCGATGGCACACTTGTAGGTGGTTGTGCAAGAAATGCCTGCGCCAGTCTAGCCAGACTTGGAAATCTTTGCTTATTGGCGTGCCACTATGAAACTGTATCTGACTGTCGAGTTTGAAGTGGCTCTGACAGGTACTGTGTGACCTCAGTGTTAATGCTGTTGTCTTCGGCACTTGCAGAACGATCTGCGGTGGGGGTTTTCCTCGACAATTGTGTCAAAACAGCTCCATAGGCTGGACCCGTACTGTGTGGCAGTGCTCACAGAAGTCAAAACACTAGTACTACTACTAGTAGCTGATGGATCCTGTGCACTGACTGTGTTTGCTAAATCAATAATGGAGTTAGCTGCTAACATCAGATGGGCTCGTGCATCACTTCTGCCACGTTCGGAGAAAAAAGCACAGCTTGAATCGAGGATCCAGTAGTGTGGCACAGGTGTAAATGCTGTTAGATTCAATGTCCGCAAATCTACTGCTAACAGCTTCAAGCAGGGCTGCTTTCAAGTTTTGATTCCAGCGTCACTACCTTCTTTCTGGAGGAAAGCCATTAGTGTTTTCACTAATGGGATCGCAACTGATATTGATGCCTGAAATGCACTTATTTCACGTGTGAGTTCTTCAAATGGTGCCAAAGAAGCTACCACATTCTCCGTGACTGCCCACTGCTGTGCCGTTAGCCCAGTTACCGAATCAATTTCAACACAGTACAGGCTGATGCTGACACGGATTCATCATAGATGTGTCGCCACGCCAATACACTGGCCTCCGGTGATGCTTTCTTTTCCATCATTTTGTCATAACTTTTCCTGTGCATCGATCGCAAATGGGTCTACATTGATGATGTTGAGAAGTCTTTGGGACGATGTGATCTTCCACGCGATAACTGTTTGTCACACAATTTACATATTACCTTCGCTGAATCATCGCCTTTAACATTGAAGTAATCCCAAACGGCGCTGTATGACTTAGATTTTGATGTCATTTTATTTTATTGGCAAGACCACATAAATTTACGAAAATAAGAAATATTCAAGTCCCACAAACGCATAAAGCAATGCACCATTAAAATTCAAACTGAGTGTTTATTTCTTTAAATTCGTATTTACATAAGCGAGAAATAGTAAACCAGGAAGTACTTCTGTGCTATTGCCTAAAATTCGGCTTGGCCTCATGAAACGTACAGAAAATTAACGTGACTAGGCAACACAAATCCGGCCTAAATCCGGCAAAATTGGACCGGAGCCGAAGCCGGATTTGTAAAAATGGCTGGATTCCGGATTTACCAGAGCCGGAGCCGAAATCCGGTACACCCCTTATATATATATATATATATATATATATATATATATATATATATATATATATATATATATATATATATATATATATCGAAGTACTTGTTGCCTCCCTTATTTCGGTGGTGCGACGCTTTCGTGGTCTACCCCTAGGTCTATGGCCGCTGTATCTGTGTAGCATTACTTGTTGGGGGAGCACTGTCTGCTGGTAGTCTGCTGACGTGTGAAAACCATTTGATCTGCTGTCTCTTAATGTATTCTATTATCGGTGCTGCACCAGCTTGATTCCAAATGTCATCGTTTTTTATCCTGTCTCTTAGCGAAACATGTCATACGTTTGTCAGTTTACTTATGTCTTGTGCTGTCGTTGTTCACGTTTGACATTTGTAACATAGTTTTGGTACAATAATTGTCTTGAACAATATCATTTTGGTGTTTAAATCTACATATTTGTTGTTGAGGCTTGGTGTCATGTGACCTAGCGCTTCCATATGCTTTGCTGCTTCGGATGTTTATTTCTTTACTACTCCCTTCTGCTGTTGTATTGCTTTCTAGGTGATCTCCGTCATCTGGTTAAGTCTTTAGTTTTCAATATAAATATTGATGTTTCTCTTTTTTCTATTTTCATTACTTCTGTCTTTTCTGTATTTATTTTCATATTAAAGGCTTTATCTATTTTGGTGTAGTCTGTCAATTTGAATCTGTGGTTGTTCTTCTGATGTTGCTACTATCGTCTGATAGTAATTCGTCTGCAAAAAGTAAGTCGTTTTAGCTGTCATTCAGGTTTTCTGCTTCTGATGTCTTCGTTTCTTTGCAGATGTGATCTATATATGTTATAAATAGCAGGGGGAATAGTACACATCCCTGTCTTACTCCTGATCGAATTTGAAAGTAGTCCGATGTCCCTGTACTCGTTTTTACTGCGCATTGACTATCGATGTACATACTCTTACAAAGGTTAATCACGTGTTGTGGTACTCCGTATATCTGTAGTGTTACCCATAGTTGTGTTCTATCCACTCTGTCAAATGTTTTATCTTGTTCTAGGAATGCTAAGTATAAGTCTTCGTTTTGTTCCGTCGCTCTTTCTGATAGTTAAGGACGAATATCACGTCTGTGCAGCTTTTAGTTTTTTCGGAAGCATATTTGTGTGTTATTGAGCTGGGGTTCTTTGTATGTGTGCATCCTTTTCGGAAATCTCTCCAGTGGCACCTGTGATAAGACGAAATGTTTGATTTTATACATTGTCCAGAGCTTTTAAGTGGGAATTGAGTGCTGAAGTACATGCTATTGATCCGTTTTCGAGTACTGGTATATTTGCACATGTATATATCGTTTTTAACGTTCCCAGCTTGTTTCTGCAGATTAACTCAGGATGGCAAGTTTATTGTTGCCGTGCCTGTATTTTCTTGATGTGAGGCCTCCATGTTCATCTCTTGTATAGTGTGGTGCCCATGTACACCGACTCCTCTTTTGTTTGCATACATGTATTTTCAAGTTCTATATCACCTGCTGTTGTCTGCTGCCTTTATTGTTGTCGATCTTTAATTGTTCTACACACCACATCACCAAGTCATCAGCATACATGGCGACTCGTTCACCTTGTTGCATATCGCAGATTATATCATTTGTGAACATACTGCACAGAATTGGAGACATTACCGAGTCGTGAATTAGGAGAACTTTCTTATTTTAAAACTTTCCACAGTAACTGTTTCATTCGGATTGTGTAGGAAGGAGGATCGCATCTACTTACTTATGTTACTTTTGATTGTTTCTTTGTAGCTTTATTATCAATCAATCTTTTCTAAAATACGCTTGTTTAATTCCTGCGTTATTCCGGTGCTATCATATGGATGTGAGAGCTGGAAACTGTGAATAATGCCGTCCTTAAGGAACTGATTGATAGCCTGTTCCACATGGAGAAGGAGAAATAACTTTTTAAAATGCCGTCCTTGAGGAACTGCTTGATAGCCTGTTCCACATGGAGAAGGAGAAATAACTTTTTTAAATGCCGTCCTTGAGGAACTGCTTGATAGCCTGTTCCACACGGAGAAGGAGAAATAACTTTTAAGAATGCCGTCTTTGAGGAACTTAATATTTTCCCCCACATGGGAGCACATACATAAATAATAATTCAAATTCTATAGAACTTGCTAATAAATCTATCCTAATCTCATCATTATTTATTTCCCATTGCCACAGCATGGAGTATTCTCAACGGACACCGACGATTACTTTGTTGAGCCACTGTGGAATCACACCAACGTGGTAGGCGTTGAGGGTCACCCACATATTGTGTACAGTCGGTCGTCTCTCAGACTTGGAGACACAAGACATTGTGGCGTCCGAGGTGAGTACATCATTACTTTTACTCTTCTTAAAAAACAATCAAATATAATCCTCAGACTAGCCCATGTGTTGTCGAGGCCTGACAGGGGAGCAAAGAACAGCAACAATTTTACATGTAATGCATGTCGTAAGAGCATAACTAGGCGGTTTTGGGGGTGGATGTTTTATGTCCTATTCCATAGAGTAGAGTGGGTCAACGCGACTCAGAGGCCATCCTGAAATCGAATGTGTCAGGTGGAAAGACTCATATATCGAAGCCAAGATGTACACAAGCAGACAACACATTCCCCTCTCTGGACTACACTATGCTAATCTAAAGGAGTTTGAGAACGAACGCAGAATAATACTGTTTCACTTCACAATAATTTATTTTAATGATCTCTCTAAACATATGTGTCAGTAGCGTTAGAACGAATACCTTCTTTAGTTATACAGTCCTGTGGATGCATCATAAATCATTCTTCAGAAGTGTCGATGGTTTAGTTTTTCCGTGATTTTCATTGGCTGTCGACACACAATGACCAATGAAAACCACGGGGAAAATCAAATACCTGTAAAGCAGCGATTCTATTTCTTTTTCTTCTGTGTTAATTTTCACATTCCTGCAGATTAGAAGAACGTAATCAACAGAAAGCGTTATGTCATGGTTTACAGTTTAGCTGCGACAGCTGCATCTTTCGGCCTGGTACATCTGAGTTCAGTATCGCTTCCGGATCATTTTGACTCTTTATGGGATGGGACAGTCAACTCCACCCAATAACCTTCTTAGTCGCCTCTTATGACGTGCACGGAAGGTAAAGAGTATTGCTATTCTTTGCTCCTTTTTTCGGACTCCAACACCACACCGGCAGTATTTTAATGTGTTTATTAAATAACGTTTTAATTGACTCATCATTTTGCATTTCGGAGTGTTCTTCCTAGTACTACAACCTGAAATAAATAATAATGGAAGGTGTCGAAGACACCTTTTACAGGTGAAGGTGTCACAGGATTAAATGCCGATCGTTTTCCGAGCTATGTCAATTTTGACAGCTTGATATGCATTAACATTATCACGTCTCGGACATCGGAAACTGTTTAAATTTATCTTTTTCATGGTCTTGATGTTTACCTCTTGGTGTTTCAATTATCATGTTGTATGTCCTGCTGCTGGCCAATATATTGTTATTTTCACTAAGTGGTCGAATTATTTCAGTCTCTGTTTTTCAATATATTTGACCACAGGCGTTGCTCCAAACGTTCTTGTAATCACTCCATTTCTCACATAGGACACAAGTCAGGGACAAAAGGGGCAGGCATGTTTCACCGTTGTTAACTGAGGTTGGTGACCACCACGTAGTATGGAAACAATTTCTGTTGTACGGCTGGCCTACTAGCAAACAGGTGTCCACAGTTAAGTGAAAGCTGTAGAAGTACTGAAACTATTAATTACCACCTCCGAAGTCAGACATGTCGGTCCAATGTCGCAAAAAATGTGGTTACAACAGCTATCCGTTCTCTGGAATACATTATGACAAAGATCTAGTAGATCCAAGCCCGTAGATTAAGGGGGGGGGGAGAGGAGAGGGATTGTCGTGTTTAAACCTCTCTCCCAACCTAGGAAATAAACACATGACTTACTTTTAGTACCAGGAATTTAGCTAAAAGGTGGGCATTCTCAAGCCCACCTTTAACGGTTTTCCACAAAAAGTCATCAAATTTCTCTGTGAAGCGGAGGATTACACAATCAGTTGTGCGAATAAGCTATTTATTGAAGTAAAAGAACCCTCCACCCCTGTACTGAAGACATATCTGCGGCCCTCAGTATAACCATTGTCCTGTTATAAGAGTGATTTGCCGGGAGTATAAGAACACACGCAAAAAAAAAAAAAAAATAAACCAAAAAAGTAATATAGGTTGACATGAAAACTTAAAGATTGTATTTGTATTTTTCAAAAATATTTTAATTTACTTTCATTTCAGTAATCACCATCTTAAATGGTTTACCGGAATCGTCCTGCACTCTTTATGTCACTGTTTCTGAAAAATTAAATCTCTTTGTAATGTTTTCCTTTCCCATCGGCATATGAAAGGTAGAAGATTTGACCATTGACCTATCCGATCAGCCACATATAGAAGATCAGAAGATATGACCAATGATCAATGACCTATCCGATCAGCCACATATAGAAGATCAGAAGATATGACCAATGATCAATGACCTATTCGATCAGCCATATATAGAAGGTCAGAAGATCTGACCAATGACCTATCAGAGATACCACCATGCAAAAATAAACTTAGAATATACGACATGCATATATAGTGACGATCTCCACTTATGAAAACCTGCCAGGTCTTGATCTATTTAACCCTTCAGATTAGGATCGGATGCTATTTCTCAAAGTACTGCCAGGTCTTGATCTATTTAACCCTTCAGATTAGGATCGGATGCTATTTCTCAAAGTACTGCCAGGTCTTGATCTATTTAACCCTTCAGATTAGGATCGGATGCTATTTCTCAAAGTACTGCCAGGTCTTGATCTATTTAACCCTTCAGATTAGGATCGGATGCTATTTCTCAAAGTATCTGCACACCGCTGTTTAACCTTGGATATTAAATAAAGCTACGGAGAAATCTCCCAATTGCATACAACGATACACAAGCTGTATTGTTCGTAATTCATGAAGACCGAAACAACAAACACACAAATGAACGAAACACACAAACCACATAAACTATCAGACACACAAATACACATATATACAAACAAACTAGCATACGAATATACAAAAACACACACACAAATACAGAAATCAACAATCACACAAATAAAAACACTAACATATAAAACAAATAAATAAATGAAACAAATACACAAATAAACACATAATCAAACAAACACAGAAACAAGTAAACACATATACTAGTACAGACACAGATACAAACACACTCTCTGCATTTGTTCCAATCCTCGTTTCGTAATTCTCCTTGACACAGATGTTCTTACTTCCTGTTGCTTCTTCCTCCAGATTACAAACGTCAAAAATACAACAAGTGGTACCGGAAGAGACCAGGTAGTAATAACGAAGTATTGAAACCAGCAGAACAATCTGCATTCTGGGAATGGAGACCACAATCTCATTTACAACGGTAATCGTTATATCTATATGTCGATCGTGTCGCTTGTCATTAGAAGACCTACCGACAGAATCAAAACTATCATATTTACATTATGTGTTCGATTTTATCGGTGCATTTCGTGTGTCGGCGTTGGCTAGCAAAACAAAATATATGCATAGTTATTAACGAAAAGAGTGGCAATAATAATAAAATAACGTCATGAATGAAGGCTTATTTTGATTCTCTTGGAAGGTCTTCTATTGGCGAAGTCACAATTGTGTACAAGGATGGACAAAATACGTCCCGATTTCCCAACGGCTCGCTAATCCATTATTTTCTGACCGGCACGGCTTATCTAGTACTATATGCAAAGACGCCAGATAGTCAGAAATACTTTTTGAAATCAAACGCCGATGTTGGGTTTGTAGAGCCATTGATGCAAATACAACGGCGACACGTCGCATTTCCATTACCTGGATTATATCATGTCGGAATCTAGTAGGACCGTTGTCCTGCTGTAAGAGATACCTTACCCACTACGCCACAAAAATTCCCTGAAATTAAAATGCTACTAGGATTTACATCACCTTATCCATCCCTTTCTTCTTCAGCTGGTGCTCTTACACTCCTGTATATCCTCATAATGTAGTCCGGAAAATGGAATGAGTTGTGTCGTGGTTTACAGTTTTGCTGTGATATCTGTACCGTTCGTCATACACCGGACTTCATCATGGTTTCTGGGTCAATATGAACCAATATAGGATAGGCAACCAACTTTACCTCGTAACCTCCTTACCCGTCTTTTACGACTTGCATGGAAGGTAAACATTGTTTCTATTCCCTTCTCTCTTTCGGGCGCCGTCAACACACGGACAACTGTACGCGAGTTTCCCCATATGAGCTCTGTCCTTATCAACAAAGCAGCGTTCAAGAATAATCCAGAGTACATAACTTCATACGTGACCCTCAAGCCAGGATATCAATCGCCCTCAAAATGTGCACATGAGCCAGATTTCAAGATCGGAGTTGAAACCGGTAACAATTTGGGGATAAATTCGGAAAATCATGTACACAATGTAAGTACCTTGACTATTACATGACTAATATGACATAAAAGTAGCACAAGTTGAAAAAGTGAAATATCGTGTCACCCTGTTAACATCAGAAGGTAGATGCTCAAGTGAGATAAAGAGCCGAACAGCACAAGCCAAATCAGCATTCCAAAAAATGAGAAATATTTTGTGCAATGGAAGACTATCAATGCAGACTCGAATTCGAGTGCTGAGATGTTATATCAAACCAATTCTTTTTTTTATGGATGTGAAGCATGGACTGTAAACAAAAAAAGTCACAGCGAATTAGAGGCTACAGAAATGTGGTTTTTGAGAGGAATGATGAAAATACCAAGGACAGCTAAAAAAAAAATACGAATGCAGAGGTTCTCATTGATGCTGGCGTAAAAAGATCAATCATATCAAACATTAGGGGAAGAAGTCACGGTTTCTAAGGCATGTGCTGAGAAGAACACGACTGGAAACTTAATAACCACTGGTAAGATCAAGGGGAGAAGAGATAGGGACGACAAAGGTACGGTAGAAGCTCACCAACCGAGCTTATGGACAACACAAGAGACAGAGAGTCGTGGGGAAACATGATCGCCTACGCCATTCGGCATGGCGCTTGATTGATTGATTGGTTGAATATACACAATATGAAATCTTCAAGTGTTAACGACAATGTGTACACATTTTTGTCTCTATGGATAAAACAATGCTTTAGACATGACATATTGAACTTAGCATATTTTTGTGAATAGTAATGTATTCATTTTTTTTACTGCTGAATGTTATACTAAGTCAGATGCGGGCAAGCTGTTTTCCTTTTCGGGCCAGATTAAGCATTATCTGTGTGGGAGAGGGCCAACAAGATTTATCTTAGCTGAAAAGTGGGCACCCTCAACCCAACCTTTTACGATTTTCCACAAAAAGGTCATACAATTTCTTTTAAAAAAGGAGAAATTACACAAGCAAGGTTAATGAGTTTGCCTTTATTTTGGAGAAACGTGCCCCTTTCAACCAGCGGACAAAGTCCAATTAGGCTATATCAGGACACACTACCATCAAATATTAGAGGTAACAAAGACCCCAAGGAATAAGTATAAGTAAACTAATTACACAAGCAGATGTGCGAATAAGCTATTTATTTAGGTAAAAGAACCCTCCACCAAAAGGTTTTTTCTTTCGATGTGACAAATATTAATTTATACATTTCAGAAACTTTTATTATAATTAAATGTATTATTCTTAATTTCATATAATTTTATGTACTCATTTTAAAAAAGCTTTGCGGGCCAGTTAAAAAACTGCTTGGTATAAAAATTTTATACATGTCCTTATGTAGTTCAGTGCGTTGCATTTCATTTCCAAAGGTCACTTTCTCTATCGTTGAAGCCTTTATATGTGAATCCCGTAATATTATTTACGTGATCATATGTAAACGCTGCGACAAGCAGTGAAACATCGGGGAAACCGGCTTAAGATTGAGCGACCGTTTCTGTAACCATCTTCATGCCATCAAGCACAGAACACTTTCCTGTTGCCACACACTTCAACGGCTATGGTCATCATGGTGCTCTTGATATTCAGGCCACTGCCATCAGACCCTGCACCACCGATGATAGATCTATGTACACTGTAGAAAATCGGCTTATTTTTGATTTGGGTACCCTCAAGCCTTTTGGACTCAATTCCGACTACTCTTTTGTTTATTCTCGGTCGGTGTGGTCTTTGTCTTTATTAATTTTGTTCCATCATTTACGCCATCTTTTTGTTCATTTCGACCTATCTTTACGTTTTTTTTATATACTTCCTGTTCCTATCCTTCCGGCATCTCACTTCCATATTTCGGTCAGACACGTCTGTGTGGTTTAATAATTTCTATTCGTCGTCTTTTGATGTTATTTGCGTAACTTGATAAAGGCTTTTTG
Source organism: Meghimatium bilineatum (assembly GCA_034231615.1). NCBI lineage: Eukaryota > Metazoa > Mollusca > Gastropoda > Stylommatophora > Philomycidae > Meghimatium > Meghimatium bilineatum. Next base: position 18,385,847 of record CM067316.1, on the reverse strand, counting down.
GTAGAAACGTTGATTATGTCATGTGTATTGTTGTTTGTATGATTTTAGCTTGTTTTCCGTTGTGTGTATTATTTCACGTGAGCTTCCGATAGTGATAGTGTGTCAGTCGTCGTGCAGTAAAACTACATCACCTGTTTTCTACGTAAGTACTAATTTAATACAGTTTTACTAGCAGTATTACCTGTTATAGAGGAAGGGAGTCTAACAGTTGTTATAGAGGAAGGGAGTCTAACAGTTGTTACGAAGGAAGGGATCTAACAGTTATTACGGAGGAAGGACGATTAACAGTTGTTACGGAGGAAGGGGTCTAACAGTTTTTACGGAGGAAGGCGTCTAACAGATATTACGGGGAAGAAGTCTAACAGTTTTTACGGAGGAAGGGATCTAACAGTTATTACGGAGGAAGGAGGTCTAACAGTTGTTACGGAGGAAGGGGTCTAACAGTTATTACGAAGGAAGGGGGTCTAGCAGATATTAGGCAAAATTTAACGTTAAAAAGTGTTATGTACCAATTAAATTACTTGAATGTGAGGTGAAGTTTTATTTAAGAAAAAATATAAAAAAGTGTAGTTTTTCGTACTTTTTCTGCATATATGCAATGGGGGTGGGGGTGGGGGGGCCTAAATTACTATGTAAGCTAAATTTATTTGACATAGGTAAGTATGGAGGAGATGTTCTCTGAGCTCTGAACATTCTGTTGACAGGGTGTGTTAAAAATTGTTAAAAAAGAGGGGGAAAAACACAAGTTGACGTAATTTGTGTAAAGCCGTTTTCTTCCCGTACGAACGAATTCTTACTTAAATGAAGATTCCTGGTCACATTCACATATTTCCGGTTACATTCACATATTCTTTGTCATATTCACATATTCCTGTTCACATATTCCCTGTCACATTCACATGTTTGACGGAATATTTGTTTAATTTTCATATTTATAAGATATGATATTCTGTTTCTATACACCTCTTCATCTTGTAGGCTTTTAATTGTCCACAATTTGCAGCATTTGACAGGATATGCACCTTTTCTCACCTTCAAGTAATATGAAAACGTCTTAAAAGGCAGCGGAAATGATGTGTCAGCAGACCGGAAATGTTGCAAGACTTGCAAATGGTTGGTATGAAACAGATCCAAGCTTGGCCGACAACTTCGTATTTGAAAACATACATGAACTAGAAAGTAAATGTACATGAGAATTATATTATACACAAGAGATAGACTGAAGGTGGTGATGAAACAGAGGAAGTGGAAAGATAATAGGAATACAGAAATAAATATACAAAAATGTGGGGGGGGGGATATAATAACTGATTAAAAGTGTGTGTGAGAAAGAGAGAGAGAGAGGAGCACAATAGAGCACACACTAAATTCTCTACTTGCATCTGCATCGTTCTCACGTTCCTGCGGGTAGGTAGGATTCTGTCGAGTGCACAGTTTGCGTTGTGCCATGGTTTACATATTGGTTCAGATATCTGCGCCTTTTGACTGTAAACAGTCGGCTTCAGCATGGATTTCTGTGTAACTTTCGCTTATGAGATGGAACAACGACGTTCATCTCCAAAAACCCTCTTAGTCGCTTTTTACGACGTGAATGTCAGGTCACTGTGATAGAGAATCACTGCTCTCGTTTCGGACACACGATACACAGGGACAACACATTCAATATATGTAATGTAACAAAAATGAAAAATATGGGTGTGAAAAAGAAAGAAAAAAGCTTGAAAATTTCAAGATGGAGCAACAGAAAGGGTAGTAAGAAGATACAGAAAATAGTTGAGTTATAATACAGAGATTTATGAGTGAGAATACATCCCGGAAAGATGTGCATAAAACACAGAGATTTATGAGTGAGAAATACAGTCCGGAAAGATGTGCATAAAACACAGAGATATGTGAAAACAGGACGGAAATATGTGCAAGATATACCGAGATTAGTGAAGACGAAATACAATACACAGAGCGAGTTTGTAAGTATATTTTTTAAAAAGATCTTTGGGAACAGTCCTGGACCGTATAGACGTTTCTTGTAAGAGAGATTACCTAAAATGTATACGTGTCTCTGGTACCTAAAAACTATATACTTCTCCGGTAAGAGAGGTTACCTAAAAGTATATACTTCTCTGGTAAGAGAGGTTATCTAAAAGTATATACTTCTCTGGTAAGAGAGGTTACCTAAAAGTATATAGTTCTCTGGTAAGAGAGGTTACATAAAAGTATATACTTCTCTGGTAAGAGAGGTTACCTAAAAGTATATAGTTCTCTGGTAAGAGAGGTTACCTAAAAGTATATAGTTCTCTGGTAAGAGAGGTTACCTAAAAGAATATACTTCTCCGGTAAGAGAGGTTACCTAAAAGAATATATTTCTCCGGTAAGAGAAGTTATCTAAAAGTATATACTTCTCCGGTAAGAGAGATTACCTAAAAATATATAGTTCTCTGGTAAGAGAGGTTACCTAAAAGTATATAGTTCTCTGATAAGAGAGGTTACCTAAAAGTATATAGTTCTCTGGTAGGAGAGGTTACCTAAAAGTATATACTTCTCCGGTAAGAGAGGTTATCTAAAAGTATATACTTCTCCGGTAAGAGAGGTTACCTAAAAGTATATACTTCTCTGGTAAGAGAGGTTATCTAAAAGTATATACTTCTCTGGTAAGAGAGGTTACATAAAAGGTATATGTGTCTCTGGTACCTAACAACTTTATACGTCTCGGGTAAGAGAGGTTTTCTAAAAGTATATACTTCTCTGGTAAGAGAGTTTACCTAACAATATAATTTCTTCGTTCACGTGAGGATTTTTTTAAATGACATTTTTGGACAACGATTAATGGGGCGGGGGTTTACCAGATTTCTTGGCTTGCTTCCTAGTATTATATGTCATGATCTGATGTCATGTCCCCCACCCTTCCCTCGCAATCTTCGGGCTACAGATTATCGTTTGAGCTGAGAATTACGTGCTTTGTGCGATGCTTCCAATAGACAGTGTGCTGATCTGTTACGAAGGCCAGATTACAAGTAACGAATCCAGAACAGAACCAAGACAATCTTCTGTACATTTGAACTCTTTGTTTTTATGAGACACGCACCCACGTACACGCATGCGCGTGTACGCGCACACGCGCGCGCACACACACATACAAACAGAGAGAGAGAGAGCGACAGAAAAGAACAAGACGATGTTTGTATGGACCCTCGTGAATTTCGAGCGATGAAGCTATTGCTTCCTATGTACAATAGGTGGTTTCATCCAGAATGATCTTTCATACCCAGAAGATTCCAACCCGGCCGGACTTTCGGCAGTAGAAGACATCTCTGCACAGAATAAATTAGGACTTAATTCTTTACGTTTTTGATTACTGTCGTGATTTTTGTTGATCAATATTGATATACTTGACGTCGCATGCCAAAAGTGGCTAAGGATATAAATAGTGACCAACGAAAACACGACAATAATATAAAAAAACGTAACGAATGAAGACCTAATGATTTCTGTACAGAGGTCTTATAGTACAGCCGAATGTCATGCCCCAACTCGCAGGGCTATCCAGTGCTGTCTGAAGTGTCCTCGTCAGTGATGATCTATATGAGTTCTTTCACATATCACGTGCCTACCAATTTTCAGAAATTTTGACGAAAATTCATATTTTGCACATCTCCATTTCAACAATGAAATTACGTCACTAGTAGACTGTTGTCAGAAATACAAAATGGTTAATTTTACCGGAAATTATATTATTCCACGATTTAAAGCCACGAATGCATCGATCTGCTGGCACTGAAGACCCACAGGGTCATACAAGAGAGGCAGGGTAGCTCGCAGATCGATACATCATTCGAAGACGAGTTCAACATCGATACGGCAGCCATTTGGCTAATATAAATGAACCGACAGAGTGGCGTTATAAACTACTTAACAATTGCATTTGGCGATGACTAAAAAATGGACTAAAAAATTATAATTGGCGCAATACTTAAAAACAACGAACGCGGTAGGCTCGTGTTATATAGAACCTCTATATGTGTATATAGATATGTCCTAGTCAGAGATGATATTGGTACTATCAATGTTGATCTACTTCGATCACCAAGTTGATATGACTGCAAGGATTCAATCGTGACAGCCATCTAGAACGACTAATTTACATTTCCCGTGGTTTTCATTTGCTGTGAGCACAACTTTTTTAAATAAAAAGGACCAATGAAAAGCAAAAGTCTAATGTCATTTTAGAAGACAATTTTCCAATAAGCCAACAAGTCATATATGCCGAAGCTCGTTACGATGAATACATGCAAGAGATATTATACACGTAAGTGTCAACTGTACGTGAGGAACATATCGTTATTATACAATGATTAACGGTACGTGAGGAACATATCAATATTATACAATGATTAACGGTACGTGAGGAACATAGCACTATTATACATATATTGACGGTACGTGAGGAACATATCAATATTATACAAGTATTAACGGTACGTGAGGAACATAGCACTATTATACATATATTGACGGTACGTGAGGAACATATCAATATTATACAAGTATTAACGGTACGTGAGGAACATAGCACTATTATACATATATTGACGGTACGTGAGGAACATATCAATATTATACAATGATTAACGGTACATGAGGAACATAGCACTATTATACATATATTGACGGTACGTGAGGAACATATCAATATTATACAATGATTAACGGTACGTGAGGAACATAGCACTATTATACATATATTGACGGTACGTGAGGAACATATCAATATTATACAATGATTAACGGTACATGAGGAACATATCAATATTATACAATGATTAACGGTACATGAGGAACATATCAATATTATACAAGTATTAACGGTACGCGAGGAACATAGCACTATTATACATATATTGAAGGGAATATCCGGGCGTAAAGCCAAAGATAGACCAAGAAAACGGTGGATAGAAAACATCAAGATAGCCTTGAACAAACATTGACTAAATGCAACCTAGGCGACACATCTGGTCTTGGAACGACAGCTTAAGCTCTCACCTCTACGCGTACCGGCAAGTGTGAATGCGATCAACAATCATTCACCTGGGGAAAGACAATAGACAATTGACGATACGTGAGGAAAATAGCACTATTATACAAGTATTGACGATACGTGAGGAACATAGCACTATGAACATTGTATAGGGAAATATAGAAGGTTGACGCATCTACGAGTCCATGAAATGTTTAAAACATGTACATATCGAAGAAAGTTCTACCGAACACATGGGCTTTATATGGCCCTCGTGAAACAAGATATCCCCCTTGTTTCCTACTCGAGACATATCTTTCCTCAGTGATCTCTTTCAAGACATATTGCTTTATGTGGACCTTTTTTGAGACATATTTTTTGCTGTACCTCTTATTCGAGACATATTTTCTTCCGTGACCCCTCCCCACATCTTGTCGAGACATATTTTCTCCCGTGTCCTCTTTACGAGACATACTTTCTCCCGTGTTCTCTTTACGAGACATACTTTCTCCCTTGCCCCATTTTTGAGACATATTTTTTTCTGTGTCCCCCTTTCGATTTTCTGCTGTGACTCCCCTCCTTTTCGAGACATATTTTCTTCCTTGCCCACTTTATGAGACATATCTTCTTTCGTGCCCCCTGTTCGATACATTTATTCTACATTTATACATGTTCTCTTTTTGAGACGTTTTCTTTTGTTGTTCCCTATTTGAGAATATTTTTTTTCTGTGGCTCTTTTTCGGGACATATTTACTTCTGTGCACATTTTTGAGTCGTTTTCTTCAATGGCCATATTCTGAGACACACTTTCTTTAATGACCACCTTTCTAGGCATATTTATTTCAATGAACGTCTTTCTAGACAGATTTTCTTCAGTGACTGCTTATCAAGATATAATATATTAAGTGCTCATCTTTCAAGACATTTTCTTTTTGAATGGTATCTTTTCAAGACATCGTTTCATAAGTGCTCATCTTTCACGACATTGTCTTCAATGGTAACTTTTCAAGACAGTTTCAACAGTGCTCATCTTTCACGACATGTTTTCATCAGTGCTCACCTTTAGAAACATATTTTCTTCAAAACTGAATAAATATATATATTTCTCTCTATATATAGAGAGAGATGACAAATAATGGAGGGAAGAGTACCTGGGAAGAGGAGAAAGGGCAAACCAAGAAGACGATGGACTGACGACATTAAAGATAACATGAATACATCGCTAGAAAATTCAAGCCACATCGCCCAAGACAGAGAGAGGTTCAGAGAGTTCATTGGGAAGACAACATTCTGTAAGGAATACGTCACATGACACACACACACACATATATATATATATATATCCCGTGAATCTAATTCCCAATTCCCCCCTCACCCTCCCTCCCCCGAGCAAAACTGCATCCTTCGGTTGGACAATATTGCCCACGTTGAAAGCCACTGTTTTAAAGCATACGTTTTATCTTCTGAAGCTCTCATAACACTGGAGTTAGCTTTGTTTTTTACAATACTCTCTTATTTTACTTGTTACATCATTTCAAATCTTCTATTGTTCTCAAGTACCTCTTTGTGAAAGACTGCTTGTTTTGCAGTTGTTGTTATTTTTGTTTTATTCTCCTAGATTTGACTTGACATTCAACAATCACTAGCTTCATCTTGCAATTCATTTCATTAGATTTTCAAGTATTTCCGATGGATCTAAATATTATTCATTCCTTTTGTAAAACATTCTTTGATATCATTATGTAGTTTTATATTTTTAAGTCTCTGAATTCAAGTTTTCTGTTTCTCACAAGTCTTCTGTTTTTATCCGTAAATTATTTTTTGATTTGAATGTACCATGTGACTTTTCTCTGTACATTCTCAAACCCACTTGATGTCATATCTACTATGATGTAATATTATGTTTAATGTTATCTCGGCTAAAAGAAAGGATTGCCACCACAAGTACCAAAATGGGTTCCAAATGGCAAAAGAAAAAGAAGGTAACCAAGAGAAACTCTTCGCAGAACAACCATCAAAGAGGGTATGACTATGAGTCTCAACAGCAAACAAACATTAAACAGTGTAGCATGACATAGTTCAAACCGTAGAGATCTGGTTTCTGCCCTTTGTACCGTATTCGGAGCTGAGAATATACCATATATATAAATAGATAGATAGATAGATATAGACAGTAAGTCAGACAGACAGACATGCAGACAGACACAGACAGACAGACAGACAAACAGATAGATAGATAGATAGATAGATAGATAGATAGATAGATAGATAGATAGATAGATAGATAGATAGATAGATAGATAGATAGATAGATAGATAGATAGATAGATAGATAGATAGATAGATAGATAGATAGATAGATAGATAGATAGATAGATAGATAGATAGATAGATAGATAGATAGATAGATAGATAGATAGATAGATAGATAGATAGATAGATAGATAGATAGATAGATAGATAGATAGATAGATAGATAGATAGATAGATAGATAGATAGATAGATAGATAGATAGATAGATAGATAGATAGATAGATAGATAGATAGATAGATAGATAGATAGATAGATAGATAGATAGATAGATATATAGATAGATAGATAGATGGATAGATCGATGGATGGATGGATGGATGGATGGATGGATGGATGGATGGATGGATGGAGAGACAACAGACAGACAGACAGATAGAAAGATAAGAGAAACAACGATACTTCTAAAACTGTTGTTACGCAGTGATCAATGATGGATACCGATACGTTGATTAGCGGGATCCTGCTGGAAGGAAACACTAGGACATATTATAATATATCTACATCATCAAACCAATAACCCTTCAGGTTCACACAGGTGCCACTCTGGAAATATCAACACAAAAGCTCCGCAATGCCTTACTGTTTTCAATTCCTTATTTAAGTGTGTAGAATATGTACCACTCCTGAGTAGAAGGCAACTCCAGCAGGCATTGTACCAAGCCAAAAGGTGAAGACTTCTAGGTATGAAAGAAAGCTCAGAAACTCCCCCAGTGCACATAAGGAAGTAAAGAGCTAATCGCTCGTAATTCCTGGTGTTCTCAAACAAACAATCTTTATAACATATACTGGAAGAGTGATCATGGTGACCGAACAAACAATGAATCCAGCTGATGTTCTGAATGCGCTTATGGAGATTGGATGAATGACCGATGTAACAAATGCTACAACATTGAGCAGACTGCGTGAATATCACAAAAGTGGGTATGTATAAACGTATATATATTGGGAACAAACTGCATCAATAAGGTGTGAAAACAGCTACTCACCGTACATAGAAATAAGAAGAGGGGTAAGACAAGGATGCATTTTATCACCAAGCCTATTTAATATCTACACAGAGAATATCTTTAAAAATATAGAAGAAATACCAGGACTCAAGATCAATGGGAAAATAATAAACACCATTAGATATGCAGATGACACTGTTCTTTTAGCAGAAAGTGAACATGAACTACAAAGACTAATAGATCAAGTCAATAAATCAAGTAATGAATATGGACTGGATATAAACATTCAAAAAACAAAAACCATGATAATCAGCAAAAACACAGAAGAACAGGAGGTAAACATAAACATACAGGGAGAGAAACTACAACAAGTAAAACAGTATCAATATCTTGGACACATAGTCACAAATGATGGCAGATGTGAAACAGAAGTTAAAAGGAGAATAGGAATGGCTAAAAGTACCTTCAATGACATGAGGAAATTATTAATATCTAAACAAATTACAAACAAGTTAAAAATGAGAATTATAAAATGCTACATCTATTCCATATTAATGTATGGCTCAGAAACATGGACACTAAATAAACAATTAGAAGACAAAATTGATGCCTTTGAGATGTGGGTATATAGAAGAATAGGGAGAACATCATGGAAAGAGAAGAAAACAAATAAAGAGGTGCTAAAACACTTAATATGAAGAAAGAACTACTAAGAGAAATAAAGATCAGGCAAATAAAATACTTTGGACACATTAAAAGACATGACACCCTATTAAAGACCTTACTTGAGGGTAAAGTCAAAGGGAAGCGAGCAAGAGGTAGGCAGAGATACAAGTGGGAGAGTAACATTACACGATGGACAGGTTACAGTCTAGCAGAGTGCACCACCAAGACAAGAGACAGGAGATGTTGGAGATACGTTGCAGCCAACCTTCGTTGCGGAGACGGCACCGTATGATGATGATGAAGCTTTGTTCAGACAAACGAAGAACTGGTAAACTAGCATAGAGTAGGTGTGGTAAGTCGCTACTGGCTGAAGGATATCTTGAGATCAGATCATTTATAAACCGATGGTTTGATTTGCAGTGAGGATGGTCTTTCGATTAACTAGGATATGTTATGTATGTAACATATCATTGAGTGTATGAAATATTGAGTGTGACATCAGCAGGACATACCACCCACTTAGCAGTAGTTCCAAAACAAGACATTTTGTAGTCTTGGTCAAGCCAGCGTCCGACGATCCCTTTTTCATAAACTAAATTATTTTCAAGTATGGTGTCACTATGGATTGATTTTGGCACCTCCAAAACGAGGCTGTCGCTTTCGTAGCTCCTGTCTAATTTCAATCCTATTTGGCATAGTGAAAAGTGTGTTTTTATCTATCTATTGCTTTTTCTCTGCTTATGCTGCGAGGCGTCGCATGATTGACACACGATCAGTTTTCGAGCTATTGCACGTCTGGTTGTTTGATATACAGTAATACTGTGCCTGGTCAGAATGTTGGTAACTTCTTCACTCCACATTCTTCTTGGTCTTCATCTGTATCTTGCTGTTTCCATTTTAATGTTGTATGCTGTTGCTGCTTGTCAGTAAGTGTTCATTCTCATTAGGTGGCCGAACCATTTCTATCTCTGTTTTTCAATATATTTGACCAATGATATTGTTCCAACAGTTCTTGTAATCTCCTCATTTCTTACATGATCTCTTCTTGTTCCGTTTTCTGCTTTTCGTAGACATCTCATTTCAAACGTAGTAAGCTTTGTCTCTTGTTCTTTAGTTATGTCTGACATTGAAGAGATGAATATTGTTGGGATGAATATTGTTGGGATGAATATTGTTGGGATGAATATTGTTGGGATGAATATTGTTGGGATGAATATTGTATTTGCGATTTTCATTTTGGTTTCCATCAGGATAGATGTGGGTTTTAAAATTGGTTTTAGGTTCATAATGTACGTAGTTGGCTTTTTGAATTCTTGTCTTGAGCTTCTCTGTCCATTCTTCCATCACCTTTCCACCACGGAATACAACATTATTATTTTCATAATGCAGTCCACAGCACAGTAAGAAAAGGAAATGTCAACAAAATACATGCTTTAATCACTTCCTATATGAAATATTTTCGTATTTATCATTCGTGGCCTATTTCTTGTACAATGTTCCCTGTTTTCCATCTATGATTAATTTACGTGATCCAGACTCTACAATCCATCAACAGCTTTAAAAATATTATCTGTCTAGGTCACTGGTAAACAATTTGAGTCTTGTCTGCCAGTCAAATACAAATTCCCAGCTGGTCAAGGGCCATATAAACAAAATCCAAAAGTAAACATAACGACATTATTTCCTCATCGCGCGATATTTTTGTTTCAGTCTGAAATCTAAATCCATAGTTGGCAACCTTGTTTAAACTAAATGTAGTGGTTGGCAACCTTGTTTAAACTAAAGGTAAGAATTGATAAATATTAAGATAGAGAGAATCAGATACTCTTAACAATTTTGAAACGTGTCAATAAACTAATAAATTAAGATGGAAAAGCTGGTTTATTACATATACATTATATTATTCAGAGAGCGTGGAAGAATATCATCATATCATCAAGGTGAAGGGCGAGAGAGGTATAGAGAGAGATAGAGAGAACGATGAGAGTGAAAAATCAGATTAGACTGCATCAATCTTGTGATCTCTATACTTGCCAACCAGGAAAAAGTAATATCCGACTCTTTTCTTTCATCATCAAAGCTGCATATAGGAGCTGTTCATAAATTAGTTTGTTCTTTACGTGCTGCATGCGCCAGATAGGGCAGAGGTTTTGATTTTTCATGTGTGATCCGTTTCCCGTACTTTTAGTTCTCGTATGGACTTGCAACCTATTATTTCTCCTTCTTTAAGTACCTAACTTTTACCTTCAACTTGTACCTTCAACTTTTACCTTCAACTTTTACCTTCAACTTTTACCTTCAACTTTTACCTTCAACTTGTACCTTCAACTTGTACCTTCAACTTGCATCTTCAACTTGTACCTTCAACTTTTACCTTCAACTTTTACCTTCAACTTGTATCTTCAACTTGTACCTTCAACTTGCATCTTCAACTTGTACCTTCAACTTGCATCTTCAACTTTTACCTTCAACTTGCATCTTCAACTTTTACCATCAACTTGCATCTTCAACTTGTACCTTCAACTTGCATCTTCAACTTGTACCTTCAACTTGCATCTTCAACTTTTACCTTCAACTTGCATCTTCAACTTTTACCTTCAACTTGCATCTTCAACTTTTACCTTCAACTTGCATCTTCAACTTTTACCTTCAACTTGCATCTTCAACTTGTACCTTCAACTTGCATCTTCAACTTGTACCTTCAACTTGCATCTTCAACTTTTACCTTCAACTTGCATCTTCAACTTGCATCTTCAACTTGCATTTTCAACTTGTACCTTCAACTTGTACCTTCAACTTGCATCTTCAACTTTTACCTTCAACTTGCATCTTCAACTTTTATCTTCAACTTTTATCTTCAACTTGTACCTTCAACTTGCATCTTCAACTTTTACCTTCAACTTGCATCTTCAACTTGTACCTTCAACTTGTACCTTCAACTTGTATCTTCAACTTGTACCTTCAACTTGCATCTTCAACTTGTACCTTCAACTTGTACCTTCAACTTGCATCTTCAACTTGCATTTTCAACTTGTACCTTCAACTTGTACCTTCAACTTGCATCTTCAACTTTTACCTTCAACTTGCATCTTCAACTTGTACCTTGAACTTGTACCTTCAACTTGCATCTTCAACTTGTACCTTCAACTTGTACCTTCAACGTGTACCTTCAACTTGCATCTTCAACGTATACCTTCAACTAATGCCTTCAACTTGTACCTTCAACTTGTACCTTCAACTTGAATTTTCAACTTGTATCTTCAACTTGTACCTTCAACTTGTACCTTCAACTTATACCTTCAACTTGTATCTTCAACTTGTACCTTCAACTTGTACCTTCAACTTATACCTTCAACTTGTACCTTCAACTTGTTAAAAGAACGATGTATTCTTATTTAATTTATGTTGCATTCTCATCGTTTTCTCTCTCTCTCTCTCCAACAACAGTATTATATCCTTTTTCCACACTCTTTTTGTAATGCGATTGGCCATTTTTACTTGGTGGACCAGGTGTGGCCCACAGGCCACAGGTTGCCCGACATTGATATAAGTTTGTTTAAAAATTAGCACTTTAAATATGTATTTTGTTTGTTTATAATTTAAGTCTTAACTTTGTTTCGATATATCTGGAATTGTTGCTATGTGATATGTAAATAAAGAAGAGAGACATATTTCCACTGACAAATTTCTCGCTATGAGGTAAGATTAGTCAGCGCAAATCCCTATCAACCGCCATCTTGGTGATGTAAACTATCTTACTTAAACCATATCCCATAACAAAGAACGATAAGGAATTCAATAATTATTTATGCTGTTTGTTAGATAACAAAAGAATGATTCCATTTTTTTCGTGCCCGGAAGTTAATGTTTTTACCTGTATTCAATCTCCTTCTTGTTTATTTTCATACATCTACATTTGTTCATGTAATATCCTTGTTGGATGTTTAATATATCTGCAGTCACTACCTGTGTAGATTTTTATTGTTCATTTAGGGCTTCATGAATGTAGATGCGTCTTCAGTTAAAGGGGGCAGTGGTGGGGATTTACCAAATAAAAGATCATTAGCTCGTTTTCATCTGCAATTCCTTATTTGTCATAAGAAAGTTGATGTTTTCATGTGTAATTCCCTATTTGTCATAAGAAAGTTGATGATGTTTTCATGTGTAATTCCCTATTTGTCATAAGAAAGTTGATGATGTTTTCATGTGTAATTCCTTATTTGTCATAAGAAAGTTGATGACGTTTTCATGTGTAATTCCCTATTTTCCAAAAAAAAAGTTGATGATGTTTTCATGTGTAATTCCTTATTTTTCATAAGAAAGTTGACAATGTTTTAATGTAGAATTTGTTGTCCTGTGTAATTTCCAAAATTTGTTTAGGGCACTGTCGGATTCCATATCTTGTGCGAAAGTATCCCAGCGTTTTTTTTTAGCTTCCTTTACGATGTGTTTAAAGACCTCAGTGGTCTTCTTCATAGTACGCTCCGCCTCTTTTTTGCTTTTTTTATGGTGACTTGTGTCTTTCGTTTCGTATGTTGCCACTCCCTGACACTTTGCTTCTTCTTTATCCATGCATACTCTATCTCTTCAGTCCACCATCGGGGTTGTCGTATATTTGGCCTCACTGTATTTCCTATTTTTCATAAGAAAGCTGATGATGTTTTCATGCGTAATTCCCTATTTTTTCATAAGAAAGTTTATTATTTCTTCGTGTGTAATTCCCTATTTTTCCAAAAGAAAGTTGATGATGTTTTCGTGTGTGATATATCAACAGACTTACAAAATAAACTATAATTTTAACTAAAGCATCGTTATCTAATGTACGTAAACATAGCAAGTCTGCAACACCAATGGATATACCAATAGATAACACCAACGTGAAACGGGACAAAGAATTGAAATATCTAGGCAGCATTTTTTCCGAAAATGGAAGACTAGATAGAAAAATAGAAACAAGGTGCCAGAAATTAAGCACAGTTGCCTACCAACTTTCATCATCACCTCTTCATCCAAAGATCAAGATGCAAATTAAAAAAAACCTAAATACCTTCAATTTTTATACCAACACTGTGCTACCAATATCAAACATGGTATTTAACAGCCTTACGTCAGAGGAAAATCGTTACATGAGAAGTGAAGTGTCTGAGAAAAGCTGCAATGGTTACTAAACTAGATAAAATAAGAAACGAAGAAATTAGGAAAAGAATTGATATAATATCATGCATTGAAAATATTGAAAGACAGCAAGTAAAATGGTTCGGTCACATTGTGAGAATGAACCTAAACCAAATACCAATAAGAGTATATAACAAAAGAATATCCGGGCGTAAAGTTAAAGATAATTAGCACAGACACAGAAGAACAGGAGATAAACATAAACATACAGGGAGAGAAACTACAACAAGTAAAACAGTATCAATATCTTGGACACATAGTCACAAATGATGGCAGATGTGAAACAGAAGTTAAAAGGAGAATAGGAATGGCTAAAAGTACCTTCAATGGTATGAGGAAATTATTAATATCTAAACAAATTACAAACAAGTTAAAAATGAGAATTATAAAATGCTACATCTATTCCATATTAATGTATGGCTCAGAAACATGGACACTAAATAAACAATTAGAAGACAAAATTGATGCCTTTGAGATGTGGGTATATAGAAGAATAGGGAGAACATCATGGAAAGAGAAGAAAACAAATAAAGAGGTGCTAAAGACACTTAATATGAAGAAAGAACTACTAAGAGAAATAAAGATCAGGCAAATAACATACTTTGGACACATTAAAAGACATGACACCCTATTGAAGGCCTTTCTTGAGGGTAAAGTCAAAGGGAAGCTAGCAAGAGGTAGGCAGAGATACAAGTGGCAGAGTAACATTACACGATGGACAGGTTACAGTCTAGCAGAGTGCACTACCAAGACAAGAGACAGGAGATGTTGGAGATACGTTGCAGCCAACCTTCGTTGCGGAGACGGCACTTGATGATGATGATGAAAGTTAAAGGTAGAACAAGAAAACGGTGGATAGAAAACATCAAGATAACCTTGAACAAATATGGACTAAATGAATCACGACCACACATTGGCCTTGGAATGACAGCTTAAGCTCCCACCCCTACGCTTAGCGGCAAGTGTGAATGCCATCAACCATCATTCACATGGGGATATACAATAGACTATCTAATGTAAGTAACTTCATTAACAACTTGATACAAATTCACGGTGCAAATTTAATGTTGCAATTAGTTCTAAATGTTTTTTTTTAGTACTCTGAGAGATTCATTCATCGCTGCCATGGTATTTCTTCGAGACCTGTTCACCATCAATGTATGGCATCGAGTAGGACAGGTAAAATAATATTTTCAATTCGCCAAAAATAGCATCCACGCTTTATACAAATATCCAGACAATATAAAAGGAAGGCGCCTTAAATGAGGAATTTCTTGGATGGCAGAAGACAAAGATTCTTGATTCTTGATTAGAAAACTGGCCTCACAGCACGTGGGACATTACCATAAGTGATCCGCCCTCTGTTCCAGCAGCCATTCGAATCGATGGTGTTTCGAGTCCAATGCCGCCGAAACAGACGTCGACATCAGGTCACAACTCTGGCCCTTGCGACAGTTTTCTTTGTTGTTCCGCCCACCCACGCCGTGCCCGTAACTAGTTCAAGCAAGACGTCGGCTTGTCGGAACAACATGGTAACTGTTATCGAAGATTACGACTACGGGATTGTATAGATGACGTGCCATGAAGCTTCTATAAGAAGATAACCTCAATATAAAGGCAAGTCACCTACTAAGATTTTCTGTTGCATGGTTGGTTTGTCTAGTGAGCCATTGGTGAGACCCACAGACACAACCTCATGCGTAAGATACCCTGCACATAGTCTGTGAGTTGGACAAGTAGGAAAAGTCTTATAATACGTGGAAGTATCCAAAGAGAGAAAATCTATGGCAAATGTTGTGTGATACAGCTATAAAGAATGAAGAGAGTGTCGGGATTGGAATTGCACTAGAACTGAAGGAATGATATAAGAGATCAATCTAGCAGTACTCAAAACCACATGACATAATCATCTCCATAGATGGTTCAGAGAGACAAGTAGCTATAGATATGGTTTTTAGTGTATCCTTAAATGGTTGATGGATCGGTGAGCTGAACATTTAATGGAAATACACATAGTGCCGTGATGCATATTCATAATCAAACGAAGCTGCTATTTAGACGTTTCTAATACGTACGGTGGTATGAAGACATCTAAATGGTTTTAGTATGTTTGAAATGGTATAAAACTGTATAACATCAAAGAATGGCCAAGCTGTAATTTTTCCACACTCGTCCGTATGACCAAGGCTAGGAATGTATGCCGACACTCTGTGCTGATGGCTCAAATGTGACATTTTTACGACCCTGGCTGAATATAGGCCTACGTTTCATTATTATTATTATTATTACTAAATTGTTATCTAGATATTTTTAGTAGGACGAGACACAGTGACGGACGAAGTTTCGACTAAGAAGTCTTCGTCAAGACACATAATTTTCATAAGAAAGAGAGAAAGAAGCAAATGCGACAAGAACAGAAAAGACAAAGGAAAAGCCACACAGCACATATATAATCAAATAATAGGAGCAAATATTAGATAGTGGAGAGAGGCGTGTCATGAGAGCACAGCAGAAGAAGAAGAAGGAGAAGTAAACTTCTCTTACATTATGATTTTTTGTTCGTAATATTCATTGCTTGTTGCTTATCTGTGCCCTGATGAAGACTTCTTAGTCGAAACGTCGTCCGCCACTGTGCCTTGTTGTTAGGTCGACTTATTTTGGTAACACGAATACCTATTTCGTTTTATTTTGATATTTGCCCTGTGTTACCCGAGCCACTGTTTCCAGTTTCAGGTTGTTAACCGACCTCAAGTCCTGTTTGAAATCTAGTAGGATCATTGTCCTGCTCAGTGCAGAATTTACCTATAAGCTAAACAAGCTATAGCTTAGGGCCCCACTCTTTTGGGGGCCCCAATTTTTTTTTCACTATCTATATACTTCTTAATTGTTAAAAGGCCCCATATATCGAATAGCTTAGGGCCTTATCATGTCTAAATCCGGCCCTCGTCATTCTACAAGAGAGATCCAGCAGGAGTTTGAGAATGAACGCTGAAGAAGAAGATATAAACATAATTGGTTTTAAATAAAATTTTAAGAAGCATTCACAATTATATTTGTGTTTTTTTTTAAATTTAAAATAAATGATATTTGAATTGACAGTACTAGTACTTCTTCTGCTTTGCTCTCATGACACGCCTCTCTCCACTATCTAATATTTGCTCCTATTATTTGATTATATATGTGCTGTGTGTCTTTTCCTTTGTCTTTTCTGTTCTTGTCGCATTTGCTTCTTTCTCTCTTTCTTATGAAAATTATGTGTCTTGATGAAGACTTCTTAGTCGAAACTTCGTCCGTCACTGTGTCTCGTCCTACTAAAAATATCTAGATAACAATTTAGTAATAATAATAATAATAATAATAATAATTGCTTTTTAATATTTCAATTTTGTAAATTTATTTTTAATATTCCATTTTCATAAATTACTTTTTAATATTTCATAAACAGACACAAGCAGAAGGGCCGCGTTAAGAGATCTGTCAGCACAGAAAGACATGTAGAGACACTTGTGGCTATTGACAAGAAAATGATGGACTATCACACCAACAACAAACCTCTGGGTAGCAGTGCTGCTCTTACCGCATACGTATTGACAATCATGAACATTGTATGTACTAGTCTTCAGTATACGGTTATAGAGACAGGATATTTTCTCTTCTTTTATTGTTCCCTGTTATCTCTACAAGAGATTCTCTTCTTTTATTGTTTTCTGTTATCTCTACAAGAGATTATCTTCTTTTATTGTTTTCTGTTATCTCTACAAGAGATTATCTTCTTTTATTGTTCTCTGTTATCTCTACAAGAGATTCTCTTCTTTTATTGTTCTCTGTTATCTCTACAAGAGATTATCTTCTTTTATTGTTTTCTGTTATCTTTACAAGAGATTATCTTCTTTTATTGTTTTCTGTTATCTCTACAAGAGATTATCTTCTTTTATTGTTCTCTGTTACATCTACAAGAGATTATCTTCTTTTATTGTTCTCTGTTACATCTACAAGAGATTATCTTCTTTTATTGTTCTCTGTTATCTCTACAAGAGATTATCTTCTTTTATTGTTCTCTGTTATCTCTACAAGAGATTATCTTCTTTTATTGTTCTCTGTTATCTCTACAAGAGATTATCTTCTTTTATTGTTCTCTGTTATCTCTACAAGAGATTATCTTCTTTTATTGTTCTCTGTTACATCTACAAAAGATTATCTTCTTTTATTGTTCTCTGTTACATCTACAAGATAGTTTCTTTTCTTTATTCTGTTATCTCTACTATGTAGTTTATTCTTTTCTTTATTCTGTTATCCATGTAAAGGTAGTTTCTCTTATTTATTCTCTGTTATATCTACAAGATGGTTTCTCTTATTTATTCTCAGTTAAAAAGACAAGTAAAACAAAACAATATATTGGACACATAATCACAAATGATGGCAGATATGAAACAGAAGTTAAAATGAGAATAGGAATGGCTAAAAATAATATCAATGACAAGACGAAACTATTGACATCTAAATAAATTACAAGCAAGTTAAAAATGAGAATTACAAAATGCTACATCTATTTATAATAATGTATTGCTAAGAAGCATGGACAATAAACAAACTACTAGAAGACAGAATTGATGCGTTTGAGATGTGGATATATAGAAGAATAGGGAAAACATCACGGAAAGAGAAGAAAACAAATAAAGAGGTTCTAACTACACTTCGTATGAAAAAAGAATTATTAAAGGAAATAAAGATGAAACAATTAAAACATTTTGGACATATTAAAAGACATGACACCTTGTTGAAGACCTTACTTGAGGGTGAAGTCTAGGTGAGGTGAGCAAGTGGCAGGCAAAGATACCAGTGGGAGAGAAACATCACGAGTTGGACAGGTTACAGTATAGCAGAGTGTACCACCAAGACAAGAGTGAGGGAATGTTAGAGGTCTGTTGCAGACAACTTTCGTTGCGGGGACGGCACATAGTGATGATCCTAAGTTATCTCTACAAGGTAGTTTTTCACCGTTTTTCTCTGTTATCTCTACAAGGTAGTTTCTCACCGTTATTATCTGTTATCTCTACAAGATAGTTTCTCACCGTTATTCTCTGTTATCTCTACAAGATAGTTTCTCACCGTTATTTTCTGTTATCTCTACAAGATAGTTTCTTACCGTTATTCTCTGTTATCTCTACAAGATAGTGTCTCACCGTTATTCTCTGTTATCTCTACAAGATAGTGTCTCACCGTTATTCTCTGTTATCTTTACAAAATTGCTTCTCAACTTTATTCCCTGTTATCTCTATAAAATAGTTTCACTTCTGTATATTCTGATTTGTTTTTCCATGCTTATACAATGTATATGTAGTTATTAGCTGTTTACAAAATGTAAGTTAATTCTTACAATATATCTGTATACGTTGTTTCTTGATGTTTTACAAAATATATGTACTATGTTGTTTAAAAAAATATCTGTATACGTTGTTTCTTGATGTTTTACAAAATATATGTACTATGTTGTTTAAAAAAATATCTGTATACTGTTGTCGTTGTTCTTTTCTTGAGGTCAGGTGGCTAAACTGTTCCATAACCCAACCATCGGCAATGCCATCAATATCGTGGTCACTCGCTTAGTTGTGATTACTGCAGAAACCGTAAGTACATCTCTTCTGTTATCTGCTATAATTATCTGCTATCTGCTTGATATCTGTTATCAAGGTTTGTGGAATGAGAGTATGATGGCCGACTTCTGCTGGATGCTATTCCGTGATAATCCAGGCGAAGAATATAACAGAAAATCAAATTCCAAGCTTTTTTGAAGAAACATTCTACATATCTATGCTGTGATGTGAGTATATTTGATTTAGTCTAGACGATGTGAATCATTTGCTTAATTGATGTTTACGATTCTCGAAAAAATACAGCCAAGTTCAGTGAAAACTAACATCACTCATAACTTTAAAACTTGACGTGATAGAAAAAAACTGATACCAGATCTGAAATCAGCGCCAAAAAATCCTTTAGAAAAGTGTATTTTGGTTTCAGATGATTAAAAAAAGTTTTATTTTGTTGCCTTGTGTTATCTTACAATCTCGAGGAAGTGTTTTGTTATATATATATTTCTGTCCGGTCAAATGGCATGAGTCTATGGACCGCTGGATCAACATATGCCATGAGTCCATGGACCGCTGGATCAACATATAATCATACCTTGATGTATCAGATGTATATTTCTGACTTAAATAATGGGAATCATGTTTGTGGTATGGTTATCTCATTTGTAAAATAATGGGAATCATGTTTGTGGTATGGTTATCTCATTTGTAAAATAATGGGAATCATGTTTGTGGTATGGTTATCTCATTTGTAAAATAATGGGAATCATGTTTGTGGTATGGTTATCTCATTTTTATGGTTATCTCATTTGTAAAATAATGGGAATCATGTTTGTGGTATGGTTATCTCATTTGTAAAATAATGGGAATCATGTTTGTAGTATGGTTATCTCATTTGTAAAATAATGGGAATCATGTTTGTGGTATGGTTATCTCATTTGTATGGTTATCTCATTTGTAAAATAATGGGAATCATGTTTGTGGTATGGTTATCTCATTTGTAAAATAATGGGAATCATGTTTGTGGTATGGTTATCTTATTTTAAAATAATGAGAATCATGTTTGTGGTATGGTTATCTCATTTGTATGGTTATCTCATTTGTAAAATAAATGCATAACTTG
The DNA here is from genome assembly GCA_034231615.1 of Meghimatium bilineatum. Lineage (NCBI taxonomy): Eukaryota > Metazoa > Mollusca > Gastropoda > Stylommatophora > Philomycidae > Meghimatium > Meghimatium bilineatum. The sequence goes on along the minus strand of CM067316.1, from coordinate 18,365,022 downwards.
AACCGATTTTATATCATGATCAATGGTTCTCAACGTAGTCCATATGCTCCACAACAGAGGACACTTCTTTTTCCTGAGAGGTCACAAAGAGAAAATTAGATATTGGAGGGTCATGGACAAGTCTAGCTGGACCAGAGAAGGCGACTAATTGCGCGATTTTTAATCAGACATATAATAATTATTCTCTAGAAGCTTTTGTAAATCCCACGGAGCAACGGATGAAATTTTTTGTCACATGGGGGCCACGGGAAAATGAACTGTTGAGAACCATTGCCACAGCTGACTTATTCTATTGTTATGGATTGCCATAATAGTGTATGTAACACTATTTATTATTGTTAGAAAATATTCTATATTTTTGTTAGATTACATCCTCACGATTTATCTATAGCATTGGTTCCCAAAGTGGGCGGTAACGTCTCTCCCCAGTGGATTCAAAAGCATTTGGAACAAGGGGAGGGAAGGAGCGTTCAAGTGGTCTAGGGGTCGGTGACTCCTTATAGAAGAAATTAATAATATATATTTAAACATTAATTGTTTTTGTGATTTTGCAATTGGATAATTTTTGTGATTTTGCAATTGGATAATTTTTGTGATTTTGCAATTGGATAATTTTTGTGATTTTGCAATTGGATAATTTTTGTGATTATGCAATTGGATAATTTTCGTGATTATGCAATTGGATAATTTTTGTGATTTTGCAATTGGATAATTTTTGTGATTTTTGCAATTGGATAATCATTTAAAATTTACATTCTCTATTTTATGCATTTGTATCTTGTCAAGTCCGTGGTTGCCTCCAAATATTTGCAAGCTTATGATCGATAGTCTTCGTCTACACCCGTGTTTATCATCTTTTTTTTAAATCTCGTGGCCCATTTAAAATAAATTTTCCTCCTTGGCTCCTCTGGTATTTAATAAAACAACAACGTAAATGGCTTTCTTCACAAGTCGCCTCAGCTTTTTAAGCTTCATCACTATAATTCTTAATCGTTATCGTTCAGGAATTTTTTTATTTTATTTTATCCTATAATGGGGTCTGATAGTCTTTTAATACTCTCTTTGTACGCTCCCCGCTCATCTCCACAACCACGAGAGATTGATGCGTTTGTGAAGAGAAACCAGAGTTGAAGAATTGTCTTCCTCAATCAGAAAACATATTATCGGATTACATCTTGGGGAGAAACAAAAATATATGATCTCATTCTATGAAGTTTCACTCTGAAAAATACAAACTTAGCGCAGTAGTTCACTGTACATCGTAACAAATGTGAAAGGAGAAGTTACTCACTGAGCAGAAATGTATAGTTCACGCACTTTTTCCTACATATTTATAATATATAAATGTACGGGTCATATGGTTTACACCCCGCCGAAGATGGATGTGTCGGGGCATTGGCGCAAATAAAACGGCGACACAGTGCATTTTCATTCTCTGGACTTCATCCTGCTCGAAATCTAGTAGAACCATCGTCCTGCAACAAAGGAGATCCAGCGGGAGTTTGAGAATGAACGCTGAAGAAGAAGAAATGGTTTAAACATATAAAGGAATCTACTCCTATTTGTTCAGACAAAATCATTGACCTTGCACGTCAAAAGGAAACACTGTTGACAGTAAACTTTTTCCTTTTTTTGACACGTAAGAGGCGCCATCTACTTTATATTTCTGATCTTCAGGGAGACAACTTACCACAAATCAACCATCACGCGGACAAGTCCTTGGACAGTTTTTGTAGATGGCAGCACCAGTTGAGTGAAAACAACACAGACGCCACAATTAACCATGACAACGCAGTATTGATCACACGGTAAGCCTAAACGTCTTCAAAAGAGTATATACATCATTGAGAGATTTTTGTTCCTCGCTTTTTCATCGGGAACTCTTGTGGTTCGGCACTAATACGAAACAAATCTATGTCAGTTGTTATTCTAATCTCCGGAAGTCTGGATTACCAGAACTGCGACCTCTACTATTCTTTCGTATTTAAAACCTAAGATCTAACAAAATTGGACTGAGATCCGCGATTGAAAGGAATGTACTTCATGATAAGATGTACATTTTACTTAATCATAGATGATATTCCAGGTACTTTTGCATATTCATTACCCAATACTCAAGTTGTCATTGCCCCACGTTATACTTCAGTTGATTCGTCTTTGTATGTGTTTTATTTTTGACAAAGACATTGTTGCAGAAACGTCGATATTGTGGTATATTTTCCTTTATTTAGGCTCACATATTAGTTTTTTCCCGTGTATTTTTTCTTATAATTGGTAGCGCCGTATATAACTAATTACTATTAACAATATCAGATGTTACTGAAGTTTGCTTGTTGTGATCTATGTTGATAGAAAGTGGTTTAACTATATCTTAAGATTTTAGTAAAGGAATATTCTAAAATCTGACCCAGGTCCAAGTGATAGCTGCTTGTTTGGTACTGTTATCTGATGTGTACAAGTCTCTTTAGGATGAAACATGCACTTTCGACCATAGACACAAGTTCACCCTGGCTATATCAAGTTGTATATTACCTTTAAAAAAAATTAGGAATGGCAGATGTTCATGTAATCTGGTCAAAATACACTTGTATATAAACATCAACGGTGCAGGAGACTGCATGGCAGAAATAAGGAAGAGATTGGCAATGGCATATTGCAAAATAACACGGATCAAAAACTTATGGAAAAACAACAAAATAGAAACGAAAGTGCTAATGTTACGAACTTTTATTTTTCCGGTTGCAACATACGGCTGTGAAACATGGACTCTAAGTAAAACAGCGGCAAAGAAGATCAACGCCTTCGAGCTGAAATGCTACAGAAAGATACTTAGAATATCATGGAAGGATAAAATCAGAAACTCAGATATTATAAACACACTGAATATTCCAGAGTGTTGGTTGCTAAACACAATAACAAAAAGAAAACTACGCCTGTTTGGTCATATAAAGAGAAATAACTGTTTAGAAAGAAAAATATTGGAGGGAAGAGTACCTGGGAAGAGGAGAAGGGGCAGACCAAGAAGACGATGGACTGACGACATTAAAGATAATATGAATACATCGCTAGAAAATGCAAGCCACATCGCCCAAGACAGAGAGAGGTTCAGAGAGTTCATTGGGAAGACAACATTCTGGAAGGAATACGTCACATGACATATAACAGGTGTCCACTCTGACCATGTTTGATCTTGTACATAACATGTACCTACCCTGACCATGTTTGATCTTGCACATAACATGTACCTACCCTGATCATGTTTGATCTTGTACATAACATGTACCTACCCTGACCATGTTTGATCTTGCACATAACATGTACCTACCCTGATCATGTTTGATCTTGTACATAACATGTACCTACCCTGATCATGTTTGATCTTGTACATAACATATGCCCACTCTGACCATACTGATGTTATTACAGGCTATCCTGCTCTGAATTATATGAACTGTGTATGAATTAAGACTGGCTCAAGATAGGAAGAAGCTTCGAATGGTTGTGATGACTGCTACATCCTGCTCAGGATATGCTACCTGATGATGATGAATTCCAATCCTGTATGAACAATCGTTAATGTAGAAGATCTTGACACTCTAGAGTCAATATTCTCAACCTGGTGCTCATGAACACTATGGTAGTCTCGTAATCACACGATCATGAATTCCCTGTATAATTCAAACTTTGTTTGGAAACCGAAACAAATAGTTTTACTATACACGAGTATAGGGGGAGTGAAATATAAGTGGATGTGTACGGTGCAATAAAGAAGGTTATATGGTCAGTTTTCATGTTCCATTTTACTTTCACTTTCATCCTTTTAAATGTTATGTTTTTCGCACACTCTGTATTACATGTGTGGGCGGTGCTCCCTGTCTGAAAAGGTTGAGAACTCTTGCTGTGGAGGCTGATACGACGTATTCGACATCAGTTCTCACACGAAACACGATGCATTATTTGTGTCGATTCCACAAAATTACGAGCAATATATATCTTGTATCTTTTCATGCAATTAGGGGATAAGGGGTTTTTCTAGAGTTTTATTTGGTGCGCAGAAACTCCAAGCTCAGCGATTTGTAATTATTTTTTCAGGAAAAGCTTCCTACTCACAGGTAGTAAAAAACGTAATTATAAAAAGCGGTTTTGTCTGGATTCAGCTAGAGAAAAATTGTACTTACTATACAAGCAAGTAGCGGTTCTCAACCTGTGGGTCGCGACACCTTAGGGGAAGGTCGAGACCCCTTTGGGGGTCGAACGACCCTTTCACAGGGGTCACATTAGACCATCGGAAAAAACATATTATGAAGTAGCAACAAAAATAATTGTATAGTTTGGGGTCACCACGACATGTGAAACTGTATTAAAGGGTTGCGGCTTTAGGTAGGTTGAGAACCCCTGTAAGAGGCTTGCTGTTGCGTGGTTGTTGGTTCGTTGGTCACTGGTAAGACCGTTATGTCTACTACATGTGGGAATACTCTGTCGATTTCTATGTATTGCTGGTGAATGAATTCATGCTTGTTTTATCTATCCATTTTCTTCTTTCAATTATCATGTATATTTCTCTGAGTGGTTGTTGTTGGTCTTCACTATAACCGCGATTCGATGAACTTATGATGATGATAATGAGATGATAATGAGATGATAATGAGATGATAATGATGGCGTAATACACTTATCTGTGTGAACATATCTCTGGACAGAGTATAGCATGTCTGATAAAAACATTCATATACGGTTTCTTCTCTCAAAGACATTGTTGTGTTTAAGGAGGAAAGGGTTAAGGATCACTGTTTTGTTCCCTAAAGTATGCATCCCAGTGCAGGAGAATCTAAGAGATTATCACGTCCTGTCAGGAGAGCAGCGTATACTTCTGGGACACCTTCTTCTTGTTCACAGTTAACATGTCTGCACAGCAAGTTCAGGTTTAACTTCTCTACGCAGCAAGTCCGGGTTTAACATGTCTCAACAAGTCCGGGTTTAACATGTCTAAACAACAAGTCCGGGTTTAACATGTCTAAACAACAAGTCCGGGTTTAACATGTCTCAACAAGTCCGGGTGTAACATGTCTAAACAACAAGTCCGGGTGTAACATGTCTAAACAACAAGTCCGGGTTTAACATGTCTAAACAACAAGTCCGGGTTTAACATGTCTAAACAACACGTCCGGATTTAACATGTCTACACAACACGTCCGGGTTTAACATGTCTAAACAGCAAGTCCGGGTTTAACATGTCTACACAAGACCGGGTTTAAGATATCTACACAGCAAGTCCGGTTTTCTTAATAAATTCTGCTTATTTGAAGGTTCCTCGGTGCTCCCATACTTCTTTTAGTGGATATTCGTCTCTGTGGGCCAGTGTTTCTCCCTTTACTGACTTGGTGTAATGCAGTCTTGCGGAATATGTTCCGCAGGATGTGATGTCCACATGAGGTGACTATGTAACACCAAGTTTATCATTTGTTATCATTTTCTGTCAGACTTATGGACTAATCTGCAGTGATGGCACACATAGCATTTCCCACCACCTAGAACTCTACTACACAAACAAGTGCAATGTCTATTGATCTGCATATCTTCGTCGCCCATAGTGACCAATTGATAAAAGACAAAACTAAAATAATCGAAAGAAAATATGCAATTAAAATGGTTATTATTTGCTCATATTTAACAGCCTGTAAGCCTATCCAGATCATAGGTAACAGGCTGTAAGCCTATCTAGATCATAAGTAACAGGCTGTAAGCCTATCCAGATCTTAGGTAACAGGCTGTAAGCCTATCCAGATCTTAGGTAACAGGCTGTAAGCCTATCCAGATATTAGGTAACAGGCTGTAAGCCTATCCAGATATTAGGTAACAGGCTGTAAGCCTATCCAGATATTAGGTAACAGGCTGTAAGCCTATCCAGATATTAGGTAACAGGCTGTAAGCCTATCCAGAACATAGGTAATAGGCTGTAGCCTGTCTAGAACATAGGTAATAGGCTGTAGCCTGTCTAGAACATAGGTAATAGGCTGTAGCCTGTCTAGAACATAGGTAATAGGCTGTAGCCTGTCTAGAACATAGGTAATAGGCTGTAGCCTGTCTAGAACATAGGTAATAGGCTGTAGCCTGTCTAGAACATAGGTAATAGGCTGTAGCCTGTCTAGAACATAGGTAATAGGCTGTAGCCTGTCTAGAACATAGGTAATAGGCTGTAGCCTGTCTATAACATAGGTAAAAGGATGTTAGCCCATCCAGAACTTAAGTAACAGCATGTAAGCCTATCCAGAACACTCGTTAGTCACCTCCTACGACATGTCTGGAAAGAAGAAAGTGACATTATTCTTTTCACTTTGAACTAGAAGTCCAGACCCTGTTCGTGACTATTGACAGTACTGTAATACATAATTGTAAAAAGTTAAACAGGCACATTCCGTACGTTTTTTAAAATTATTGTCAAAATTTACATTGATTATTATGTATATACTTGAAGTAGCCTTGTTATTTTTTGGAATGCGATTCCAAGTATATAAATATTGATCAACGGAAAACACGGGAATAATCAAGGAAAGGAACGAATAAAGGCCTAATTAGTTAAGAGAACATGTTTTCTACTGCCGATCGGTTGCGCTCTGTTGCAGCACCGGAGTATTTATTATTATATATTCACAAGCAACCTAGATACAAAAGGAGATGATGATACGACATCACAAATACCATTTTATTGACAATTTGACCATACAAAATTTCAACAAGATGGGAGGCTATCTGTTGATTTGATGTTTGTATGTTTTGCGCGAGTGTTGTCATGGTCTGTTAATTTTTTTGGTTTCTTCTTCTTCTGCGTTCGTTCTCAAATTCCTGCAGATTAGCAGGATGTAGTCCGCAGAATGGAATGCGTTATGTCATGGTTTACAGAATTGCTGCGATATCTGCGCCTTTCGGCCTGACACATCCGACTTCAGCATGGCTGTGGGTCACTGGCCCTATATGGGATGGGACAGCCAACTCTATCCCATAACCTCCTTAGTCGCCTTTTACGACATGCGTGGAAGGTAAACAGTGTTGCTATTCTTTGCTCCCCTTTCGGGCCCCGGCAACACACGGGCGATTTTTTTGGTTTGATATTCAAGAAGGTGGGTAGCCAGTTACACAGAGAATTCTTAGACGATGGCTTTTATAATATGTATGGTTGTTGCAGCTTTACTACTCCTTTCAATCGTTTCATACAAGATTTACTAATTGTGCTGAACAATTTACAATTATTTTACGTACATAGTAATGTTGAGTTAATATTGGGTAAAGAGCAATGAGATCTAAGAAATGAGATAAACAATATTTTGCCAATTATTACATCCCCCCCCCAATTCAACAACAGTCACCACTTCGTAAACACCTCCTTCTTAATTATGTTAAAACATTCACCCCCCCCCCCCTCATATATTTTTTGCAGTAAAAGGAAGAAAAAGATGTCTTTAGATGTTTAGAACAATGTTTCAGATGTTTAGAACAATATTTCGGATGTTTGGAACAATGTTTCAGATGTTTAGAACAATATTTCGGATGTTTGGAACAATGTTTCAGATGTTTTAGAACAATTTTTCAGATGTTTTAGAACATTTTTTCAAAGTCAAACAATTTCATTGTTGTATAAAGAACAATAATGTTAACGTTAACATTTCTGAACACTTACCCACCACCATATCAATAATTGTCAAACTTATTCAAACACGTACCTCACTAATTATAATTATTGACGCAATTTATGGACAGACTCTTAAGGAAACCTCTAGAATGGGGGACTCGAAAGACGTAGAGGATTTACTTCATTGTAATCGACTTTTCCATATGTGATCCTCTCAGTGAAGCAACTCGCCGTCTGCCAAGAGTATCTTTATAGCATGTAACTGCGTATTTTCAAGCGATAGTCCCCAGGTATATACAAAAGATTTACTTGTAAACTAGACGATCAAGGATCGACTCCCGAAACTTATTAAAGAGAAAGGCATGAACGGGCTCCAGTAAAGACCAGTGTACAGAAAGTAAACATGACATGAAAGACCAATTTTTTTAATTATTTCCGTGAATTTCGTTGGTACTTTTTTTGGCATGTAACTCCAAGTATATAAACAATGACTAACGAAAAGAACGACAATAATCACAAACTTAACGAATGAAGTCTTGTTTACTTTCTGTACATAAATCTTTACTACCAACAGGCTTGAAGAAATGGCTTAATCACTATGCCAGGCAGGGCCGGTCTTAGGCCATTGCAACCTATGCGGCCGCGTTGGGCCCCGCACTTCATAGACCCATAAATTCATATTATAATTTATTATATTATCCTCTTCCCTACCCAGACTGGGCCTCGCGCAATCCGTTTCGCATTGAGCCCCTCAATTGTTAGGGCCGGCCCTGATGCCAGGAGGTCTCGCTGATCATTATCGATAATCGTCTAAGTTCACTCCCTGAGAACCGAGCTGGTAGGTAAACTGAAGTTCACTCCCTGAGAACCGAGCTGGTAGGTAAACTGAAGTTCACTCCCTGAGAACCGAGCTGGTAGGTAAACTGAAGTTCACTCCCTGAGAACCGAGCTGGTAGGTAAACTGAAGTTCACTCCATGAGAACCGAGCTGGTAGGTAAACTGAAGTTGGTAGGTAAACTGAAGTTCACTCCCTGAGAACCGAGCTGGTAGGTAAACTGAAGTTGGTAGGTAAACTGAAGTTCACTCCCTGAGAACCGAGCTGGTAGGTAAACTGAAGTTCACTCTCTGAGAACCGAGCTGGTAGGTAAACTGAAGTTCACTCCCTGAGAACCGAGCTGGTAGGTAAACTGAAATTCAACATATCACGACATTGAAAGAATAACAAGGAACGTTCTTCTGCCATCTTTATAATCTTGTGACATACAAGCAGATGGCTTATGCCATAACTGCCCTTTTGCAAACATCACTAACATACAGCAAATCTTCAAGATAATCTGAGTTTTTATCTGATTTTTTTTTTAATTTATAGGAAAGGGCATTAATTTTGCGTGTTCAAAATATTGCATGAAACAGATCATATTTGATATGTATGTCGACTTTAAAAAGTTATAAGTGTATTTCCAGAAGTGAAGATTAGTTATAACAAAGATTAAATCAACAGAGTTTAAACAGTTAGAAATTTCTAACAAAGATTAAATCAACAGAGTTTAAACAGGCAGCAATTTATAAAGATACAAGCAATGCCGTTTTATTATACAATGATATCGGTGAATATTTTTATAACACATTTCAGCGTGCGATGTGACGCGTTCTTGCATCTGGTTTAATAACATCACGGCACTGGGGCATTCCATCAAGTATACTGCTTGCCATTCAATCAGTCATTTTAGGGTATATAAGCTTAGCATCCAAGTCAGTTGTTGATTGTGGATTCTTCAGATTCTTCCAGAGATTATTAACTTTTTCCTCTCTGCTTTGGTTCATCTATTTCTATCATTCTCTCAACATATATATTGTCTCTTTCAGCCTCATCCTCGTCGTTCTGTCATGTGCGCAGGATTTCCTTAATTCATTTAGCTCTGTCTCTAACTGTACCATCCTTCTTATAGCGGTACCCGACAGTGCATGACTTCTACATGATCTGGACAGTAGATCCATATATTACTTTTGTCGTTTCCACTTGCTTCTTGACTAAACAGCGACACATGGATCATTCGATGGATAACAATGGTGTTCTTTTCTATACTGATGACTTTGAAATTGGATCAGGGACCTCAGCGATTAGAACCAATGTTTCGTTATTATAACGGGGATCCTCACTGTGACCCAAGGTGTTTAACGTACCCACCTGCAAAAGTGCGTAGGTGTAGACGGTTCGTGCAGGTAGTATCCTCAATTATGTACCTGGCCTCTTGTTGTACAATCTTTGGCTGTAACAGATCTGAGATTACCGAGGGCGTGCAGAGCAAGCAATAACTTCTTTCGCTCTAGTACACCAACTACATTGCAATCATCATGCCCTCCAAATAAAAAAATTGTCTGGTTCTCGCTGAATGCAAGATATCTTGTAAGAGGATATCCACAGACAAGCTGTAAACTACCACCAACAAGAGCATCAACATCTACAGGCAGTAGACCAAGAAATACTTAGCAATTAAGTTTAATACAAGGTTATCTTGTGCGAAACATATCAATATTGTCATTACGGAAGCTAAAAAAGGATATCGATAATGTCATTAAAAAGTGAAGAAGGATATCGATAGTGTCATTCAGGAAGTTAATAAGGATATAATAGTATCATTCAGGAACTTAAGAAGGATATCGATAGTGTCATTCAGGAAGTTAAGAATGATATCGATAGTATCATTCAGGAACTTAAGAAGGATATCGATAGTGTCATTCAGGAAGTTAAGAAGGATATCGATAGTGTCATTCATTAGTTAAGAAGGATATCGATAGTGTCATTCATTAGTTAAGAAGGATATCGATAGTGTCATTCAGGAAGTTAAGAAGGATATCGATAGTGTCATTCAGGAAGTTAAGAAGGATATCGATAGTGACATTCAGGAAGTTAAGAAGGATATCGATAGTGACATTCAGGAAGTTAAGAAGGATATCGATAGTGTCATTCAGGAAGTTAAGAAAGATATCGATAATACCTTCCCCCCCTCCCCCATCGAGAGGGGGGAGGGGAAAGGTGTATTTAAACTCAACAATTCTCTTCCCATATTTACCGTCTTCCGTTCATATGTTACTGGTTATGCGAATTGATGTTATTAATGGTGCCTAAAGTTCAACAGAAGTTGAAAAAAGCAATATCATATACAGGTTATGCCTCAATTATAACAACTAGTAATTAGTTAGTCGTCGGGTCATCATCATTGCACTCCGGATACCTCTTTAGGTACTCTGATCTCATTTAAGTGGATCCACTATTACACAATAATTGACAGTTACAATTCTTTGTTGATTAACAACAATTCTTTCAAGCTTATAGTATTGCTCCTCTCTAGCAACGCTGCATTCGCTCCTTTATGGCAGCGCTGCATTCGCTCCGTTATGGCAGCGCTGCATTTCAAGCCTAGTTTATTTATTTTGTACATGGAAAAGAAATCACCCTCATTAATTTCATTCGTTCGTGTTATTTCCCCGTAGGGTGTTTAAAATGTCCGTACGACCTATTGCTCTACAGCCGACACAGTGGCTGTGCAAACCAGCCTATCCGCTCTCTGGTTATTTTATAACTCAACAGACATGCCTTTTTGGCCATTTAAAATAATATTCTGAAGTCATTTTAGAAAAACAATTGTTAAAAATTTAAATTAAATGATACTGGAATGTATCATACTTCTATTTGTTCAGAAAACAATGATCTATATATCATTATCACAAATGTGATCTTTCAATAAAGGGTTAGTTCATAATTTAAAACTAAATTTATAATTTTAAATACAAAATTTTGATGAAATTATATATTAATGGCACAATGACAAAGAACAAAACAAAATGCATATAAAATGGAAATCACATAGAAGTTACTTTTTATTGCATCTAATGCATTTATGCAAAACATAGCAGAAAGTTACACCGATATTTCAAGAAATTTAAATACAGCACACATATAAAGAATTATATGTGTGCTGGGATATGTTAAGATAATTATTTTTTTTTAAACATTTTGAAAACAGTATGGCCTACATAATATTATTAAAAGATTTAATGAAAACTGGTGAGTATATTCCTCTTACTTTTAGGGTTATGTTTATGTTTTTATTTTATTTCAACTCTGATGAAAGAATGAAATTAGGAGTTCAATATACATAATGGTTTCTAGTTGTTAGGCTCTGTGATACTCTGATAAGCAGTTTCTCTTATTATTGAAACATAAATATGTATCACAGACTTTACATCTAACTCTACTCTTTCTTTCAATTTTTGATTTTTTATAACAAAGTTTACAATTTCTCTGTGTACTTGTAAATTCTGGGTCCATTGAATGGCGCGAGAAAGTAACCGACTTTCCTGTAACTGTAACATCATCATATATTCCTATATTCCCTACCTAATTCATCTGTAGAATTTAACTGATTATATCTATTTGGTCTGTTTAAATCCTCTATATTTGGATTCTTTCTTCGACAATCTTGAAACAAAATATAAGCATTTACTCTAGCTATATCAATGAGATGAAAAACAATTATTTTCCAGTATTTATTTGTTTTTCTAAGACAGTTGTATTTACCTATCAGAAGTTCACTTTTATCTACCCCTTTCATATACTTATTGTAATCTTTAACATTAGACTGCTTGACTTGAAACCCCCTTAAAAAACCCATTTACTTTTGTTCTACTCTTTATATGTGTAAATTTATTTGCTTTATGGATTGTCGAAGTTAATGAAATTGTTTTATTCTCTATCCACTGTACTATTAATTCTTCCCCATTCCTCATCCACTTTATAGCCCCGTTTGTATTGCCTTTTTTCAAATTCCTTTATACTTTATGTTCTTCATGAAAGCTTTTCCTATTGCGTAACATGCATAGTTTCACAAGCCAGGCAAAAAAATCAAAGGGATAAACTCCAACTTCGATCTCTTTACTGATTCAAGCCAATGCGATAACAATTAGTGGTTGAGATGGAGATTATCAGTTTCACTGATAAAAAGATAACAAATAAACAAATAGCATAGACTAGAGGAGAGATGAAAGACAGATAGATATATACATAGATAAATAGATGAATAGAGAGAGAGAGAAAGTTCATACAATGCTAAAGATTTGGTTGGTTCACATCTGTGTTAATCTCTTTAAAGCCAGCCTGATAAAATAAAACTCCCAGACATCAAACAGTAACACGTGTTGTATAAGCTACCCGAGCAAGCGATTCTTCCTGAAGAGTAAGAGAGAGAGAGAGAGAGAGAGAGAGAGAATGGATTAAAGCAAAGAACCATATGAAAGAAAAATAGACATCTTGTTTTTTTTTTAAACTAGGCATGAGTTGATAGATGAAGAAAAATATTTTAATTTTTTTTTTTAAATTTGTAATATCTTATTTTATCTAGTTGCAGCTTTTCTCAGACACTTCATTTCACGTGTACCGATTTTTCTCTGTTGCGAGGCTGTTATAGACCATGTTTGACATGGGTAGCAAAATATTTGTATACAAATTGTAGATAGTATCTGTCTTGTGATTTTCATCTTGATTGTTGGGTGAAAAAGTAATAGTGAAAGTTGTTTAGTCACTGTTTTTACTTACTGACACCTTGTTTACATTTCTCTGTCTAGTATTCCATTTTCGGAAAAAATGCTACCAATATATTTAAATTATGTGTCTTGTTTCAGTTTGGTGTTATCCATTGTTTAATCCACAGGTGTAGCAGACTTGCGAATTTTCATAACTTCAGTTTTTTGTGTAGTAATTTTCATGATGTATGCTGTTAGCACTGCATTCATGTGGTTCTGTAAATGTTCCTCATTTCCTTATATTAGACTTTGATATCGGCGATTAGTAGTTCGTTGATTTCATTATTAAATGCCGCTTCGGGTTTAGTTGCAATGTTTTTCTTGTTGTTGATGTGAGCTTCTTTTATTATTTTGTCCTTGTATACGTGTGGTCTTCATTTATAGCTCATGTTGTAGCGTTAATGCAAGTGTTTACGCACTGCTGGCTTGCGAGGCCTGTCGTAGCGGAATGTTTATTACTAACTGATTTAAATGTCAGGATATTAACGTGTTCCTCTGCCAAATACCTCACATTTCACATCCGAATGGAACACACATTGCAATACATCCTTTAGAAAACCCTTTCTTCGGTTACTGGTGCTTCGTTGACACAGTAGATTCACATTTTAAATTATTCAAAGGTTTTAACGGAGCTAATTCAGGAAACTCGACTATATCCGCAATGAGTTTTATTTAAGAATTGTTAAATCGTTTATGAAACGGGGGTTACCCAATGATATCAGAAAGATAAAATCCTTATTTTTGGACACGTTATGAGACAAGGAGAACACAATTACAACGGACAAAATAGACTGCAAAAATATATCGAGGACAAAATATTAGATTCTACGTTATCTGGTTACATGTGAAATGTTTCGTGTTTTACGTCACGCAATATGGCGCTGTATTTATTTCACAGTGTCATTTGGGCTACTGTTTTCAAAGTTTGTGTTAATATCATAATCGTTGGATAAAATCAACTGTGTTTTACAGAACAGATTAGCTGAGGCTGTTAAATTGATGCATTTGTTCGATTATAAAGAGTGATTCTATATAATAATTTTGAAATTTATGTGATGACCTAATTTACTTTAAATATCAACAACACATTGAATCGTTCACTGTGTAGCTACACTATGCATTAGCGTGGTGTGTGAACACCACACCAGTGGACTTCGTCTCATAAAGAAAGTGGTAGTCTAACCACTACAATATTGATAGTTTATCGGCCCACCGGTAAACATGCAGCTATCACACGCTTCCAGACTACCGACATATAGCATGCCACAAATGGCCATGACACATAGACATAACGGTTATAAAGCCAGAGGCAGACCATGTAAAAGATGGATCACAGAAATCAAAGAAGCCACAGGAACAAGCTTACAAACAGCGCACAAGAAGGCCATCTCCAGAGAACTCTTCCACCCCTGACGCTGCAAGGCAAACAAGGGACACAGCGTATAGATAGATAGATAGATCGGCCCACCGGGTAATGTAGGCGAACACCGCAACGCGGTGTGGACCGCATCGGTCATGGTGATACACGTAGTTAGAAGACCATGGTTATCCACTACATTGAACTTCATTTCCAGTTTTCTCAATTCGTCTTGCCACTGGTTTCAAATTAAGTCCGACAAGAGAGTGAGGTCGACGCTTTGCACAACTCCTCTTCATTTAAATACAAATCTCCAGTGCAAGTCATATTTTCATTGACAAAAATTCACCCAAAGGGAAAAGGTGTTCTCACTGACTCTAGGGGCATGGAATGTACGCACACTCCTCGGCAATGACTTTAACATAAATAAAGTGGTTCGACAACAGCCCTGATTGTGAGAGAGGTAGCAAGGTACCATACTGACATAGCAGCTCTGAGTGAAACTGGAGTCGGTCAGCTCTGCGAAAGAGTTTCAGGCTATACATTCTTTTAGTGTGGAAGAGAAATTGAGGAAAGACGAGAAGCAGGAGTAGGCGTCGCTATTAAAACAACACTCGTTGGCAAACTAGCAGGCCCACCAAAGGTCATAAATGATCGCCTCATGATGGTAAAAATTCCCCTGATATTTGGTAAGAAATACGCAACGATCATCAGTGCGTATGCACCAACGCTGACAAATCCAGAAGAAGTTAAAGATAAGTTCTATGATGAACTTCATGCAGCTATCACTGCAGTTCCAAAAGTTTCTGAGCTTATACTACGTGGAGATTTCAATGCAAATGTGGGCACAGATAATATCTCCTGGAACGGTGTAAAAGGGAAATATGGAGTGGTCAATGCAACAGCAATGGACTTCGTCTTCTACACATCTGGCGAACATGACTTCCTAATTACCAACACAATATTTTAACTTCCAATACGAAACTGGACCTTCTGGATGCGTTCTCGATCAAAACACTGGCATCTTATAGATTATATAATGTAAGAAGAAAGGATCGCCAAGATGCCCGAGTGACAAAATGCATGTGCGGTGCAGACTGATGGGTCGACCATTGTCTTATTGTGTCAGAACTAAGAATTTGTATCCAGCTTATCAGACGCAAACACGAAAACAAAGCAACGAAACGTATAGACGTCAGAAAGCTATGAAATGTAAACACACAACAGTCCCTAGCCTCTGCTCCAGATGAATATCTTAAAATCTGCTCTACCAGAACAAGATGTGGATACAAACTGTACATATTTGAGCAAGCAAATTTAAGACACTGCTACGGAGGAACTAGGTCATTCTATCAATAAACAAAATGACTGGTTTGATGATAATGATAATACAATTAAAGAAATGTTAGCCGACAAACACCGACTTCTCAAAGCATACTGATTCAAAATCAACGTCTAATAAAGATGCACTCAATTGCAAACGGAAAATAATACAAAATAAACTACGCCATATGAGGGACTCATGGCTGAGTAAGAAAACAGATGAGATACAAAGATTTGCAGACACCAACGATTTCAGAAACTTCTATGATGCACATAAAACGTTATATGGTCCAACATCTTCAGGAACTTTTCCACTTCTCAATGCAAATGAAACACAATTAATCGTAGAGAAAGATAATATTCTGCAGCGCTGGATAGAACAATTCGAACACATTTTGAATAAACCATCATCAGTAAATGAAGAGGCTATCAACCGACTACCGCAGGTTCATCTCAAAGAAATGCCAGGTGACATCCTACTTTAGAGGAAACTCGTAAAGTAATTTATCAGCTTTCTAGTGGAAAAGCACCTGGCTCCGACTCAATACCAATCGAAAAATATAAGTATGGTGGTAAAAATCTTATTGAGAGTTCATATAATTTTCCAACAGTCATGGAAAAGCGAAACTGCTCCACAAAATTTCAGGACTGCAACAATTATATACCTGTATAAACGTAAAAGTAACCGCCAGTCCTGTAATAACCATAGTTATATCTCTTTATTGTCCATCGCTGGAAAGATATTTGCTATAACCCATTTGAACCGTCTTACATTTCATCTTAATGTAAAGGTAAAATTACCCGAAAGCCAATGTGGTTTCAAAAATCAACGGGGAGCAACTAACATGGTCTTTGCTGAAAGACAAATTCAAGAAAAATGTCAAGAACAACACTGTGACCTGTACACATCATTCATAGAGTTAAAAAAAAGCATTTGACACAGTAAACAGAGAGGGGATGTGGGAGATTATGGTAAAATATGGACGCCCATTGAAATGTATCATAATGGTGCAGCAATTGCATGATAGAATGCCAGCTAGAGTTCAGAATGATGGAGAGTTATCTGAAACGTTTCCTGTCTCAAATGGAGCAAAACGGTGATACTCTATTAAGCATCATGTTCTCTGCTATGTTGGATGATGCTTTCAGAGATCTGGAATTGGGAGTAGACATCATATATCGCATAGATCGGAAATTGTTCAACCTTCGGCGGCTCCGAGCAAAATCCAAAATCAAACCACACTTAATCAGTGATGTCCTATTTGCTGATGACTGTGCCCTAAATGCCAACTCTAAAGCTGATCTACAAAGTATTATAGACATATTCTCTAAAGTCTGTACCAACTTGGACTTACTATTTAGAGAAAACATAAGTAATGCTACAACCAACACCTGTCAATAACTATCTCGAGCCGTACATAACAGAAAATGTCGTAGCACTGAAAGTTGTAAATAAATTCACATAACTAGGTAGTACTTCATCACAAAATGCCAACGTTGATTTTGAAGTTTATACAAGGATCGTAAAAAAACAGCACTTTTGGCAGATTTTACGCAAATGTTTGGCGTAGAAATCGCATTACCCTACAGACTAAGCTGGAAGTTTACAGAGCAGTGGTACTTCCAGTAGTGTTATACGCCAGTGAAACATGGCGTATGTGAGGAAACTCAATCACTTTCATACAACTTGTCTCCGAAATGATATGAACATCAGATGGCAAGACAATATTCCAGATACACTGGCGAGACAATATTCCAGATACACTGTCCTTGACAAATCTGGTATCACCAGCAATGACACTATCCTGATGTAGACACAGACTCGGAAGGTCATTTTGTTCGTATGTCAGACCATCGCCAACCAAAGATGTTTCTCTATGGCGAGCTGGAGAAGGATACACTATCCGAAGGTGACCAAAAGAAGAGCTACAAAGATTCGTTAAAGACCCTATTCAAAACCTTTGAAATAAACCAAGGTACATGGAAAGAACTTGCACAAAATAGATCTACATGATGCGCTACAGTTAAAAAGAGCGCATCATCTTGTGAAAAGAGGAGAAATGCACCAGCTCGACAGCGGCGGAGAGTAGCTAGATAGTCACGGATAGACCAAAATCAGTCTACAGTGGTCATTCCATGCCCGAACTGTCCAATGACATTTGCAGCTCGAATATGGCTTATTAGCTATCTACGAACTATTAGTCATGGACATAATTCTGACTGAATTTTCAAAAGTGGATGTAACAAATGGTCACTTCAAAAGTGGATGTAACACTTGTGATGGACGAACACACACATGTGAAATAGTGTGTCTGAGAAAAGATGCAATGGTTACTAAACTAGATAAATTAAGAAATTAGATGAAATAAAAAATTAAGAAACTAGATACAATTTAAAAAAATAAGAAAAGAGTAGGTACAATAGGGCCTTCCATGTGTTGATTATATCGAAAGACAGCAAGTAAAAGGGTTCGATCACCTTATGAGAATGAATCCAAATCACAAAGAATGAACAATGTCTCGATAAAACGATACTAGGAATAAAGAGCTGTGGAGATCCACAATCCCCTGCGCTAGTCGGCACGATACATGACTATAATGATACCAGGTAAATCCAGGAATAGGGTAGGCTAATGAAGTTTTGCTAATAGCTAAGACGCACATAATAACACACACAAATCGACATTTCGACCAAAAGGCCGTTATCAAGACAAAAATTGAAGCAAAATTAAAACATACAACATAAAACGAACAGTAAGAATAAGGACAGTAACATTGGCATGTATAATATAGATTGACCGAAAGAGGTGAAATGTAACTATACTGATAATGCTGGTCTAGACAGCCCTAAGTCGATGGTGACACTTGTTTTGAATAACAACTGTTAGTCATTCATGTTCGTGCCGCATTAGTTAAGCAACTTGCCGTGTGCTCAAGAGGTCACAGATTCGATATCGGATCGTGACATTATGTTCATAAGTTCACTTTTTCGAATACTGGGGATTACCACCTGAAGAGGATTATCCCGGAATACTGGGGATTACCATCTGAAGAGGAATATCCCGGAATACTGGGGATTACCATCTGAGGAGGGTTATCCCGGAATACTGGGGATTACCATCTGAAGAGGATTATCCCGGAATACTGGGGATTACCATATGAAGAGGATTATCCCGGAATACTGGGGATTACCATCTGAAGAAGATTATCCCGGAATACTGGGGATTACCATCTGAAGAGGACTATCCCGGAATACTGGGGATTACCATCTGAAGAGGATTATCCCGGAATACTGGGGATTACCATCTGAAGAGGATTATCCCGGAATACTGGGGATTACCATCTGAAGAGGATTATCCCGGAATACTGGGGATTACCATCTGAAGAGGATTATCCCGGAATACTGGGGATTACCATCTGAAGAGGACTATCCCGGAATACTGGGGATTACCATCTGAAGAGGATTATCCCGGAATACTGGGGATTACCATCTGAAGAGGATTATCCCGGAATTACGTGTTATGAGTGCTTCTCTTGATATAAAGGGGGGGGGGAGTGCTGCTATGTTGAGAGGGACGAAGTATATATGGAGATACTTGAGTACAAGAAAGTCAAATCTCTACACCATTTGAGCCTAATCATTCATGTTTAAAATAAAAATATAGTATTTTCCAGATGTAAATCTGAAATGGCGTAATCTGATAAAATTAGGAACAACAGGTAACACGCTTTCTCTCTCTCTCTCTCTCTCTCTCTCTCTCTATCTATCTATCTATCTATCTATCTATCTATCTATCTATCTATCTATCTATCTATCTATCTATCTAATCTATCTATCTATCTATCTATCTATCTATCTATCTATCTATCTATCTATCTATCTATCTATCTATCTATCTATCTATCTATCTATCTCACATACACACAGATCTATTGCATGCACTAGTATACAGATATATACACCGTACATACACACATCACGCGCAGACACACAGAAACCAATCTGGGAGAAACAGTCGATCCAACGTTAAACAAAACCACCAAAGATTACTAATGGCAGCCACTGGCTTTTTCCATGCACTGGCATGTGTTTGAAAGATGAAGCCATTGACGGTGCCTTCGTTGTTTCTCTGCCGGTGGTCCAAATTTCCGACCAAGCAATATATCAGGAAGTGCGATTCTCTGCAAATTGTACTGAACTAGTCTACAGTCCACACAAAAATATATAAAAAAGATTCAAAATCTAGACCAAACTATACCTACTTTTCTCCATCAACAGTAAATATAAACACCCCGTAATGCTTCAGCTTTGTGGTTTTTTTTTACCTACTAGATCCGGTAGTATTTCTAAAACTTCAGTGGTAACCTTGTGAACAGTATGATGCAAGCTCTTTACAGCAGTAAAGCGTATCTAGTGTATATTGACGTTGAAAAATAGAAACATAAGTTTTGTGTTATTCTTTTGTTTTCGTTCCCATTGAAGAACATTATATCTCTCATGCAGCAGTTACTATTGTTTTATATCTCTTCATTATTTTTTCTCAACTTTTTTTTCTTCTGCGTTCGTTCTCAAAATCCTTCAGATAAGTAGGATGTAGTGCAGAGAACGGAATGTGTTATCTCATGGTCTACAGCTTGCTTGTATAAGTAGTTTCCATACAGGGCCACTACGTCTTGGTTACAAGTGCATATTCAATATCTGTGGATTCTCGCTTGAATCTCCAGAATTAGGTGTTATGAAAGAAACCATTCTCTAGAGATCCTGAACGCACATATCAAATAACGTCACTTATCTTGGCTGATGTGACTGATCATTGGTCAACTGTGAATACTTTGTGTCACCGGCCAATGAAAAAAACTGAAAATGTCATAACAGCCAAAATAAGTCCGTATTTTTGTGATCTGTGAACAGGGCTGTTTTGGCGTAGAAATTGTATGAGTTGTACTTTTAGCAGGATGTAAGTTATTCTGTTGAGGGTGACGCGTACGGGGAGAACCGATTACAATGACGTCAATGGCAGTTTCACTGATGATATATTTTCGGTACAATTGTTTAGTATTATTTTAGTTTAGTCCTGGCTCCGAAACTCTTCAGCATGATGTTCTCTGCCGTGTTAAATGATGTCTTCCGAAATAACAATGCAAGATATTGCTTTTGCTATCTAGCTGATTGAGGGATATTCAATCTTAGTAGATTGAAGGCCAATACCAAATCTAAGATGAACAATGTTCGCGACCCCTTTTTCGCCGAGGATTGTGCACTAAACGCCACCAGTCTGAAAGACATACAGGACAGCATGGACCTCTTTTCTTTGACCTGTGATGCGTGCGGTATCACGATCAGCACTGGAAAGACATTAGTAATGTATCAACCAGCGCCAGGTGTCCCCTATACAGAATCAGTAATCACAGAAAGGGACAAAAGTTCAATACTGCCAATAAGTTTGTATATCTCGCCAGCACCCTATCGCAAACTGCGATAATTGACGAGGATGTTGCACTGCGTATTATTGTCGCCAGTGGGCATTCGGGAGCCTTTATGCTAACGTCTTCTTCTTCTTTCGTTCACTTGAAACATGTCTATATCTGTAATTCTGTCTCCTTAATAAAACTCACTGTCTTTTGTAGTTAGTAACTGAGGTTGGGCCCTTTCGAGGTATAGGGCCCGGCACCGTCCCTGCCTGAACGTCCGCCACAGGGCAGGCACCATAACTATTTATAGATGTAGACATGTTTCCATTGTGTTTTGTGCGTGGCATCCTGATTATCTGTGCGCCTTATGGCTGGATGCCTCCGTCTTCAGCACTCTGCTTACTTGGGCAGGACTATGGTCCTGCTCGAGTGGGACTGCCCAACCAGTCTTAGCTTCCAGCCCCTGATGGCTGGACTAAGCCCCTTCACCACTGCACGGTGCTGGTCTCGATGGGGATGCTAACGTCTGAATCAGACGTGGTCTCAGTTTGACAACTAATAAGGACGAGTACCGCGCAGTGGTTCTACCAACACTGCTTTATGCTGCGTCATCCTGGACTGTCTATGCGAGACACGTTCGACAGCTTAACACTTTCCACCTTCGGTGCCTAAGAAACCTCATTGTTGGTAGGATCGACTACCAGACATGGAAATCCTTCAAAAGTCCCGTATGCAAAGCATCCATGCCCTGCTGACTAGGTTAAAACTCCGCTGGACTGACCACATCGTCCGTATGCCAGACAAGCGCATTCCAAAGAGATTATTCTATGGGGAGCTATGCGATGGTAACCGTTCAAGAGAACGAGGGCAGAAAAAGCGTTTCACGGATTTCCTAAACAAAACACTCCCTCAAGCACTGCAGCACCGATCCTATCTCCTTAAAGACTACATCCCTTGATCGCTAACCTTGCACACCCAAATCACTGCTTGCATCACTAAATTTGACAAGGAAAGAACACTGTGGGAAATTTACAAATGACGGAAGCGGAAGGACAAATCTGAATAATCTCCTACCCCGAA
The DNA here is from genome assembly GCA_034231615.1 of Meghimatium bilineatum. Taxonomy (NCBI): domain Eukaryota; kingdom Metazoa; phylum Mollusca; class Gastropoda; order Stylommatophora; family Philomycidae; genus Meghimatium; species Meghimatium bilineatum. Next base: position 18,342,641 of record CM067316.1, on the reverse strand, counting down.
CCCTCTGCACTCATGCATGCACTGCCTTAGAACTTTCCTGGCACGAATCGGACTGATCCGGCATCTACGAATCAGAAACCAAATTAGACAATCACAAATGGTTTTTTTCTACGTGTCCATCATATTTATTGTTTTTCATGTCATGCTCATCTTTGCTTGCGAAGGAGGAACATCGTTATCATCATTATTTTATCCTTTCTCTGTCTATTATTGCATCGTATTGTTTTATCGTAATGACTTATATTTGTTATTTACTTAGAATAATTGAAAACAGACTGCCCCTACAAGCATTAAAATGTGTACAAGAGGGCAAAAGGGAAAGAGGAGGACAAAGAGAGACTCTTCGCAGAACAACCTATTAGTTGAGGGCACGATTAGTTCTCAACAAAATGCAAGAATTAAACACAGTAGCATCACATCGCTGGAATTGGAGAGATCTGGTTTCTGCCCATTGCACCATATTCGGCGCTGAAGGAACATGGATAGATAGATTGTTCTGAGGAATGTCTTATACCAGAATATCAATAACTTTCGTCGTTATTATTACATGAATCGTTACATTAACATGTTTTTGAGGTTTTCTCTTCATTTTCAGTAGTTTTGAGTGGCACACATTTACTTTACCTATTCATATTATGATTAATTTCGTATTTGTGTTACTACAGCCCACACGTGATAATTTCTGGCTGTCTCGTAATTATGTATGCACGCTTCAAGCACGACCGTCTCTAGTAAGACCTATTATCTAGAATTGTGCGGTGACTGGAGCTCTTGCTGGGATTTTGGTTGGTCACTACTTATATACTTGAAGTCAACTTGGCTATTTTGGCATGCGATTCCAAGTGTGTAAATGTTGAGCAACCGAAACACAACAATAATAAAAAATGTAACGAATTGTGTCCTAATTAATTCAGTTGACATGGCTTTATTATTGGAAGCGGCCATGCTTCAACGAACCCAAACATGCTTGCAAACACAAATACCTGTGTGTTATACATACATAAATACAAATAAAGAAATACACATACACACATTGTTTTACATATGAGATACACTGGGGCACAATTGAGGTTAATATACTATTTAATAAAAGCGCACAATGAACGGATATACATACCGGCTTCTATTACGTACACACACACACACACTCACGTCTGTAAACTGATAGCAACTGCCATTAATTATAGGAAAACCTCACACGTCCATCATTAAGTGTCGTCTATGAAACGAAGGTTGACTGCTACGAATCTTCATATCCTTTGGGAGGGAATTCTACTAGACCGTATCCTGTTAACATCTTGATATTTCCCTCCCACTTAGACCTATAATAATTCCAACCTTTTTCTCGCCTCTCATCAACCCTGCCATCAAATAAGGTCTTTATTAACAATGTGTCATATCTTTTAATATATTTAAAATACTTTATTTGTTTGATTTTTATTTCACTTAATAGTTATTTTTCCATATGCAGTGTTGTCATACTCTTTTTGCTCGTTTGCTTCTCTTTCCATTAATTTCTCCCTATATTTCTATATATCCACACAACAAAGGCATCAATTCTGTTTTGTTTGTTTATTATCTGTTTCTGAGCCATTCATTAACGTAGAAAAGATGTTGCTTAAAAACATTACAGATGAAAAATCAGTGGCAAGGGGCAAACAGAAAAACAAAGTTACAAATATTAAGAAGCTATATCATCCCAGTCGCAACATATGATTGTGAGACGTGGGCAATTTCTTCTTCTTCTTTCGTTCACTTAAAACATGTCTATATCTGTAATTCTGTCTCCTTAATAAAACTCACTGTCTTTTACGTGGGCAATGATATCCACAATGGAAAAGAAAATATAGACATTCGAAATTAAATGTTATGGAAAGATTCTAAGAACAGCATGGACAGAAAGACAAGCCAACGCAGATGTCCAGAAAGACATGAACATAGAAGAAGACACTCTTCAAAACTATCAAAAATCGCAAGCTAGCATATTGTGGACACATGAGAAAAGAAAACTTTTCTTTAGTAAGATTAATTATGAAGGGAAATGTTCTAGGAAAGAGAACAAGAGGCAGTCAAAGACTATAATGGAAACAGGATATCAAAGACCTGCTGAACATACATTGGAAGAGGCACTGAAGTTTGCACAGAGACTTGCAGTGAGTACAACATGTAAAGGACACGTCACATAGATAATAAGATAGATGTAGCATTTTATAATTCTCATATGTAGTTAGTTTGTGATTTGTTTAAATGTTAATATTTCATGTTATTGAACGTACTTTTAACCATTCATATTCTCCTTCTAACGTCTGTGTCACACGCACCGTCTTTTGTCATTAGGTCTATGTGTACCAAAAAAAACCTCACAAGTTCACATGTACACAAAACATTAATCGCATACAAATAATGTAACAAATAACAAAAGTAAGAAAATATTTAATTTAGGAATCAAATGGATAAATAAAACATTAGAAGACCTGGATTTTGCCGATGATCTTGCACTATTGAGTGAAAACCATCAAGATGCACACACACAAACTGATAGATTAAAACTCATCGCAGGACAAATAGGTCTTCAAATCAATTCATCAAAAACAAAAATTATGGACTTCACCAATTCACCTAACGAAAATACTTTAAATGGATAACAGCTTGAAAAATTACACAAATTCTCCTATCTAGGAAGCAAATTAACACTCGACGGTGATGTCATGCCAGAAATTACATCTCACATTGCCCTAGCATCAAGTGCATTTAACAGACTGTCTAATATCTGAAAGTCAAAGTCAATCAGCACACGCACGAAAATGCGCTTATTTAATTCCTGGGCTATTCCGGCGCTATCATATGGATGTGAGAGCTGGAAAAGCTCTTTATCTTAGAAAAGAAATTATTGAGTTTCGAGAACAAATGTCTTCATAGGATAACTAACACCCATTGGAGTGAATTCAAATAGAATGATAAAATCAGAGAAGAGACACATCAAAATTTCATCACAGATGTTATCATAAAACACCGTTGGTCCTACATCGGGCATGTCCTACGCGCAGACACCAACAGAATACACCACCAATCTCCTGAATGGATACCTACAGGCAAAAGAGCAAGTGGTAGACCAAAATAAACACTCAGAAGAACAATACGTAGAGAAAGTAAAACAACCAATATTCATACTATTTAATAACTGCACAGAATAGCTTTGAACAGACATAATTGGAGAGATCTGACCTCTGACATATGCGCTAACTTCAGCGAAAAAGGAAAATGAATGAAGATAATATTTCCACACAAAAAAAATAAAATTAAATTAAAAAAAACTACATCGAATTCCGAATGATAAACAAAGTGAAGAGAACATCAAAACTAAAATGGAAATTAAAATATAGGACTACATTTGCAAATATATGCAAAAACAACTCACCAATATAAAAATTATATAGGCCTATCGTGCATCCCCGCACTTTACTAATTCTTGCTTTGGCACTGGTGTTGTGGTTACAATTTCTCAAAACGACCTGGTTTTACCGTTCTTCCACAGGTATGACATTTGTACATACAAGAATGACCCATGTGGAACATTAGGTGAGTAAAATTCGACCTTTTCATGTTTATTGTTTTAGTGTGTGAGTTTGCGTTCGTAAGATCTGCTTGCATCCTAAGTGCGTGCGTATGTTGTGTCTATATGTCTAGCACTAGCACGGTGTAGTCAGTAGAGTTTGTGAGATTGCAAGTGTGTCAGGTTTTGGTGGATTATAATTGATAGTGTAAGTGATGTTTACTAAATTACTTGTCTATTTGTAGTTGAAATATCTTGTTACCTTTTTGTAGTTCTGATGTCGCCTAAAGTTGAATTGTCAGTAAACATGCCTATTTGCGGCTTCTATGTTCCTTCAGCGATCTAACACGGCGCATAGGGCAAAAACCAGAGCTCTCCAGTTTGAACGATGTGATGTTACTTTGTGCATGTAATTCTTGTATGTTGTTGAGAACCGCAATTCGAAGATGATTGTTCGGTGAAGAGTCTCTCTTGGTCTTCTCATTTTTGTGTGTGGCCATTTGGCACTCATTTTAATGCTCAGTGGCAGTCTGTTTTCATTCATTCTAAGTACGTGTACGATACAAGTCCATCGTTTTCTTACTACATCGTGTTGTAGAAACAAAGATACTGCTTGGTGTCTTCTTTTATTGCATGTCTGACTTGAATTCTTCCCAACAAATATTTAACAGCTTTCCAAGACATTTATTTTCAAATGAATTCAATGTCGCCTCTTTGCTGGATTTCACTGCATGTGTGCATTATACTATTTGGCAGGAAATTTGAGAATTTTTGGTGAAAAATCGCTAGGAGGGGCGAGAGGGGGTTTAACCGACCTTTTGATTAAGTTCCTAGTACTAAAAGTCATGTTCATATTTGCTAGGGTAGTGATGGTGGGTGTTGACTCCCATTCTACGGACCTGAGTAGTTCTGTCATTTTCACATGATTGTAATTACATGTGCGTCAGATCAGATGCGTCTGTGTGTAATAGGAAAAGTTAACATAAAGCTAATCAATTGTTGTTTTTTTTGTGGGGATTATTTGTGATACCTCATTTTTTTTTTAAAGAGACTGGCGGAGTAACCATTTTTGTTTTTACTTTCCTTCTAGTAAATTTATTTAATAAATTTAGTCATATATTTTCCTAAAAGGAGATGGGGGATGCACACTACAACTCCCACCATCTATGGACCTGCGCCCGATACGTTTGAGGAACATGTTTGTACACATGAGTTCAGCCTATACATTGCATAGGCCTATGCATATTGTGCAATCTTGTAAACTATTAAAGTGTGAGTCCTAGGTCTCAGGAGCACTTACTTTTTGTTTTACTTTAGTGTAAAATATCTGTGCACTCAGGGTATTAATAATGGGATGTGTCACTTTCAACAAAACTTACATAAAGTTTTAGTTCAGATTAGATAATTTCATAGCAAGGTAGACCTACAGGTTAAACAAATGTGACCTCATCGCGCGATAGGCCCAAGTCCAACTTTTTAATGTGACGCGTAATTACATTCAGATTTCGTAACCTAGCTGATCTCGGATTAAAACATAGATAGGTATGCTTCAAATTGCGCGCCACACATTGAGAGCACCCTCCGCTGTCCCGCACTGTCATCCAAAGGCGGGGGTTCTCAGTGTGGAGCGGGCAGATCAATGGATTCGCAAGTAGACTTTGCTTCTATGAATTGAGTCTTGATCGACATTTCGTTACGTTAAATAATGTACGTATTTGTTTCGTTGAAAAAAAGGTCAAATTTGCTTAACCTGTACCCATAGCAACTTCAGGGATGGTTTAGAATGACTTGAAATTTTGAATATAAATAACCAAATAGTCAGAGGGTGTCCGACAAAGTGGATGGTGCCGCAGTAACCTAATGAACAAATAGTCAAGCAAAATGAATTAAACAGGTTACTAAACCACTTACCTTGCCTATTAATAAAAATATATAAATAGTATATATAAAAAAACATACAATAAAACTAAACAGGACAATTCTCCACGTATCGGCTCAAATTGAACCTTTTTCAAGAGACAAACAGAAAACAACAAAATAAAAACAAAATAGCTGACTAGATTTCATCAAGCCCCGTCTCCGTAGCGCAGGGATGGCAACGCATCTAGTAAAAGAGAAAAAAGTTCAATTTGAGCCGATAAGTGGAGAATTGTCCTGTTTAGTTTTATTGTATGTTTTTTATATATACTTTTTTAAATATATTTTTATTAATAGGCAATGTAAGTGTTTTAGTAACCTGTTTAATTCATTTTGCTTGACTACTTGAAATTTTGAAATCCACTTCTTTTTTCAGGATGACTTCTCAAAGCATAATTATTAGTATTTTAGCTTTGATAAGTCATCAGTCTGGACAGAGCGAAGGCAGGAGAACCTTTTGGTAGTGGAAGCATAGGTTCACATCTTAATTTTAATATATAAACATTTCTCTGAGGGTGGTGTAGTTATTTACATTTACAGGGTCTGTTGTTTTAAATGGCACAAACCATGAACGTCTTGACTCAGGTTGGAGAGAGTATTGTGAGGTAAAATGAAGTTGCCTTTCCTACAAGTGTTAGCTACTAATAATATGACAGCTTCCAGGGCAATGGATTGATTGAAATCTCAAATCTTTATCCATGTATGTTTTCTCGATGATTCAATGAGCCTGCAAAAAACGATTGAGGGTTGTGTTAGTAACTGGAGTATATATGAAATTGTCATGGCTGACAAGAATCTGCTTAACTTTTGTGTCAAGACATGGTGGTTTCCAGTGCAGGATTTACCTATAAGCTAAACGAGCTATAGCTTAGGGCTCCCACTTTCTTGGGGCCTCTAGTTTTTTAATTTCACTATCAGTATATTCTTAATCGTTAAAGGGCCCCATATCTCAAATAGCTTAGGGCCCCATATCTCAAATAGCTTAGGGCCCCATATATCAAATAGCTTATGGCTCTATCATGTCTAAATCCAGCCCTGCTTGTTTACAAGGAAATATACATACTACTAAAACAGCCTAGCTGATTGTTGATGTGAAACTGTCATTGTGGCACATGGGATATTCCTTTAAGTGCCCCAATCTTCGTTCCAGCAGCCATCAAATAGTATGCAGACATAAAGTCCCAGTCAGATGTTGATTATGTGAACTTTGGATCTTTACAGAGAGGACACATTTTCTCCTCTAGCCTCTAATTACTTCCATAACAGCTTTTCTGACTTGGCATCATTGACCATACGGATGAGTGCAAAATAGGCTCACGCTAATAATATCCTTCAACCACTAGAATGTGATGGACATTGTAAGCCTGAGCTAGCTGAAATATATCACCATGCCAACAAGCTGCTTACGTCTTATGAAGTCAGATGCAGATTCCTGATTCAAATACACCTGACAAGGCAGACAGACTAGCAAAGATGGGAGCACAACAAGAACATCAATATTCACCATGTACACAGTTAAAATGATGTTGAAATCTGGGAACAAATAGAACTGGATGAAGAAATGGGCCATGGGAAACACTGGGAGGGAAATCTATAAATATATGACCAGCCTAAATTCTAAAGACAACATCAATCCCCTGGGAAGGAAGGACCAGATTCTCATTTTCCGACTTCGCACACAATATGTAAAGTGTAATAATCACCTGAACAGAATACAACCATTACATGGTACTGGCTGTGTACTCATTCTTATGAAACAGGTTGACACCACCTTTTTTTAATGTCATCCGCTGAATACAAAAAATAATGCTGAATGACATCAGGAAAATGCTTCTCCCTCCATCAAGGCCAGATAAATGGAACACATTATATGGAACAAAACAACAGCTCACAAACACATGCATATGTCACACAATAGCATTGGGTCAAAGGGCATGAGCCCATGGACTGCTGGATCAGCAACCAAACAAATAACATCCTTGATGTTATCAAGAATTTCTTTTCCACCTCTTCTTTCACTCTCAACTTTTCCCTTTAGGTAAAGGCAGGTTCCTTGGCAGCAACCTGCCGTTGAGGATGAAGGTAACTCTTTTGTATCAACAAGCCGCAACAATTATTAGGTGGGGTGGCCAGTTTCATCCTTGCTGTCTTACTAACCCCCCCCCCCACCATCTTATGTGTTAGGTACCCATTTATCGCTGGGTCGAATGGAAGAGTGGCTGTGTCAGGTGAGAAATCACAACCTGGACAATTTATTTTTTGTCTATCCGGACATGGTTTCGAATCTGGTGTGCTGTAACCCGGTAATAGTAAGCAAGCTCACTATCAACTAGGCTACCACACTCCTCAAAGATAAAAAGTATCCCTTTAGGATAATCTTGAAAAGTGAATGGTGCCTATATTTAATACCTAGTTACATACAAAAAGCTATAATTTCTGCTCTGTTTACATTGCAAAATCTGTTACTTCTACTAAAAGACAAGCAATTTGTTATCAGTTATAATATCTCATATTATTGTGTCAGGTTTAGCTCCAGTTGATGGAATGTGTGAGCCAGAGAGAAGCTGCAGCATCAATCAAGACATTGGTTTGGCTTCAGCATTCACAATAGCTCATGAAATTGGGCACAAGTTAGTGGCATCGTTCTAATTATTTCTTGTATATTATTTATTGCTCCTGTTTTCATTTACTGTAAAATAAATTGTCTGTATCTGTCTTGATCCAAATCTGTATAAAATTATTTCACAGCAAATTTGTTTATTTTACTTGTTGCTTGGGAACATTACACTGTTTCCATCACTCAAAATTAATTTTGTATTAATTTTTGTCTTTGGTTGAACCTTAGTCTGGTCACATTAGAATACACTGTTTTTCTTCTGTTTCTTCTCTAACTTTTCAGACATTGACAATGATAGGGTAAATTAAAAAACTCACCCTGTTCATGATGCCTTCGAAAATAGATGCATCAGAAAAATCACAAATACTAATTGGAAAGACTTCAAATCAAACGACATACTAAAAGAGGAGACAAAACAAGAATATGTGATGAACATCATCAGAAATGCAGCTGGACATACTTAGAATGGACATATGATCTGCCACATACTTAGAATGAAGGAAGACAGAATTCCACAACAAGTCTTCATGTGGACACCAGACAGGAAAATAAAACAGGGAAGACCAAAAATAACGCTCAGAAGAACATTTAGGAATTAAAATCAACAGGCATAAATGCACAAGACCTGCAATCCTTGGTAACTGACTGACTGGCATGGAGAACTATGACATCCGCCCTATGTGCCAAATTTAGCAAAAGAGGAACTGACTGACTGTACATGATGTGATGACAGCAAGTACATGCAACCTTTATCACACAGCTACAATATCCCTCCCTTCAACTCCCCAATGGGAAACCTGCAGTATTTGACAGTTTCACTGATGATTTTTATAAAAGGTTGTTTTTGTACTGGTATTTAAAATCACTACAGCCACAGCCAAAAAATGCTGAGTTGACAGCCACATCCTGTATTGGATATGCTACTGTTGCCAGTCTATTTGTGGCAGATAAATATATTTTTTTTCATAAAGAAGGATGTCTGCTTTATGCATACAGGTTTTACAGACTGCCAATGGCTACCCAAGAGTGATAACTCATGTCTCTGGATAGAAGAAGAAGACCAGGATGTCTGCTGTAGGCCTTTTGCTAAAACACCAAATTTGAGGATCATACTGTCCACTGCGTACTAAAAACACTAACATGGAGGATCAGGATGTCTGCTGTATACTAGAAACACAAACCTTGAGCATTAGCTTCTTGAATTGTGTCCAAAATACCAATGTCAGACTAGATCTTGCTTTACCTCCTTGTTCCCTGGAAACAACTTAGAATTTGTCAATGAAGCAAGTGTCAATGTAATTTATATTACAATGAAGCAAGTGTCAATGTAATTTATATTACAATGAAGCCTGCTTAGGACATATTGTCTGCCTTTATGATGAAATCTACCATTTTGTCTTTAATATTTTGACACTCTCACTTGACATTTAGACAGAAAATGATAGCATGAACTAAGGTTGTTTGATAAAAACATGTAATACACTGCTATTGTTCTTCATAAATCTGCCTTTGTATTTATTTATTTTTTATATATAGTTGTGTTAAAGTCTATCCTATGATTAATAATGATGTGACTTTCTATAGTTGTGTTAAAGTCTATCCCATGATTAATAATAATGTGACTTTCTATAGTTGTGTTAAAGTCTATCCCATGATTAATAATGATGTGACTTTCTATAGTTGTGTTAAAGTCTATCCCATGATTAATTAATGATGTGACTTTCTATAGTTGTGTTAAAGTCTATCCCATGATTAATAATGATGTGACTTTCTATAGTTGTGTTAAAGTCTATCCCATGATTAATTAATGATGTGACTTTCTATAGTTGTGTTAAAGTCTATCCCATGATTAATAATGATGTGACTTTCTATAGTTGTGTTAAAGTCTATCCCATGATTAATAATAATGTGACTTTCTATAGTTGTGTTAAAGTCTATCCCATGATTAATAATGATGTGACTTTCTATAGTTGTGTTAAAGTCTATCCCATGATTAATTAATGATGTGACTTTCTATAGTTGTGTTAAAGTCTATCCCATGATTAATAATAATGTGACTTTCTATAGTTGTGTTAAAGTCTATCCCATGATTAATAATGATGTGACTTTCTATAGTTGTGTTAAAGTCTATCCCATGATTAATTAATGATGTGACTTTCTATAGTTGTGTTAAAGTCTATCCCATGATTAATAATAATGTGACTTTCTATAGTTGTGTTAAAGTCTATCCCATGATTAATAATGATGTGACTTTCTATAGTTGTGTTAAAGTCTATCCCATGATTAATAATGATGTGACTTTCTATAGTTGTGTTAAAGTCTATCCCATGATTAATAATAATGTGACTTTCTATAGTTGTGTTAAAGTCTATCCCATGATTAAATAATGATGTGAATTTCTCAGTTTTGGAATGCATCATGATGGTGCTGGAAACCAGTGTGGGATGCCTGGAAAAGAGCCAGCTCGTTTGATGGCAGCTAGACTGACAAAAGAAACTTCACCATTCTATTGGTCAAGCTGTTCACGGAAATACGTCACAGACTTTCTGGAGTAGGACATCAGTATTGCTTGTAAATATGAAATCTGTAAAGTATAATGTTAGAGCTGCTTGTAAATATGAAATCTGTAAAGTTTAATATCAGAACTCCCTGTACTGTACTGTAAATATAAAATATGTAACACATAACATAATGATATAACTATAACTGATCGCAAATAAGAAATTCGTAACATATAATGTTAGAGCTTATTGTAAAAGTGAAATCTGTAAAGTATGATTTTTAAACTGGTTGTAAACTTGAACAGTGCGACAGGTAAAAAAATGATCTTCTGTGGCTGGGTTAGCCATGTGTTGTTGTGACAGAAGAAGCCATCAACAAGATGGATGTAGCAATTAATATTGACCGTTGCCAAAGTTTGCGTTCACTAGGTAATGAGCTCTCAGTATCATTAAGAACAGTTAGTTCAGTTAGTTAGGAACAATGATAGTTCAGAAGAAACTGAAATATCGGAAGGTGAATTCTCAGTGCCACGGTTATTGGCTGAATATCATAAGGATTAATGGATGTGATAAAGTTGGAACTATCAGTAGCGTTACTATGCATGGGGGGGGGGGTGTTGCATTTCTGTTGCAAATAATGCCAGGCGATGAATCGTGGTGCCACCACTTTGAGCCATGTTTGTTTGTTTGTTTGTTTTTCGTTCGCTCCATTGTAACCATCACGGATATCCGTGCGATTTCCGCCGGGAGCGTGATTACGTTGTGCCACCGTTATGCGCCTTGTAGGCCTAGCACATCCGATTTCGGCATGCCTTGACAATTCGGGTGGGCTACCCTTAGCCTGTGACAGCCTCTATATCTGTCTCCAGGCACGCGTAGTGGAGACTCTTCGCCCAGACTATTTTCTTGCTCTTAGTCTGACTCAAACGAGGTGTTCCACTGTCTATGAACTTGTCTCGTGTAATTGGACGTGCTGTGCCTGTGCCCATTGGGTACTGAACCGTTTCTCATCCGTGAGCCTGGTTCCTTAAGGGGAAGAACTCAACAGAGGAGTTGGACCCTGGCTCTTTCGCCCTCTTAGCCGAGGTGTCATTCACCGACATCGTGTACCCCTTGTCCAAGTTCGAGTCTCACACCACGCGTTTGAGAGCAAGGCGTTCTCGAGCTGAGCGTCCTTGTCCCAATAGCGCATGAGCCCATCAGGTACTGAACCCTTTCTCTCTTCAAGTGTATTTCCGGTGTAGGAAAACCTGACAGTAGAGTTGGGCCAGGGCTAAATCGTTGTCTCTTTTGTGCCTGAGCGAATCGAGTACAGAACCCTTTCTCTCTGCAAGTTACTTCCGGTATAGGAAACCTTGACAATAGAGTTGGGCCAGGACTGCCATCGTTGTCCCTTTCTTGCCTACACCCATCGGGTACAGAACCCTTTCTCTTTGCAAGCATATTTCCGGTTTAGGAAGGCTCGACATTAGAGTTGGGTTAGGTCTTTTGCTTTACCAAACGCCGATGGATGGGTCTGGGTCTCTGCCTGTTAGGAACTCTGGTAACTAGAAGCCCGTCTCGAGCTGACGGAGCTTGTAGTTCCCTTTCCTAGGGACTTTTCACTTTCTATTTGTAGTTCGCGCTGCCCTCTAGCGCTGTTCTGCCCTTTCATTGTTTCATTGTACTCTGTGTGAAACATATTTGTCTCTCGCCATGCATTTACCTTTACGTGCATTTTACATTGGCCGCCCCTCCAATGTCGGACTGGACTGACTAGCTTCACTGTATGTCGACAGTGTTGCTATATGTGGTGATGCTGGTGGTGTCGGAGATATTGTCTGTCTCTTGTGCAGTCAAATCTCTTTCCATCTGCTACCTCCACATTCTCGGACACGATCCCCAAAAGATTTGGCCAAAATCAGCACGAGCTGCTGTATTTCTGTTTCCAGGGTGCACCACGTGGAGGTACATTTGGGATCTTGGTTGTCTGCTAACCCTGGGTCCGCCTAGAGCAATGCGTTCCCTTTGCACCCCACTTTGAGCCATGAGACAGCATGCAGTGTAAATCTCCTGGATCACCAAAGAGCAAAAATTCAATTCACATATTTCTGCAGGAAAGGTTATGTTTACTGTCTTTTTTGACTAAGAAGGACTCTTGTTGGTGGACTTTAAAGAGCCTAGTGTGAACATCAATGCTATCGGCAACAAGAACACATTAGGCAAGCTGCATACAACCATCAAGAATAAGTGACCTGGCATGCTCTCGCAAGGTGTCATTCTGTTGCACAACAATGCCCGCCCATATGTCGGGAAAGTGTATATGTGTATAACATGTACCATATATAAACTTGATCTAATTACATAACGTTACATGTTAACATGTATATAAACTTGATTTAAGAAATAAAAAACACCAAATATTGACAGATTTAGTCTTAAGTTGTACATAAATACAATAAAATCTTCTCATAGTTTGTAGTTTATCATTAATTATCAGTTGTTATTCAACCTCTTTAACATCATGATTTCTTAATCCAATAAGTTCACAAAAATAAAAATATTTTCTGATATTTTTGGTGGCAATTTTGTATCATTAATAAGTGTCACGGTTTGTTTATTTTCAATATCTGGTCCCCTAAATATGCTATGTATAATATTAGAGCTGCATGTAAATATGCAATCTAAAGTTGTGTTGTTAGATGTTTGTTTGTCATATAGAAACTATGAGCAATTAGCTCTTGCTACCTATATACAGTTGGGTGGATTCTCTAGTGTTTTCTTTCATACCCAGGAGACTTGAGCGGTTAGTGTTCTGCAAAGACCAGTAAAGAAGTCTGGTACTCAGAGGATCAATGTCATTGTTATGAGATGTGCTATAAAATAAATATTAATATGAATAGAACAATTTATTTTAGCTAAATATCCCAGAAGACTGTGCTGTAGAAATCAAGAGAAGAATTGCAATGGTGACTTTTAAACATGCCCAAATGAAAAATTTAGGGCAAGGGACCATAAGCATAGTCAAACTATGTATGATCAGAACGTAGTTCCCGTGGCAATATTCGGTTGTGAGGCATGGACAGTAGAGTAGCAAAATAAAACAGTAGTAAAGAGAATCACTGCTTTTGAAATGAGATACTACAGAAGAATTGTACATTTGCCATGGACAGCTGAAAAGACAAATCAAGAAGTGTTAAGATCAATAAATAAAAAAGTTTTAAAAACATTTTTGGTCATATATAGAGACTTAGCAGTATGGCCAGATTAATAGCTGAAGGCAGAGTTGCTTCCCCAGAACAACAGGGGAAGAGGGCACCCAAGGCGATGATGGTGCTGTAATATAATAGATTGTTTAAACATGTCTCTATGGCAGGTCAACTTGCCCAGTGTTCAGAGAATCCATAAAGAAGACTACATTCTGAAAAGAATATGTCACATGTTTATAAGAACAATCTAAGAGTTCCTTGTAAATATGTGAAATACTGTCTTCCTCCTCTTTTGTGCTTATTTTCAAACTTCTGCAGAATAGCAGGATATAGTCCGAAGAACGATATATTGTGTCATGGTTTATAGCTTAGCTTTGGTATGTATGCCTTTTGGCCAGACATAATGGACTTCAACATAAATTCTGAGTCACTATGACCTTTTATAGGCTGAGACAACCAACTTTACTCCAAAACCTTCTTAATCATCTCTTACAACAGAAATGATAAATAGCAGTGTCAATTTTTGCTTCTGTTTTAGATCTTGTGAATTAAGGATTTTAAACAAATACATAATAGTTTCATTTAGAAATGCAATAGCTCATTTTTAGATTGCAGTGGAAGATAACAGATAAAGTGGTTTGCACACGCCTTCAGATTACCACCAGACTTCAGTGCTTCCCAAAAAGCAATGCTACTCAGACACAATGGATACAAAGCCAGAGGCAGACCTTGCAAAAGATAGGTTACATGAATAAAGGAAACCACAAAAACAAGCATATATATATGAGGCACACAACAAAGAAATCTCCAGAGCACCCTTCTACTGCCTAATGCTGAAGGGAACAGAGGAATGAATAGTGAATAGATCAATCAATCAAGTGCCATGCCGAATGCCGTAGGTGATCATGTTTTTCCACAATTCTCTGTCTCTTGTATTGTCAATAGGCTCGGTTGGTGAACTTCTACCATGCCATAATACTAGCCATCTCTTTGTCTTTCCGTTTCTTAGTGGATGGATAGACATATATAAACTTTACCTGAAACAGTTAATTGAAACACCCTTTGTTACTGTATTCTTTGTTCCTTACTGTAGGTATGCACTTGAAATTTATACAAAACTATTTACTTTATTGCAATCTAAATTATATTCTCTGCTTCTATAGTATATGTTATACTTAAACAAAGCTGTTTATTAAACAACATTATCTGCATCTATAATAGGCCTATATGTTATACTTTTGCAAATCTGTTTACTAAATTACATTCTTTGCTTCTATATTATATGTCTTTTGCAAATCTGTTTACTAAATTACATCATATGCCTCTATAATATATGTTATACTTATGCAAACACAATTGACTTACTAATTTTGTATCTTCACTATGATATATTTGCAAGTATTCAGTCAATTCAACACTATATATCAAACAGTGCAGGCAAGGGATGGTGTTTAGAAAATATACCATTGAAGAGAGAAGCCTACCCACGTGACTTGCCAGGAGATGCTTATGACATCAATGCCCAGTGCCGCATGCAGTTTGGTCCAGAGTCCAGGGCCTGCAAGCTCAAGGTCGGCGACCATGATATAACTGCAAGTTACTCATAACCATTTTTAGATGTGCTGTGCCGCATGTATTTTGGATTAGGGTAGAGTGAAAGAATGCTACATATGACTCATTTTATTATAAAGTTGATGTCAATTATGTCATAGCAAATTAGAGTGTATGAAATGGTGTGAATGAAACACAACATGAATGTGACCAGAACATAGGCTACATGACAAGTGTAGACACTGTAAAATGTGAAAAGACAAAATGAAATATTTCTGCTGTCTTTTGAAACATTTAAAAAATATTTTTAAAAATACTGCACATTTAATTCGACAATAGGTTCATAAATGTGAAAAAAGTCGTTTCAGTAAATTTTAATTTAACATGTGAAGTGGCTCATGTAGAAAACATGCTGATGAGTTTTTACTGGTTGCTTGTATATATATATATATATATATATATATATATATATATATATATATATATATATATATATATATATATATATATATATATATATATATATATATATATATAGCTATTTTGAAGATTTTTACACATTTTTTTACACATATTGTGCACATTGAAGAATATATATATATATATATATATATATATATATATATAAAATTAAGGTGTTCACACTATTTTTCTCAGCGATTATTGGAATAGCAACATGAAATCTCTTGAATACTTCATATTTTGAATTTTCTGGTTTGAACAGTTGGTTACAGTTACACTGAACCATTATAATAGCACTCCTCAACAACGTGCATTAAAGCTTCAGTAAGTAGAAAGATGGAGTTGCACGATCTTCTGTATGATCTGGACAACCTTCCACAGCAACCAGTCCCAACATGTTGAAGAATGCTGATGTCATTATTTGCAGTGATTGATGAATCACTAGCCAACAATTCTCTTCACAACTGTCAATCAGCAATGGAAATATGAATGTGCTAAAACTTACTGGACGATTCCACAGAGTTCATCCACACAATAATGCATCAAAACAGCTTCTCCATCATGATAATGCTTGCCCACCACATACCTGGCAACACATGAGGCAATCACAAAGCTTGGTTGGACTGTACTCTCCCACCCACCCTATAGTAATGATCTAATTCCATCTGATTTCTATTTGTTTGCTCCACTTGACAAAATTACACTACATGGAACATGGTTTAATGATGAGGGCATGATTCATACACACAATTAATAGCTACTTGATCAAGAGATAACCTAGCACAGGCAAGACGTACACGCACTCATGTCATGCTGATGTCTTACATCTCGATGAAAATTATGTTGAGTGATGGAGATGTGTACAGGAAGTTGAGTGATGGAGATGTGTACAGGAATTTGAGTGATGGAGATGTGTACAGGAAGTTGAGTGATGGAGATGTGTACAGGAAGTTGAGTGATGGAGATGTGTACAGGAAGTTGAGTGATGGAGATGTGTACAGGAAGTTGAGTGATGGAGATGTATACAGGAAGTTGAGTGATGGAGATGTGTACAGGAAGTTGAGTGATGGAGATGTGTACAGGAAATTTTGAGTGATGGAGATGTGTACAGGAAGTTGAGTGATGGAGATGTGTACAGGACATATCCACGTACATTATATACAAATTTCATGCATTTTGAAAACAAATTTCTTAGGCTAAATAATGTCCATAAATTTTTACCTTTTCTCAAACTTGTAAATACAAAGTATATGCCAGGTTATATTCTCATTCATCATCCAGACTTGCTAATTGATAGGAGATATGTAATTGTCTTATCTGGAAAGTATCATGGTTTACAGATCCTTGGTGAATGTTTCAAATAAGGTATTGAAAATGCACTGGCATCCAGGAACTACTTCACATGATGTACCACATTGAAGAATGTGTCATGTACTGGAATCCAGGATCTACTTCACATGATGCCCCCATTGAAGAATGTGCCATGTACTGGAATCCAGGATCTACTTCACATGATGCCTCCATTGAAGAATGTGCCATGTACTGGAATCCAGGATCTACTTCACATGATGCCCCCATTGAAGAATGTGCCATGTACTGGAATCCAGGAACTACTTCACATGATGTACCACATTGAAGAATGTGTCATGTACTGGAATCCAGGATCTACTTCACATGATGCTCCACATTGAAGAATGTGCCATGTACTGGAATCCAGGATCTACTTCACATGATGCACCCCATTGAATAATGTGCAATGTACTGATTTACATGTCAAAAAGGCAACATCTATTGGCATAAAAGATACCAGAACTAGAATTTTGGGAATTCATAATCACCTACACCAGCCAATACTGCACCTGATGATGATAGCTGTGATGTTGATTGTGTCATTGTCATATTATTTTTAGCTCATCAATCGATCTGTGATTACTATCATAAACTTTAGTTTCTAAGTAAGAGTTTTTTCAGCCCTGTCATAATGTAGTTAGAAGTAATTATAAAAATGAAGATTTAGCTGCTTGCATGTAGAAAGGGGTCTGCTTTACTGGCTATTTTAGTGACTTGCAGGAGAAAAGGAGTTAAAAGTCAGCAGAGCAAGCTTTTAATTTTTTATTCTCATCACCCATTACTCTGAAAAAGGTGTTATGTTCCATGTGAATCCCCTTGTATGTTAGTGAACAGGGCAACGAAGGAGATAATTCTATACGTTTCATATTCTACATATCTTCTGTGTTAGTAAACAGGATGGAAGTGTTGATGTGGTCAGGTTGATAGCAACCAACATTGTGAAAGGTTAAGCAATGATGACTGTGGCCAAGATTCAGATGGAGGATAAAAGAGACCAGCAAGCTGTGTGAGAACTGATAAACTGGTTTTAAATACAGTGGCTGGCTTTCTAGAAATTTGGTTATAGATGGAATTATTATAACACTGAGCATATACATGCATATATTCTACTGCCAAAGTCAGATGTGCTGGTCCATAGGTGCATACAAAACAGTGACAACATACATCTTTGTTCTGTAGACTACATTCTGCTGTAAATCTAGTAGGACCATTTTCTTGCTATAAGAGAGATCCAGTGGAAGTTTGAGAATAAACACTAATAAAAGATGAAGAAGAATAGTTTAAGGCAAGCATGTTATATATACATTTCTTTAGATACTATGATCGCAGTCCAATCACCGTTTTTGTTCATATTTCACATTTGTGCATACCTAGGTATTTTGTGGTTAATTTATTTTAATATTATATCAATAAATAATCAATAATTGATTGAAATATTCATTTTTTAGGGTTAGGAAAATGTTAATTTTACATAACTAATCCTAACCCTAACCCCTAATATAATTATATTTAAATTAATAAATGATAAACATAAATTGATAAACATAGGCAAGGGAAATAATCAGACATGTTATATACACATTTCTTTATTATTGAACAGAGTGAAGGGGTGTAATGTAAATACTATGACATTTCTCTTGCCTTTGTTCACAGTATGCTTGTGAGGAACTTTGGTGCATGAATGAAGCAGACTCATGTGTGACCAATAGCATTCCAGCAGCTGAAGGTACAGAGTGTCAGATCTCAAGACAAAAAAAGGGGGTAAGCTTGTCTAGTTATTTAACAGGTATATAATAACCAAAATGTCAGAGATTATTTGACAAAGGGAAAAAGGTAGCAGTAACACAAATAAGAAGTGATAACAAGAGTAAGAAATAAGATTATGCTATTACTAATAAATAAGTACAAAAATAATAGGCTACATGTAAAATAAAAAACACAGATTTTTGATGTGGTTCAAAAGGATCTTTATTAAGAAACAACAATGAACATAACATATTGAAAATGAACACCATCATCCGATACTGGAGCCCAGTGAAAATGATTGTGAATATTGTTCCCTGAACTACAGCATTGTGATATTGTTCATTTTGATTTTGCTCTGTTCGTTGTTATTTCCTTTGGCTGCAGCATCAAAAATGTATTTGTTTTTTTAGGGATATTATTCTGTTTTCTTATTTTTATGTTTGTGTGTTTGTTCTGATGCGGTTCTAAAATCTAAACATCAGTCATTTTCATCCTTATTATTTTATTATAATTGTTTTTATTATCTTTTTATTAGTAGTAGTAGGCTTTTGTAACTCATAGTTATTTATTTACAATATTTACTGACAACAGTTCAAAGCTTGCTATATTTTGTTATAGACAGTGAAATAAGTGTGAACTCCTGGCTTACTTCTTGTTATATTTTGGTATAGACAGTGAAATAAGTGTGCACTCCTGTCTTACTTCTTGTTATATTTTGTTATAGACAGTGAAATAAGTGTGCACTCCTGTCTTACTTCTTGTTATATTTTGTTATAGACAGTGAAATAAGTTTGCACTTCTGTCTTACTTCTTGTTATATTTTGTTATAGACAGTAAAGTAAGTTTGCACTTCTGTCTTACTTCTTGTTATATTTTGTTATAGACAGTAAAGTAAGTTTGCACTTCTGTCTTACTTCTTGTTATATTTTGTTATAGACAGTAAAGTAAGTTTGCACTTCTTTCTTACTTCTTGTTATATTTTGTTATAGACAGTAAAGTAAGTTGCACTTCTGTCTTACTTCTTGTTATATTTTGTTATAGACAGTGAAATAAGTGTGCACTCCTGTCTTACTTCTTGTTATATTTTGTTATAGACAGTAAAGTAAGTTTGCACTTCTGTCTTACTTCTTGTTATATTTTGTTATGGACAGTGAAATAAGTGTGCAATCCTGTCTTACTTCTTGTTATATTTTGTTATAGACAGTGAAATAAGTGTGCAATCCTGGCTTACTTCTTGTTGTATTATTTGTTACAGACAGTAAAGTAAGTTTGCACTTCTGTCTTACTTCTTGTTAATGAGAATATTTCCATTTATATTTTTCAAAATCTCAGTGGTGTTTCCGTGGAGAGTGTCGAAACCCAAAATATGAATCCAGAACAGTACATGGAAATTGGGGTGAATGGGGAGAATGGGGAGATTGCTCCCGGACCTGTGAGGGTGGTGTGTCTGCCAGTGCAAGAGAGTGTGACAACCCTGAGTAAGTACATCAACCACATATTGTACCTATTTCCCATGCAGTATGATTTATACCAAATTTTTATGAAGATGTGTGTGCCTGTGCTTAACCTTTTAGTAACTACGTTGTTCTTGGTAACTGATCCCAGCTGTGCTAAATTCTCTGTAACTGATCCCAGCTGTGCTAAATTCTCTGTAACTGATCCCAGCTGTGCTAATTTTCTTAGTAATTGATCCCAGCTGTGCTAAATTCTTAGTAACTGATTCCAGCTGTGCTAAATTTTTAATAACTCATCCCAGATGTGCTAAACTATTTTCCTGATGACTTTACCCCCTTGTGCAGATTCTTTTTCATGAGCTAAATAAGAAAATGAGAGCTTCCATAGTACTGACTTGTTATTGTCACCAGAAAATATATACTTTGTGGATGGAATGGTTGATGTGTACTGATACTTGATGATTTCAGTTCAGAGAGAAATAAGTTTGCACTTCTGTCTTACTTCTTGTTAATGGTATTAGTATCTCTATCTCTAAAACCTAGGTTTTTTCTTTAATATGGTGTTCAAAAGCCAGCCCTCTTGTATTCTGAATGTGCTTAACACCTCTTGGTTTGTTTCCCTGGCTGTCATTGATTCTATATGTATAATGAATATGACTTTGAATTAGTGAATATCACAAATTTACGGAATTTAAATTGAAGTAATAGAAAAAGGTCTATTAAATAAGAAATGGGTGAACTTGTCAATAGCAGTAAGATAGAGGAATAAGTAAACTCATGCATGGCAGCTAAAGGGCTAAGATAATATATGTTATATGATTTGCTATAAGATCTCAGTGGTGTTGTATAAGATCTCAGTGGTGTTGTATAAGATCTCAGTGGTGTTGTATAAGATCTCAGTGGTGTTGTATAAGATCTCAGTGGTGTTGTATAAGATCTCAGTGGTGTTGTATAAGATCTCATTGTTCTGCTGTAATATATGTTCAATACTGCTAATGAGCACCTATACCGCCCAGTATGAGAGATCTAGTGCGAGTTTGAAAACGAATGAAAAAAAACAATCATCATTTGTCTTAATGAGAAACTAAAATGATAATCCAGAACCAAATCACCTGCAAGTGAAAGAAGCATGAGTGTGGATGAGAGATGACCAAATCCACCATCTTCAAATGATTTTGAGTATTGGTTATGAAGCAGTCATTGTACTTTAGGTAAACCCATAGGTGCTCAGTTGCTCCCAGAGGATTGTTCTCTGTATGTGGCTTTTGTTAAAAGCAATCCTTTCACTGCATTCTTCACAGATGATTGCAATTCCTGCTAGTAACACTCCTAATACCAAATTCTTGAAATTGAAGTCTGGGTTAACCATGTAATACACTGTCTCCATCCAGCAGTTTTTCATTAGGAAAATTCAGTATCCTTTGGATTAGGAAAACTCTGTCCATCCTCAATTCACTGACTATAGATAAACTAATGCAAGTCTGTCTTCTCTCACATTCCCTTGAACACCATCATGTCCAAGGCAGTAGATCCATGGGATACCCAGAAAGTAGCTACAGATGCCATCCAAGGACACTTATTCTGACTACTTTGAATCTTTTGAAGTATTAACTGAGAGTCAGACAACATAATTTCCTCCATAAGTATCCATAAACAATTGAAGGGCTGCAGTACTGTTGTAACCTCCATTTTCAAGTGCATCACCACAATATCATCCTGTGGATATGGAATTCATTTATAGGACTATAATTTTGAAACCTGAACATATGGTTAATGGCAGGCAGACCTATGTACAATGTCAAATCTTGTCAGAAGATTCTGTGCCGAGACAGAAGTTACAATGTTGCTGTCATTAAAATAAAATATACGACACTATTTTAAGTTTCTTATATTCATACCAATTTTTACAAAATGCCACCTGAAGTGGTTTTACATTGTATTCTCTCAGAAGCAGCTAACAAAAATGTGGCTTTAGTCTGCTTTTACTAAATGGTTTTACATAATGATACAGAGAATACCATGGATAGCTAAAAACTAATCAAGTACTCCTTTTTCATCATTCGCTCATATGACCACATTGATCTCTCTTATAGAGGTGGTGGTCAGTCACAAGCTTGCCTCATCATCATCATCATCAAGTGCCATGCCAAATGGTGTTGGCGATCATATTTTATCCATGTACATCAATCTCATAAATGTCATCATCTTTGTTGGTATCGTCAGTCAAAGCCATTTAGTCAAACTGTCCAATATATTTTCTCTGTCTTCTCCTTAATCTTTTCCCATCTATCTTTCATATTGTCACTATATTCTCAATGCCTCCTCATTTCATTATGTGCCCAATAAATGTTGACTGTCTTTTTCTTATATTATCAATAATGTATCTTTTCACATCCATCCTTCTAAGACATTCTTCATTAGTAATCTTTGCTGTCCAAGGAATGTGTAACATTCTTTGAATAAACCACATTTCCACTGCCTCCAATGATTTTTGTGATGTCTTATTTATTGTCCATGCTTCACTTCCATAGAGTAGCACTGGTTCAATGTAGCATTTGAGGGCATGTTTTCTAGTATCCATCGATATGATCTTGTTGCATAGGATATTTTTCGTTTTATGGAATGCTGCATTTTCTTGTCCTATTCTGCTTATAATTTCAGTCTTGCATTTACCTTCTGAAGTTATTAATGTTCCTAAATATTTGAAACTATTCACCTGCTTTAAGTTTTTCTCATTTAATACTTTTTTACTATTTGGTAGGGTACTATTTCCTGATGTTATCATTGTCTCTGTCTTTTTTATGTTTAAACTAAGACCTTTTTGTTCACTTTAGATTATACATGTAGAAATATACATGCAGAAATATGAATTTCCTTGGGAAGTATGACAGTTGCCTCATCGCCATACAATTTTTCCTTCATGGTGGGTGTGGAGGGCCACATCTCTGCTCTTCTTTGTTCAGGAAGACGGCAAGAATTGTTCAAGAGCACATGTTCAGGATCACATATTATACCTACTATCTGCTTGTCTTCTCTGCATGGATACATGTCTGTCTGACCAAGTTTCAGCATATTGTACATGTGAGTTCAGTCTGCAATGGCCAATTCTAAGTCTGAACATTGTAACCTTGTCTCTTCTTGGAAATTAGTAGTACGATTTTCTGGTTGTTCTTTTAAAACATTTTTCACTATAGTTGTATTTTATTAGCACCTCTATCTGATCATTAAGCTGTATTTTATTAGCACCTTTATTTCATCATTATAAACACATTTAAGATGCCAGAGTATTGGTTAGTAAACACAATAGCAAAAAGAAAACTACACCTGTTTGGTTGTATAAAGAGACACAACTGTTTAGAAAGACAAATAATGGAGGGTAGAGCACCTGAGAAAAGGAGAAAAGGCAGACCAAGAATACGATGGACTGATGGCATTAAAGATAGTATGAATACGTCTTTGAAAATTGCAAGCCCAAGACAGAGAAGGGTTCAGGGAGTTCATTGGGCAGACAATGTTCTGGAGAGAATACGTTACATGACAATCAATTTCACCATTTGTACACCACTGTCCTCAATTTGGCATTTGCTTCCACCTTCTTTGGCCAGTTTATCTGCCTTCTAGTTTCTGAATATGTTGCAGTGGGCTGGAATGCACTATATTTTTACTTTGCAGAAACTATTATTCTCTTTCATCAGTGCCTCTGATAGACTAGTTAGATAGAATGAGGGACAGGGAGATTTATATCAAGTGACAGTTACAACCAGCATAACCCAAAACTAAAGTAGACATTTACTGACCACATATTGAGATTAAAAAAAAGATTTATAATTCAATGTAATTGTAAGGAAAATAGTTTTTAAAACAGACGGATGCATCAAGGATAAGGATAATTTGACATCATAGCATGGTAATCAGCTGTGGAGCTGAAATGCAGACCTGTGGATAGAATTTTGCAGAGCTCAATGATCACCTATGTCACCCAGTATAACACATGATGATGATGATGATACTAAGAGTTAAAAGATAAAATATTTTGCCTTTGCAACTCAACTAGCTGACCTGTAGATCTATCATGACCATAGATCTTAAAATAGAAGAATCACTGAAAATCTTAGATCAAAATAAATACTAAAGTACGGCTGGAAACACATCTACTCACAATTATACATTGGATCAGGTTTTTACCATTATTTAGGTCAATGTATTTTCTGAAGAACCACCTAATACTGCACTTATTTCAGACCAAAGGATGGTGGCAGATACTGTATAGGTCAAAGGAAACGATACAAGTCATGTAATGTTACAGTAAGTGATACAAATTTTTGAAGTTAAATATAACATACCGGTAGTTTCACTTCAGCCTGTTTATAATGTTACATTTTTTTCAGTTAATCTTCATTCTCACTAAGTACATTTTGAGGTAAAAGCCATTGAAAGAAAAAAAACCATTTCTATAATTAATGCAGATGATGGGGTATTACCAGATGTTCAGAAGAGATCATGCAAACAGGCCTACTGCACCCCAGAATTGGTTATACAAAAAAATCACTTGTACACCACATT
This sequence comes from Meghimatium bilineatum, assembly GCA_034231615.1. Lineage (NCBI taxonomy): Eukaryota > Metazoa > Mollusca > Gastropoda > Stylommatophora > Philomycidae > Meghimatium > Meghimatium bilineatum. The sequence continues at coordinate 18,317,739 of CM067316.1, read as the reverse complement.
CAAAATAGGTACAATTTGCCTTGACCTTGTAATCTGGTGAATATGGTAGAGGAAATTATTTTACAGTATTTTCTTCAGTATGCAGAACTGATGAGAAAGACGTGGCCCACACCTATCAGCTTTAAAGAGATGCTGTATGGCAAATAGGAAACCTGGAACAGAACAGACATAGAATCTACAGTCACAAACCTGAGTGAGAAATGATTGCCGAAGAAGAAAGAAGAAAACAATTTTGACAGTTTGCAGAAGTGATAACTGTAGCAAAAATGAATAAGCATGAACATTTATTATAGTGTAAATATTCTATTGTCCATACATAAATATGAAATAAAATATATAAATATGAAATAAATATATAAATATGACATAAAATATATAAATCTGAAATAAATTCACAAGATATTAGTCAGTTATTGTCTATTTCTAGTTTTTTTTAAAGATTCATTTATTAATTTCGTCTTTCGTAAAAATTGTAAATATGTTTTTTAAGATATTTCAATTGACACTCCTTTATACTTGGTCCAGCAATATATGATATTGAATTATTTCTGCCTACTTTGTAGCCATGTCCACCTAATTCTGAGGACTTCCGCCAATTCCAGTGCAGCAGTTACGACAATGTTACCTTCAGGGGAAGATTATATAAATGGGTTCTTTATACTGGAGGTTAGTACTGTACATACTGTCCTGGAAAACATTTGGGTTAGTCTTCCAAAACTTGCTAATGTATACTGAAAATAAAATTGCTTAATCAGTGGAATAATTATTTTCTCAATATCTGGAAACTAGGGCTGTAACTACAGAGATCATAGGCCCCTATGCATCTTAAGTTTTTAGAATTCTTTTAACAAATATGTGCCCAAAAAGAATGAGTATTGATGGGGTTTATCATTAAATGTCACTTATGTCCATTCACCATGTGATAATGTAGAAGTAATCTAATCTTGGAAGATCTCATGGTTGCCAAGTTATGATGCTAATTTGTATGTGTAGAGTAAACAAGAGAATTGTCTCTTAATTGTACTTTCAGTGACATGTGGAAAAGTTTAACATCTAAGCAAATTATAAACAAGCTAAAAATGAGAATTACAAAATGTTAAATCTATTATATATTAATGTAGGCCTATGACTCAGAAACATGGACAATAAACAACCATTTAGAAGACAGAATTGAATTGATGCCTTTGATATATGGATATATAGAATATAGGTATATAGAAGAATAGGGAGAACATCATGAAAAGAAAAAAAAAAAACAAAGAGATTCTAACACTTAATATGAAGAAAAAATTATTAAAGGAAATAAAGATGAAGTAAATAAAATATTTTGGACACATTAAAAGACATGACACCTTGTTGAAGACATTACTTGAGGGTAAAGTCAAAGGGAGGCAAGCAAGAGGTAGGCAGAAATACAAGTGGGTGAGTAACATCACAAGATGGACATGTTACAGTCTAGCAGAGTGCACCACCAAAACAAAGACAGGGGATGTTGGAGATACGTTGCAGCCAACCTTTGTTGTTTGTGGGAATTGCACATGATTTTAATAGTAATAAAGTATGACAAAACTAGGTTGAACAATGTACATTAAAAATAGATCAAAGAAGAAAACAGGTTAAGGCAATATTTACTTGACAACTTTTGAAGTGATAATATGTATTATGAATGTAAGATTGTGATAAAAGCAGAATGTTGTACTGCAGGACACATTAGTACACACACTCTTCAAAAAGTACTAAATGAAGTTGAAACTTCTGTCTGTCCAGGTGCTATGTATTGAAGTGTTACCAATAAAATATATGTATGTAATTTATAGTTAATCTTATACATTTTAAAAACATTATTAATATTTTGGAAAAGATATTTTTTTGGCGAGGGGGAACATATATGTATATATCTCATCCAGTGCCATCATGGCTCTTCACAGCTCTCGATCTCCAGTGTTATGTATCAGGATCGTTGTTGTTTCCCTGCCATGTCAGGTTGTTATACTGTCTAATATTTTCTCACATTGTCACCCTCTGTCTCTGGTGCCATCACTCTTGTCTGTTGTTACTATGTTCTCCAAACCACGATAACGTGGCCAAAAATAAAGATTGCCTTTTTTTTGGTATATTATTGATTAAACTCTGTCTCGCATTTGATTCTTTGAACACCTCCGCATTAGTTTTTCTGGCAGTCCATGTTGTTCTCAGCATTTTTCTGTAGAACCACATCTCTACTTCCACTAACTCTAATTTCCCACTTTCCTGTTTGTTTATTGCCCAAGACTCACATTCATATGTTTGTATAGGAGTCACTGCAGATCTCTCTTCTTAACCTTTAATGACAAGGTCATATCACACAAGTTTACAAATTTTAATTTTTATGAATATTGTTTTTGCCTGCCTTATTCTTCTTATATATATATATATATATATATATATATATATATATATATATATATATATATATATATATATATATATATATATATATATATATATATATATATATATATATATATATATATATAATATCGTTATTATAATTTGCATTACTGATGTCCACATCTAATTGTTGGATCTTCTCTGGTAATATTATGTTCTAACTCATGCAAGTTTAATCTGTAGAGCAGGCGAAGCCATGTTCCCTAATCTGCATGGCAGAAGGATACAACTTTTACACTGAAAGATCACCAAAGGTTAAGGATGGGACCAAGTGTTTTCCAGATAAACCTCATGTTTGCATCAATGGAGAGTGTCATGTAAGTGTTTGTAATTGCATCATTATACTTCTAGAAATGTATGTTCAAGATCAGCTATATTGGGTAGCCGGTGGGACAATGATGCACAATTTTCACTTTTTAGCGTATTCTGACAACTAGACGTAACTATGAGAAACCAAACTGGCTGCAGTATGCAGCTTATCCATCCATCTTACAATAGTGTGGGTATTTACAACATACAATTACATGTAGTCCGTAGAATGAGATTTTTTGAGCATGAGTAAAACACCACCTTTCCTCCATTTTTTGGAGTAAATGTGCGCATGTAAAAACAATTACACAATCAAGGAAGAATTGAAAAAAACAGCAAAATAATAATGTCACGTCCTATTTTAACATAGTCAGTCACATTGTAGGAAAATTATAGAACACAAAGACTAGGCATATGTATCTTTATGTAACTTTAATACGAAAAACAAGCATATATGAAGAAAACAAGAATGCATGCTTAGATCTGTTTTGAAACTATAACAATGTGTTGATGTGCTTTATAAAGTGTTTGACTATATTTTTGACTTTCGTGCATCTATGAATGGCGGAGATCGTGTATCTATGAATAGTGGAGATCATACAACTATAATCAGCAGAGATCATGCAACTATGACCGGCAGAGACCGTGCATCTATGGCTAATGGAGATCGTGCAACTATGATCCACGGAGGTCAACCAGCTTTGACCGGTGGATATCATACATTTGAATAGCCGAGGACGTGCATCAATGAATAATGGAGATCATGCATCTATGACCGGGGGTGATCATGCAACTATGGCCGGCAGAGATCATGCATCTATGACTTTGGGAGATCGTGCATCTGTGACCAGCGGAGATCATGCATCTATGAATAGTGGAGATTGTGCATCTATGGCCAGCGGAGATCGTTCATTTATGATGTGCAAAGATCGTGAAATTGCTGACTGTGGATATTGTGCATCTATAGCGACGGCTTCATTTTCAGTCAGTGGCTTCACTTTATCATTTTCTATTTGTAATTCCTAAAAAGAAATATAAAGGGACAATAAAATATTAGCTTAAATAATATGCAATATGAAGGGGCAGTAAACTTTCTTTGTAACTGCATTTGCCTGTGATGGAGTGCAGGGAGTCTTTCTAAGCGCTGTGGAAAAAAGGCTGCTTTGCTATAGCCGACGCTGTGACATGTACAGGAAAGAATTTTTATTGTACCTCTGAAAGTTAAAATCCAGTCCCAACAGTGAATTGAACCCGGGCCTCAAGGGTCTCTCATGGGGCAGAGACTGGGGTTCCATGGATGACCTGAAGCGAGTCACAAAATTCATTGAAGATATTGGCACTGTAATCTGATATCTGACTGAAGAACAATGAAGAAGAAGGAGAATACAACAGACAGATGGTGAGAAGTTGAAAGAAATGAGATGAAACATTGTGAAGAAATATGTTGCTCCTATGTTGAAAATCGACTTGTTCTTGAACGATCAAACTTTATTGTATGAGAGATTCAAATGTTGGCATCTAATGAGTCATACGTGGTATTTGGAACACCCATCGAATAAACCTACTGTGCATCTTTCCCCCCCTCCCCTCTCACCTACCCTATACATCAGATCATGGTGATTGGATAACTAGAACCTCCACTATGTTTTGATGGTTAAAAGCTCTCATATAACCAAATTGGACCAACATCCACAGTTGAGAGGAGTATACCTCACCATGAGAGGAGTGTACCTCACCATAAGAGGTACAATTAACTTACCCCAAAAAACCAGAAAAAGAATAGGGCCTACAGTATTTACATATAGGGATACTATTTTGTTAACTTATTTATTTGCTTTTTCTCATTTCATTATTTTGTTATATTTTAGTTTGTGGGGTGTGATGGATATCTTGGATCCCAAGTCAAAGAAGATAATTGCAGAGTATGTGCGGGAGACAACTCAACATGCAAAACTATTTCTGGATTTTTTGATAAGCCACTACCTAAGGGAGGTAAATGAATGTGTAGTATATGGATATGTGTAGCAAATGTAGCAGGTGTTACGGGTAATGAATGAGTTGATAGGCTGGTGAGCATGGCCACAGTATCTAAAAGGACAACAATGGATTCTTTTGACATATTCAATGCACAGAGGGACCTTGTCCCAGAAGATTTTCATGACTGCCATCAAGATTGTGGGAGATAACTCAGCATGCAAGAATATCTATGGATTATCTATGAAGTAACCTTCTAAGGGAGGTAATGAGTTTGTAGTATATAGACGTTTGCAGCAAATTGACATATTTAAAATAGAAAATAAGTATTTTATGTGAAAAACAATGAGAGATCTTGACAGAATAAAGTTGAATAATGAGTTTGCTGCAGTTTTTCTTCTTCTTCTTCCTTTATTCTAAAACTTGTGCTGGCTAGCAAATCTTCATAATTTGAAATGTGGGAAAACTTTATTCACAAAATAATATGTTTATATTTTTATAATGAAATCTTATTATCATTTCATTGTTTCTCTACACTGGGATGTAAAGGTATTGATTATTTATGAGGGTACAGTCGAAGGGAGGCGAGATACAAGTGAGAGAGTAACATCACAAGATGGAAAGTTTAGTCTAGCAGAATGCACCACCAAAACAAGAGACAGGGGATCTTGGAGGTCTGTTGCAATCAACCTTCTTTGCGGAGATGACACTTGATGATGATTATACCAGCATCACTACGCAAGGGACATTTCCATAAATTCTCTGTCATTTTATCAGCCATCTAAAAATAAGCTCAGTGCCCCAGTCACTTGTTTGTTTTGGGTTCTTCTGGTCATTCCAGTGAGGGTGCAATTCCTCCCCTCAACCCTGTTTACTCCCATTTCTATAATTCTCTATATGTTGTCTTTTTCAGCATCCTCTTCATGGCTTTTAAAGTGTATCCATAACTTCAATTAACTCAGTTTAATCTCTTCTCATCACTTTGCCGTCCACTATTGCTTTACCCACTAATTCATGAACTCTTTCATTGCTCCTGACTTCCATATGACCTGGACAGTAGATCCATGTGATTCTTTGGGAGTTGTTGAGAAGAGTGGCACTTCTTTCATATCATGCATGTTCCTATTTTGTGCAGCATACTCTGGAAGTCTACTAAAATCACTGTGGGTGTTGGTAGTTGCAACATCATTCAAGTCAGAGCTAATGTTATTATCTCCATTCTCATGCTTGATGTTGTGGTGGGATAAGATGCATATTTTTTCCACTACTGTCTTGCCATTTTGGTAGGCTACTAAGCATCATCCACAACTTTTTGTTTCTCTTGCTACTGAGTCATCTGTGTCATCTACAGGGAATGCAGTGTGACCCATCAATGTGTCTTTTCTGATTTAATTTCAATACAATGTTTGGTTCCTCAAATATCTCTTTGAAACTTGTGTTCAATTAGTGCCTACCAATGTTTACAATCATCATAGTTTTTCAATAATTGTCGGATTGTATTTTTAAAATATTTTATGTCAAAATAGCTGCTGTATCAATGTTAAAAAGTTGTAACTTCGGATATGGAACTAGTGATTTGCGTGCAACACACTGGCCGTCAACCCCCACTCAGTGTGTAGCTTGCATATCCAGTGATTGGGGTCTCATCGTGTAAGGTCATCCTTAAGACCAACCTCTCCTAAACTCTAGGATAGTCCTGCTTACTACTATTCTGCAGCATTACATCATAGTACAATTTAACATAATCTAACATTAGCCATTTTTTTATTTCTAACACCACGATCTGCACATGCCATAATATCATTGCCCTTGTGAAAACTATATGCACTGCAACTCACTTACAATGAACTTGTGCTTGATACCTAAGTTCGTACACATTCCACTTCTAGAAGAAATATATGGTAGGCAGTAATTAGACGCAAGTTCCATCTCTTTTTAAAAAGTTAGAAACTTACATCTGTTAAATCACATACAGACTGACATGTAGGTGAATTTGAGAGACAATAGTCTTTGTTGTTTTTTTGTACTTTAAATACAATTTATAATTTTTCTCAGCTTACCAAGAAATTGTGAAAATTCCCAAAGGGGCCATGCATGTCAAAGTATCTGAAGCAACATTTTCAAAAAATTACCTTGGTATGTATTACACATTGATTGAAATATACTTTTGATATTCTAAAAAAAGATGCAATGTTCTTCTATAACTTCTCAATGCTGTGTAATACCTTAATGGGCTGCTTTCATGCTTTGGATAGTTTTAATGCATCTTCTTTTTCTGACTTCCATCACAAACACCTGAATACTTGCAGGATGCAGTCCATAGAAAAACAATGTTACAACTATTAAGAAGATATATTATTTTTTTCCAGTGGTAAAATATGATTGTGAGACGTGGGAGATGACATCCATAATGGAAAATAAAATATTGGTGGTGGAATTAAAATGCTATAGAAAAGTTCTAAGAATATCTTGGATAGAAAGATGAACCAATGCAGATGGCCAGAAAGACCTGAACATAGAAGAAGATGCTACTCAAAACTAATTTAAAAAAAGCACAAGATAACATATTTTGGACATATAAAAACAACACAATAGTTTAGAAGGATTAACAATGGAGGGAAAAGTTCCAGGAAAGAGAACAAGAGACAGACTAAAACTACGATGAACAAAGGATGTCGAAGATCTTCTGAACATGACACTCGAAAAGGCTGAACAGCTTGCAGAAAAATGAGAGGCCTACAGGATGGCAATGAGAACATCGCTCTGTAATGACACGCCACATAGATGGATAGTTCAGAGAACAGAATGTTTTATCATGTTTTCATGTGACAACTTGGCCATGAAATATGTGCCTTTCTGCCTTAAACATTGGATTTCATCATTGTTTCTGGGTCACTTTCACCATCATTGGATGAGACAGCCATCTCCATCCTCAAAGACTCATTAGTTGTCCTTTATAACATGCATGGCAGGTAACAACTGTGTTACTTTTCATTGCTACATCAATGAATAGTAACACTATTCATAGCAACAGTGTTACTATTCTATCCCTTTCTGATCCTGCCAACACACAAGAGTGATGGTTGCAATGCAACTATTTTTATTGTACTTTCAGTATTTACTGCTTTTAGTTTGCATTTGTATACAGGGCAGTACACTCCACCGCATTTAAATCTCTCCGTATTCACCTAAATCTCTCCATATTCACCTAAACCTCTCTGAATTCATCTCCTCTGATAAGTATATCATATTTATTTGCATTGTTACTTTTTCATACTTCCTATTTAGTCTTTTATTTGTAATACAGTGGAATCCCTATACAGCACATTCTTTTATAACACATTTTCCTATATAGCAGCACTTTTCATAATCCCTAATTATATTTATTCTATATTGTTTGTACTGTAGGCCTATATGGTGAATTTTGTTGGTCCAGATCAAGTTGTTATAACAGGATTAAACTATCTATTTCAGCTTTAAAAGATGCAAATGACAAGTACTTCATCAATGGAGAGTGGACTATAGACTGGCCCAGGAAGTTTCCTATAGCAGGAACTGTTTTTCATTATAAATTAGTGGACATGGAACCAGAGTCATTGTTAGCTCTGGGTCCCACTACAGATGATCTTGTTGTTATGGTGAGTGCAAAATGTATATTTTTGTACTAAATAGACACCATTGGTACATAAATAGATATAATTTTTAAAAATTGGTAACAATCCTATTCAGGACGTGTCTATCAACCCAGACGTTTTTGGCTGTAGTGATTTTCTAGGCAATATAAATACGTTCACTAGTTTGCTAGTGCTTTCTGAATGGTCCGGATGCACAATTGCCTGAGGCAGGGATCGAACTCTGTACCTTGGCCGTCACAGACGAGCCATGTACCACACCACTACAGAGCCGGTACAATAAAATAGTTGCTAGGAACTTACAATTATAATAGTAATAATAATGAAACCCATAAACTCTCAAGGTTGTAGGAGCTTCTATGAATATAGACCAGTTGATCGAAACATAGACAACAACAACAACACACACTACACAGGTATGTAAAAATCACTAGGATTACAAAAATTGACATCTAGTAGGAGCCATTAAGCACATAAACAGAAACAAGGTTGCGTTAGACAGATGTATAGGCACTATTTATGTGTAGGCCTACCATTGGTAAATAAATATAATAATTATAATTGTCTATCCCCAGGTGAATGATTGTTGATTGCATTCACACTTGCCGTTAAGCGTAGGGGTGGCATCTTAAGCTGTAGTTTCAAGGCCAGATGTGTCACCGAGGTTGCACTTAGTCCATGTAATTTAATAATTATAATAAAACTCATAAACTCTTAGGTTGTTCCAAATTGGAATAATCATCATCACGTGACATATTCTTTCTAGAATGTAGTCTTGCTTATGGATGTATTGAATTCTCCTCGGTCTTGAGCAAGTTATCCTGCTGCCTTTAGGGACATGTGCACGAATGTCCAGTGCATCTCTGTCGGCCTTTACCTCTGTTACCTTCTATTATCCCCTCCAATATCACTTTCTCCATACCATCATTTCTTTTAACATGACCGAATAAACCTAGCTTTTCTTCAGTATGGTGTTCAGAAGCCAGTCTCTTGGATGCTGATTGTGCTTAGCACCACCTGGTTTGTTTTCTTGCTGTCTATAGTATTCTCAGAACTCTTCTGTAACACTTTAATTCAAATGAGGTTGGAACCATTCTGGATCAGCAACCATGTTGGAACCATCAGGATATAAAAATACTAGCCAGATATTCCTACCCTCAGTCATATGGATGAGTGTGGAGATATCATGCCCTGAACATTTTTATTGTTATCAAGCAAGGATTTATTTGAGCACTTTTCTATCACCCACAACTGTTCACTGCATAATAATTATAGTAGCTGACAAACAGACGTACAGAAAGGATTAAGTAATGGTGGACTTATGACAGTTGTAACTTGAGGACAGATAACTTATCTGAAATTATGTGATACATCAACTGTTGAAAGATATTGAGTACGGGTACCTACTGATTGTGTATTTACTTGTATGTTAGGGCATATGACTATAATCTTTTAGTTTTGGCAAATAACTGTATCTTTTTCTATTTAGTGTTTGTTTTGTTCTATTTGCAACAGAAACAAACAGCACATTTTAGAATATTTGTAGTAATTTATATAATAATAATAATAGTAATAAAACACAGACCCTGTTAAGGGTAGGGTTTTAGGTAGGATTCTAAGTCGTAGGCAGGGGTGCCAAACTGGATACATCAGCACAAAAAGCTCTCCAAACAACTCTATCCTCAGCCATTCGAAAGAGTGTCGAAAAATCATGTCCAGACCATTTCTTGATGTTATCAATCAAGGATTTTCTCTGCCTCCTGTCCTCCTCTTTCTCAACTGTTTCTTGCAAAATAATTCTAGAAGCATGTCGTGTCTCATTACATGTCCAAGTTTACACCATTTCACTACTGCCAAAAGTGGTTCTTGATATTCTGCAAGTTTGTTTATTTCCTGCCAGACAAATATATTTGTCTTGTGTTCCATATAGCTAATTCTTAACAAACGTCTGTAACATTTGTTTTCAAAAGTCTTAATCCTTCTTTCTGTTTCTGCATTGAGGGTCCAACTTTGACATTGTACAAAAGTATACTTAGGACTAATAATCTGAATAGACTGATCTTTACTGTACTGATCTTACTTTTCCAAATCATGTTCAACCTTGCCATGGCAGCGATCACCATCTTGAGTCTGAGCTTAATCTCATTTTCTGTGTTGCCATCATCATCATATATTTGAGACCCAAGATGTTTGAAGGTGGTAACTTGTTCAAGTTTGTGACCGTTTAACTGGATATTCATGGGATCTTGTTTGGTTTCACTAGTCACTAATATCTTGTTTTTATCAATGCTAATTTCCATGCCGTATTTCCAACTAACTTCTTCCAACTTTGAGGTGAATTCCTAGAGTTCAGATTCAGGACCAGATTCAGAGTTCAGATTGTCAAGAGATGGATTTCATTGCAAGTTACAAAGTGGTCTACCACCAATAGTTATTGTTGTCTGGAGATCATGTAATGCCTCTTGAATTATATATCAAATATACATGTTACAAAATTCTGGGGAAATTATACAACCCTGACGCACTCCTATTTCCGTCTTGAAAAATTCACCAATGTCATTACTTGTGAAAATAGCACTACTTGCATTTTTATACATTGTTTCAATAACTTCTATGTTTGTGTTGAAGTTATATTGTCTCAGTATCTGCCATAGACCCTGGTGAGTGGTGCTACACATGATCAAATGCCTGAAATCAAAGAAATTATGATACAAAGCTGCTTTACTATCAATATTTGCAGGTTAAAAATCATATCTGTTCTGTGAATAACTTACTGACTTTGGTCTATAATTTCCTCATGGATCTGAATAAAATCAATTCTGTGTGTATATTCTGTATGTACTTCTTTGAATACAGATGCTGCTACAGGAAGAAAACAAGGGAATCGTCTATCAATATAATCTTCCAATCAACAAGTCAGATGAAACACAGCCTGATATATCTCTGTTCACCTGGACACATACATCATGGACACCCTGTTCCAAGTCATGTTCTTCAGGTGGGTGACCAAGTTTTATTTTCAACAGTAACATAATTTTTATTGGATATATGGTAATGTAGAGATGTAGTATTGTCTTTTTCAATCAAGTAGTGATTTCATTGGTGGTCACATTTTTCTACAACATCCCATCTTTAGTTGTGTTCATAGTCGTGGTGATATTTCCATTACAAGTGAAAACATGGAATAATTGAGTTTCTTGTATAACTAAAAGAACAGAGTTTTGGTCTCTACAACATACAGGAGAATGCAGGGCTGTAAATACGTCTTCAGTCAGGCGAGGTTTTACCACATTTATCTTTTTTTAAAAAATGTTATTTCCTGCTTTTTGTGATAAAGTCTCAATTTTGATTTTGTAATTCCATTCTGTGTTGGTCCCTTGTTGAAACGTCAATCCTGTGTAAACGTAAAACTACCATTTAACTATTGCTATATTACGTTTTCAATATTTACTTACCATACAGTGCACAGATTTCAGTTTCCTGTTCATTAAATTTTTGACTGCTGTTCATAAGCAATTCTTTCTTCTTTCATTTTTGTTAGATTTTGGTGACCTTTTTTTGAAAAAAAATTGGGAGGTCTAGCCTCTTTTTTGATTTGTTCCCTGGTACTAAATGTCATGTTCTGTATTCTTTGGGACAGGGTGTTGGGACTATAATGCAAGCACAATACACCAGTTTCAGCAAGCACAATACACCAGTTTTCATCAAGACATTATTAACTTTGTATTTGTCTTTGTATGTAATTCCTGCTCAAGTTGCCAGATTGTAGTGATGCAACATGTTACCAAGATTACCACATTGGAAATGTATTTAACTGATGGTCAAGTTCTATTTCTCAGCACACCTAAGTGGTGCACACTATCCAGCTGGCACTTCTGAGCACTGTGAATATATTTCTTATATCACCTCATTATATTGTTGGAATATCTACATGAACTTAATTAATACTAGAGGTTTGGTGAGGGTGTTCTAGTTTTTCTATTACCTTCTAGTTCAATATTTCTTCTTGTCTAGTGATTGTTTCTTGATAAAGGATTCATTGTGACACGGCATAGAAAACGTCTTGGTTGGGATTACAACATAGAAAATGTGTGTGTGGTTTTTTAATTTAGATTGATTATTTCTTATCATTTATTTTTTTTTTGCACTTATCTATTTGCTTTGAAGTATAAGTAAGATTTTTTTCGTATTGTTAGTGTCATCATGTTGAAAGAGGTGAAGTACATCCCTGAAAAGTAATCAATATTTTAGTGCTATCTTCTTGAAACACCTTCAGTGTACACTTAATGCTTTGCTGGAGTTAAGAACTATGATTATTAGATGTAGCTTTTTATCATATCTAAAACAAAATGTCTATGGAATTTCTTAAATGTAAAAGGATCAAAACACACAAAGGATTGACTTCATAGTATTTGGGATTTCTTAGATATTCCAAATACAATTAAGTCAATCCTTTGTGTGTTTTGATCCTTTTGCATTTAAGAAATTCCCTAGATGTTTTGTTTTAGATGTGATAAAAAGCCACATCTAATAATCATAGTTCTTAACTCCAGCAAAGCATTAAGTGTACACTGAAGGTGTTTCAAGGAGATAGCACTAAAATATTGATTACTTTTCAGTTGATGGTTTATTGGTGTAGTAGTTTGTTCCGTGATATGTATACTATATATATGTATATTGTGTATATACATATACACAACTATCTATCTACCAATATTTTAACATAATTTTAGGATAGTGGTATATATTTCTAATTAATAACATGAGATCACAACAGGAACAGAAATTCATAACTCGTAGTGTACTGAATTCTTTCTAGGCATAAGTGTTTCCATGGCAAGATGTGTTCTGAAGTCAGATGGCCATTTGATGGATGATAAATATTGTGAAAGACAGCCAAAACCTTCTGACCATTCAAAGATGTGTAACGAGGAACCTTGTCCTCCAAGGTAGGTTAATATAGATTCATTATTTGTTCATTATTTACTCTGGAACAAACATTTGGTTAGCTGTCACAGCTTACAGTCACCCTGAGGAATCTAAATATTTGTGTAGCTATGTCACAGCTTACAGTCACTCTGAGGAATCTAAATATTTGTGTAGCTATGTCACAGCTTACAGTCACCCTGAGGTATCTAAATATTTGTGTAGCTATGTCACAGCTTACAGTCACTCTGAGGTATCTTTATACTAAGTTGAGTAACTGAGGTGATACACAAATCATATATAGTTTGTTGTCTCAGAGGCATGGTTGTATTAAAGGACCTTATGGATGCATGTTTAGTCCTCGAAGGCAAGGATTTCAGTGTGACAGTATCCCAGGATCATCACATTCAGCCAGGAGTGCAGCATATACTTTTGGGCCAACTAGTTCATTATTCTTATTCTTCCATGACATTTGTTGACCAATCTTCAATGATGGCTTGTCTAGCATTCCCTGCCACCTAGGAGTGTGCTACTCCAAGGCAAAGGTGCAATATCCGCTGTCCTGCATCTTTTTATTATCCATGGGGACATCCTGCATCCATGGGGACCATTTGACAGAAGACAAAAGAAAGAAATTGAGACAAGTTTAACATGTCTATTAAATTGCTGGTACATCTTTCAGCCTGTATCTCCGTCTTTAGCACCAGTGATTGCTGGTACATCTTTCAGCCTGTATCTCCGACTTTAGCACCAGTGATTGTTGGTACATCTTTCAGCCTGTATCTCCGACTTTAGCACCAGTGATTGCTGGTACATCTTTCAGCCTGTATCTCCGACTTTAGCACCAGTGATTGCTGGTACATCTTTCAGCCTGTATCTCCGACTTTAGCACCAGTGATTGCTGGTACATCTTTCAGCCTGTATCTCCGACTTTAGCACCAGTGATTGCTTGGACAGGACTGAGATCTTGCTCAATATCAGCGATGGCAGCGACCAATATTAGTTTCCAGTCTCTGTTGGTTCGACTTATTTCCACTTCAAGGAGTTGGCCTTAATGAGAAAGGCATGCAGTAACAGTGATGATTTTTTTTTCAAAGGTGACATGTTATCAGCATATCCAAGTTTTCTTAGTCGCATCCTGCAACGTGTCTCGAAAGAAGATAGTGGCCCTATTCTTTGCATCCTAAACTAGAAGTCCATTCCCAGTTGCCACATGGACGCCACTTGGAGGTGAAGTCTGGTCATCTCATATTAACTTTGGTAATGTTGATCTAACTTAGAATTCATATTAAATTTAAAAGCAGATAAATCTTATTCATACCTTAGTCTGTTGCAAGTATATTTAGAAAGTTTCTGGCATCCCTTTCAAATCCTTCTGGACTAAATGTAGGACACAAAAATGCACAAGTGGCATAGAGTAAGAGAAAGACATAAACGCAAATGTTCCATGACTGTAACTTGATTTCATATAATAATCAGTCATCAGGGATGCTGCTAAGTTGGTGCATGTCTCTAGTTGGGTCGGCCATCTTTAAACTCCTGTTTGTCATAAATTGTGGATTTTCTACACTATGATACTTCCTGCAAACATCCTTCTTTCTGTACCTTAGTGGTGAAGATGTGTCATTGCGGTAAAGGTGTGTCCTTGTGACAAAGATGTTTCATTGTGGTAAAGGTGTGTCCTTGTGGTAAAGGTGTGTCTTTGTGGTAAAGGTGTGTCTTTGTGGTAAAGATGTCTTTATTACTACATCTAAAATTCTTAACAAGATAAGCACTCCTTAACAAGAACAAATATTTTTTATATTGTTTCCTACAGATGGTCAGTTGGTCAATGGTCAGACTGCAGTCAGACATGTGGTGAAGGCCATCGGACTCGCTTAGTGGCTTGTCGTCAGCTAGTGGGAGACAGTGAACACATTATTCTGGATGATTCAGACTGTACAGAAGAGAAGCCTCCTTCAGAAAGAGAATGCAGACTTGAGGAGTGCCCCCCAGAGTGGCATACATTTGAATGGACAGAGGTAAGTTGAAAGTATGATTAATTTGTTTTGATGCTCTGTAGTTATGATATATATATATATATATATATATATATATATATATATATATATATATATATATATATATATATATATATATATATATATATATATATATATATATATATATATATATATATATATATATGCCTAGTGGCATACATGGATAAGACAAGACAAGTTATGAGAGATGTAACTCTTTTTTGCTATGTGCATTGAATGGTTCCCCAAGCTTTACTTCATAAGCGGAAGACTCCAACTTTCAGGGGTATGCAATGGTTTGAAGAAGCCTCTTACTCAAAGGGGGTCTGTGTATATATAGAAGGCATCCAAACAATAAATGATTTAAACCACTTGGTAAATAAGTTTTGGCAACTTTTGACCACACATTCCATTTTGCTGCATAAATTTAATATAACCAAAATGATAGTCTTGGTTCATACATTATATTGTATATACTCTCAATATTCTACTATTATACCTCTGTAAATTTCCAAATACAGTGTAAGTTATGTTGAAACATCATTTTCTAGGATCAGCTAACCAAAACTGGAAATACCTGCTAGCAAGAGCAGAGAGAAGATACAGTATCATTTCCAGAAATTATGTCAGAATCTCTATTTACATGAAAAGGAAGGAGCTCACCTTACACATGCAGCTGAAAAATATGATGCCATCTACAAGCTAGGACGGAAAAAAACAATCACTTTTAGACACAAACAACCCATGTATAGGAGATTCAGAACAGATAACAGACTCAAACAGCACATGTATAGGAGATTCAGAACAGATAACAGACTCAAACAGCACATGTATAGGAGATTTGGAGTTGATGACTAATGTGTGCTCCTGTAGATAATCTGCAGAAAACACAACATATATTACAGAAATTCCCACTGTACTACACCACAAGAATAACATTATGGTCATCTGATGCAGCTCTGATGGACAAGTTCTGTTGGTTGTCTATGGCCTTGATATGTGTCTGGTACAGACAAAAACCAGTATGTAAACACACATCCAGGGTCACTGTACTGTTGTCACTTAATGATGATGATGTCCCTCCTTTGCAAATGAAGATGAGCATAGCATGACAAAAAATAATAAAATGTGGTAAACTTTTACTTAAATATGAAAAAGACAAAAATAATGGCAACTGACAAAACTAAATCAATACCCAAAATTAATATTGAGAACAGCAATTTAGACGAAGTGAGACATTTTGATTATTTAGGAACTAATATAAACAATGCGTAGGACTGTGCAGTTGAGATTAAGAGAAGAACAGCAATGGCGTTGTCAAAATTAAAACAACTAAAGAAACTATGGCAAAGTACTAACATAAGAACCAAGTTGTGTTTACTACAAGCATGTGTGTTTCCTGTGGTGATATATGGATGTGAAGCATGGATACTAAATAAAACAGTGACCAAGAGAATAAGATCATTTGAATTAAAGTGCTATAGAAGAGTTTTGAGAATACCATGGACAGCAGGCAAGGAAAACAAACCAGGAGATGTTAAGAACAATTAACGTCCAGGAAGGCTGGCTTCTGAACACCATATTAAAGAAAAAGCAATTATTTTTTTCTGTCACATTAAAAGACATGATGGCATGGAGAGAGTGTTACTGAAAGGGATGATAGATGGCAACATGGGCAAAGGCAGCCCAAGATGCCATTGGACAAAAGACATTCAAGAATACCTGTTCATGTCACTAAAAAAGGCAAGAAAACTTGCTCAAGACTGCGGAAAATTCAAGAGATTCATAGGGAATACTACCTTCTGGAAAGAATATGTCAAGAAACTGTTTGAAAGCTGTTAAACTCATGACTAACTTAATGTTATCATATATTATTGTCACATTGTCCACTTTATCACCAAAAACTGGAGCACATAAGTATTTCCTTACCACAATTTTATCTCTGTAGTGTATGCCTTCATGTGGTCCAGGGGAGAAAACTCGCAGGGTGTTTTGTATGTCCAATGATGCAAGCGCATATCTTGATGAGAAGAAGTGTAAAACAGAAGAAAAGCCTGCTACTAGAATCGCCTGTATGAACAGGGAGTGTCCACCACCTCATTGGAGAAAAGGAGAGTGGTCCCAGGTATGAGAGAAAATATAGAATT
Organism: Meghimatium bilineatum; assembly: GCA_034231615.1. Classification (NCBI taxonomy): domain Eukaryota; kingdom Metazoa; phylum Mollusca; class Gastropoda; order Stylommatophora; family Philomycidae; genus Meghimatium; species Meghimatium bilineatum. The sequence continues at coordinate 18,300,300 of CM067316.1, read as the reverse complement.
TTTAGTGGAGATAATTCTAATTACTTTATTTAATCAATGCCTTAGATAAAATAGAAAGGCGAGGCAGATACTGGATGATTCACGTTGAAAGGCAGAATAACTTTTGTAAATCTAGTTCTTGCCTCCTTGTTAGTTAATCTCACTTGATCAATGTTATTTCCTGTTATTTCTTTGTTTGGTCTGTTCTCAAACTCCAACTGGAACTCTTTTGTAACAGGACAATATGGTCATACTAGATTTCCAGCAGGATGTTAGTTCAGGGAAAGGAAGTGTATACATTGTCTCTATTTTATTTGTGGGAATGATCCGACACATGCAATTTCAGCATGATAACTATTACATTCAGTGTTTTACCACTTCTACTAAATGGTGGATATCTGTAGCCCTATCAAAAGTAGGCAAGGTTTACGAGATAATTGGTTCCTGTACTGTACATTGGACACCAACCTGAAAGCTAACTACAGTTTAGCACACTTGACCATTTCGCAGTTGTAGTTAATCGCTAATGACAACCTTAAGCGTTGACTTTCTTGATATATGAAGTGATCTATTTCTTCTATTCTTTTCCTCCCAGATAAACTGTGTTTTATGGGGTACTTAATGGCTGACTAGTTACGCATGTGGTTGCGTCTGTGGGTCCCACCAATGGCTCACTAGACATACCACCCATGCAACAGACAACCTTAGTGGATGACATGCTGTTAAATTGAGGTTATCTTCTTAGAGAAGCTTCATGGCACATCATCTATACAATTATGCTTTTATTTTGTTGTTGAAATGTGTTTCATGTTTACCTGAATATATATGTATGAACCCTCTGTGGTTGGGAGGAGGCCAGAAATGTACTGTGCAGCACTAGGGAGGAGGAAACTGTTGCACTGTTTTTTCCTATGGCTGAAACCCATCATAGAGGCACAGTAACTCAGGATGTGACAATCCTTTTTGACTTGAACATTTGGTTGCATGCCTGTAGCAATAAAGACATTCGGCATAACCTGTAATCAATTGGTGGTGGGGAATGAGCACAGTGAACCCTATCTTGGCTACATTGGCTAGGAGCAGTGCATAGGTTGAAACCTACCTTCCTGGAGGTGTGATAGTTATTCTCTGGCTCTGTTCCGGGGTGGGCCGAAAATCCACAGACTTCCCAGCAATATAATGATATTTAATGGCATTAGGTCAAAGGGCATGAGTCCATGGACCACTGGATCAGCAACCAGCCAACCAATGGCTGGCTATGTCTTGATACCAATTTCAGCTGTAGATTCTTTAAACCTCTAAGAAGTCTTGTGAATATATTGTCATGTATACACATGATTTTCTTGCTAGCTTTCATTCTTGCTTTGAGAGTGATTACAAATTCAGTAGCAATTGCACACCATGAAAGAGTTTACTAAAAATAAAATATTAGAGAAAAATGTTATTGGAATAATATAACACTAGACAACAAATTTTCAAATATGTTTTGTACCAGACTTTAAATACTTCATTTCTTATTGATTTTTGTACCAGACTTTAAATACATCATTTCTTATTGATTTTTGTACCAGACTTTAAATACATAAATTCGTATTGATTTTGGCACATGCTGATTTCAAATATCATAATGAAATCCCCAATTGGCTCTGGTTTTTTGTATGGTGGTGAATTTAAATTTCAGCAATACAAATTTCATTTATACTCATTTAATCTCTTTGGTGAACAGTTATTCTTTATACTTTAGCATTATAAAACTTGTTATTACAAATTCAATTAAGTGATATTCCACCATAAAATGTTAGAACAAATAAAAAACACTATTTAAAGCTCACATATAATGTTTCTAATAGGCACATTTGAATCCCTACCATCATTATTCAGCTACTGTTCGAACTCTCTTTGTTTGCTTCTTGTAGTCAATCGGTGAGGTGTCTCTTGTCACAGTCCAACAATAGTCAGCAAGCATTGAAAGGCTCTAATTTCCTTGATACTTTGTCTCCATAGCAGCAATGTCGTGGTGAAATCATGCACCATGTTCATCACTGACTGCTCCGTAATTTGACTTGAAAAATCCAGGTGAAAATCCAGAAAATGAATTTTTCTTATACTGTTGCCTAGACTCTTATACTTCAGAAGGAGATTTTCTACAATTTTGTTTCCAACAGATCTGATAAACAGATCTGGAGGAAAAATGCAATACTAATAATGAAATTTAATCAGAGATAAGAAATTTATACACATATATATATGACACAACAGTTGTGGTAGACTGATTTATTGATTCTCATCAATAAAAATGTAACTATAAGCATATGATGCAATCCTACCTGGTATTAATTTCCTTCTGTGTATAAATTTCTTATCTCTGATTAAATTTCATTATTAGTATTGCATTTTTCCAATATATATATAGCCAAAGAATTTAATATAGCATATTTCCGCAGCAGAGGAAAATCATTACATGTGAAATGTAGTGTCTGAGAAAAGCTGCAATGGTTACTAAACTAGATAAAATCAGACATGAAGAAATTAGGAAAAGAGTTGGTATAATATCATGTATTGAACATATTGAAAGACAGCAAGTAAAATGGTTTGGTCACCTTATGAGAATGAATCCAAACCAAATACAAATAAGAGCATATAACAAAAGAATATCTGGGCGTAAAGTCAAAGGTAGACCAAGAAAACGGTTGATAGAGAATATCAAGATAGCCTTGAACAAACATGCACTAAATGCAACCATGGTGACACTTCTGGCCTTGGAATGACAGCTTAAGCTCCCACCCCTACGCTTAACAGCAAGTGTAAATACAATCAACCATAATTCATCTGGGAAGAGACAATAAACAATATATATATGTATAGATGGTAATTATTTAAAAAAAGTTGCATATATCTAAGAACCTAAAGCAAATAAACACTTTTTAATACCATTTTTTTTAAGCTCTCAAAAATTAGTTAAATTTTTTAAGTGCTTCACTCAAACAATGGAACTTAGACACATCTATATTATCAATCTAATTTGCTGAATGTTTTTCCATGTACTACTTATGTACTGTGCTACAAAAGTAAATTTCTGCAGATATTTTTTGTGTACTATTGTACTATTTCTGTTGTACTGTATCCTGTATAATTGTTGATAAGTCCAGCTTGAATTTTGTATGTCGAAATATAGAAAATTTTCATTACTGGTACAATTTTTATGTTAACTAGTGTAATGAGACAACAATAGAGTGCACTCTTGTTTGTACTAAACATGTTTTGCTAGTTATGCCATTATTCATACATCCTTTACTTGGCCCTATCATAGACCACTTATATTTTACATGTTTTAAAATTATTTTTCAGTATTAATCTATTAAAAATATTCATGTCATTTTTTTAAAAAGTCGACCAGATGCAAAATGTGGATGCCAAAAACTGAATAAAAAGAGCCTAATCCATATTTATGAAAACCCTGAAACTGTGCTCAAATCTGTTTCTTAGTTATAAATCTTTATTTGTGCATTTCTGATCATTCAGTGCTCTGTAACATGTGGTGATGGTATTCAGGAGAGATCCGTACAGTGCCAGACTTTTAATGGTGAACCTTGTGATCCAGCATTGGAACCTAAACCTCAACAAAAATGCAGCAGTTCTTGTGATATCCAGGAGGATTCAAATTCAGCATGTAAGTATTATAGTACCTGCTATTGCCTGTGTTGCTGGACCCAGTGGGGTAACAGAGAGTGGCAATATCATATCATAAGAGACAGCTAAGCAGGTTTGGGTAGGGGAGTTGGCTGTTCAATCACATACATTAAAGTGACTCAAAAGTCATGTGGAAGTCAGATGTGTTAGGCTGAACAAAAGTCATGTGGAAGTCAGATGTGTTAGGCTGAACAAAAGTTTGCTTACATACAATATTGTGTTAGTTATGAAAAATTTAATTAAGAAAAAACAAGAAAATATAGAGAAAAAAACAATAGAAATGTGTCCATACCCAAGCTTTTATCCCAGAAAACTTAATAATAATCCATTTATTTTGAAATAAAACACATCTGCATATATCCTGAACCATTTTGTAATGATTACAAGTACTTATATATATAGAATTAGTTATAAATGTTATATTGTCTTGATATCAGCAAATACATGCAAAATATGCATTTTTCATAAAATGTTCTATTCTTTAGGCCTACATTTTAGTGCCCAGGACTTATTTACATAACCTTAGATAGATGTATATATATATATATATATATATATTACTATTACTTATATAAAGATCTAAAAAAAATCATGTTTTTGAATGTAGATAATGGTGATAGTCATAAATATTGCATTAGAAACTTCATCAACAATCAACTCTGAATCAGAATTTCCATCAAAGTGAGATCGTAATAATTTCATATTAGACCTACAATCGCCATCTTAGCTAATATCTGAATCATTACCTAACATATTTTGGTACATTTCTAAAGTCTAACTAGCTGTAAAACATGGAGGTCGTTTAGATTTCACTACTTCAAATACAAGTAGCAATAAGTTACAAAAACTCAAAATGTAAACACCTTTGTTTATATGAAATTCTTCTTCTTCTTCTGCGTTTGTTTTAAAACTCCTGCAGATTAGCAGGATGTAGTCCAGAGAACAGAATGCGGTGTGTCATGGTTTACAGCATTGCTGTGATATCTGCGCCTTTCGGCTGACACATCCGACTTCAGCGTGGCTTTGGGTTACTGACCCTATATGAGATGGGATAGCCAGCTCCATCCCATAACCTTCTTAGTCGCCTCTTACGAGATGTATGGAAGGTAAACAGTGTTGCTATTCTTTGCTCCCCTTTCGGGTCTGGCAACACACAGGCGAAATTATTATTAAAATATAAACTTTATTATTTTTAATGAAGCATGCCTTTCTAGATCGATTATCTTTGGAATGGAAGTATCGTAAATAGGAACAGTTTGTTTGATTTTACGGACATCATGATGTTTATAATTAGAGATAGTAAATTCATATCAAAATGTAGATTTAGTTGGTGATGGAGCCTTCAAAATGTAGATTTTAGCGGCTCAGTAGACAAGAGGAGTTAACAAAGTTTCACGTCACAGAAAAAGACATTGTTTCAATCAGAAGGCGTTTATGAAGCAAAAAGCAGGAGACATACAATGAGAAAACAACACTATACAAAATGTAGGAACACAACAAGTTTGTTAAGAATTCTGTTGTCTCTTGTGTTCTTAAAATATAAAATTGTGTCTGTTTTTCTTGATATGTATAACTATATTGTTCCATATTTTCAAATTTAACCTAAGGTATATCATTTTATTGCAGTGCTATCTGTTATTTATGTGTGGGCTCCCTCTAGAGTAGCTTGAGAAATACGTGCCTGAGAAATACACCCATCTTACTTTGAAAGTAAAACACTACTGCCTGGATTAGGCAACAAGAAGAGACAACAAATTTAGCCCACAGAAGAGACAGGTTAGATAGCAAAAGATCCGCTCTCCGAAAATGGTCATCCGAAAAGGGTTTTTTGTGACCTATCCAGCGGGTTTTTCATGACTATCCAGAGGATTTTTCGTGACTATCCAGAGGGTTTTTCATGACTATCCAGAGGATTTTTCATGACTATCCAGAGGATTTTTCGTGACTATCCAGAGGATTTTTCATGACTATCCAGAGGGTTTTTCATGACTATCCAGAGGATTTTTCATGACTATCCAGAGGATTTTTCGTGACTATCCAGAGGGTTTTTCGTGACCTATCAACAGAAACATGACCTCTCACTACACTATTGTGCATTACTGTGAGGGACTACTCTATACTTTGCATTGGCTGCAGACATGAGAGTATCCTGTCGCAGTGATGTACGAGAGGGTAATGCAAGACCGTGTTTATGTCAATAGGTCATGAAGAGGGGAGAGTGGATATTTACCTTTAAATGTCTGGACTGTCTCCTCTGTAGACCATGGGCAAACTCATGTAGACCATGGGCAAATAGAGTTTTTCTGTTTTCTATAATCATCATTTGTGACTATTATCTTGTGGCATTTTTATTATTTCCTCGGACATAGAAAACTTTATAATAATCCGTATGTCTTTCTTATTTTCAGACTGTGAAGACAAGTTTAGAGTGGCTTATTGCCCTTTAGTGCTGAAATTTGGTTACTGTGAGCGTACATACTTTCAAACAATGTGCTGTGAAACATGTACCAAAGCTGGAGCTACCAGCACTATCACTGCCAGGATCCGAAGTGGATAACCAAAATTTTATCCTAGAATTAGGAAGATAATTATCATAAATTGTCATTTTCTAGACAAGTACTTCACTCAACAATGAAACTTAGACACATTTGTATTATCAATCTAATTTTCTGAATGTTTTTCCATGTACTACAGTAATTACGTACTGTGCTACAAGTAGTATTTACATTTCTGCAGATTTTGTGTGTGTACTGTTGTACTATTTCTGTTGTACTGTATCCTGTATAATTTTTGATAAGTCCAGCTTGAATTTTGTTGTCAAAATAGGGAAAATTATTTTTCATGGACTACATTACCTTATACAAGCTGAAATTTTATATTTTAAAATGCTTTATATCAGTTAAGTTGCTAAAACAGCCATTGTGTTTGTAAACTGATAAATGCTACATTCTTAATGTAACTTCTGTTGTCACATACTGCATGTTTCCCATTAGAGAGTTGTACGGAGGGATTTTATAGCTGTGTGATAAAGCTGCATGCTCTTGCTGTCACCACGTCATGTACAGGGTGAGTTTTTTAATTCACCCTCCCACAGAAAAAAACCAAGTCCTTACCCGGGATCAAACTCTGGACCTCACGGGTGTAAGACTAATGCTTTAACCACTCGGCCATACACCACACCTAACTTACAAATGTACATATGTAACGGTCAGACATGGAAACATTTATGAAGATAATGGAATCTGATATTTAAACAACGGAACTTGACTTCATTTAGAAATCTGTTGAGTTGAAAGGCACTAATATCGCAACTCTTCTTTTAACTGTATGTTCATCCATCACAAGTGATGATGACCATTTTTTTACATCCACTTTTGAAAATTCAGTTAGAATTATGACCATGCTTAATAGTTTGTAGATGGCTATTGACCCCTTTTCAAGTTGTAAATGTCCTTTGACAGTTCGGACATGGAATGACTACTGTAGGAAGATTTCGGTCTATCCGTGACTTTCTAGCTACTCTCCGCTGTTGGGCTGCAGCATTTCTCCTCTTTTCACAAGATGATATGCTCTTTTTGACTGTAGAGTGCCATGTTGACCTATTTTGTGCAAGTTCTATTTCTATTTTGTGTCTTGGTCTATTTCAAATGCTTTCAGTGAGGTCTTTAACGAGTGCTTGTAGCGCTTCTTTTGGCCACCTTGAGATCATTTATCCTTCTCCAGATCACCATAGGGAAGTATCTTTGGCAGGCAATAGTCTGGCAAATGTACCAAATGACTGTCCAACGAATATTTGTCTGCATCAGGATAGTGTCAATGCTGGGGATACTAGATCTATCAAGGACAGTGGTATCTGAAATCTTATCTTGCCATCTGATGCTCATAACTTTTCTGAGACAAGTTGTGTAGAAGTGATTGAGTTTCCTTACATGACGTCTATACACAGTCCATGTTTGGCTAGCATATAACAGCACTGGAAGTACCACTGCTCTGTAGACTTTCAGCTTAGTTTGTAGGTTAATGCCATTTCTATGCAACACATTTACATACAATTGGCCGAAAGTGCTGCTTGCTTTGGCGATCCTTGTATACACTTCATCATTAATGTTGGCATCTTGTGATAATGTACTACCTAGGTAATCTATTCACAACTTTTCAGTGTTATACCATTTAATTTTATGCAGGGCTTGAACTAACAACTAACATAACAACATATGTTCAATGGCTGAAGCAACAAAGATAAATAGAAGTGGTTATACTAGAACAAACACAGAAGATGAAAAACAAAGAGAAGTAAGAAGAAGAAGAAAGTATTTGACAGAAAATCATACCTCACCTCAGGAAGGTCTAAAAGATAATAAATAAGTATCACATAATCAGAGGTTTAGTTTAGTTTAATTTTGTTTAACTTAGTATATTTTAGCTATTATATTTTAGTTTAGTATATTTTAGTTTAGTATGGTTTAGTATAGTTTCTTTTAGTATAGAATAGTTTAGTATAGTGTAGTTCAGTTCAATTTAGTTTCATTTTGGATATTGACATTGATGTACTCTGGACAACAACCCAGTTTAGTCTCTCCTAGCACATAATGAGGAATATGCATTCTGATGGTTCCTGTTGTTCTCCAATTACATTCACTCTTTAACCACACTATTTACCCCATTCTGCTCATGCTAGACAATTCTAAATTCTTTATCACAATATTGTATTTTCTTCGAGTCTTATGCCCTTATTCGAAACTTGTTTGTGTATATTGATTTTAATGTGTCTTTCTTGTCCTTAATTAATTTCTCTTGTATTGGTGCCTATGAAACAAAAATATCTGCCCTTTCATTACTGTGAAGCCCAGCAGGTCCAGGACAATAAATCTACATAAGTGTCTACAGATTTGAAAATAAAATCCACCCAATCATGTTTGAGCCACCTATTCTTAATCTTTCATAGCATGAACTGACAGTTACAACCACTTCTCATCTCACATGCTTAACTCTGAAGAATTGACTATTAGACTCTCAGACCATACAATATGTAACAGTAAACTCTAAGTAGATGATGTGCCTTCATAGTGAGGATTTAGTCTTGGGGAAGGCTTACAGCATTTCATCAGTACAGTTATGTTTCTCTGTGTGGTTGCAACATTCAGAAAAAATGGCTGTATTGTTGTCGATATTCAAATGCTGATGAGTGAAACTACACTTGTCAGCACAATACCATTCTTAAAAATCCATACAGTGATCCATACAGTAAGTTAGTGATTATTAAGGGTGTCTGTAGAAGTTTTTCCTGGCAGTTGAAAGGTAAGAACAGTCAATAAGGAGGTGTTCCACTGTTTCATTGGGATGAGAACAGTATCTACAAGCGGGTAGTTGCTGGGGTTTGATACAATTTCAGATGAAATGGTATTGCACTAGGAGAACCAGATGAGGTCCACTCCTGACCATGGTCGTAGCTGTCAATGTGTATATGGGTGTCCCAGTTCTGTAGAGTTGGCACACGAGGTGTAATGAAAATTAACTTTGTGTAAGTTGTGGAAATTCTATGAGAGAGCCCAGAATCAGGCAAACATGTTAACTCTGCATAATTGGAGAGCCCCCTTGGTTGGCAGCAAATGCATGGCTGGCTGTGGCTCCTTGATATTATGTATTGTTCTCTGAGATGGGTCTATGAATCCTTGAGATGATGCCATAGCTCCGTGAAATGTGTTTGTGTCCCTTTGAGATGAACCTTTAGTTCCCTAAAATGAGTTTATAACCTCCTAAGACTAGTCCGGAGCTTCCCATTTGTTCATATTTTCTTCATGAGACCTTCCCCTAAGGAAACATTGTTGCTTGGGATCTATATGGCCTATTGGGAACCACTAAACCAAATGATGTGTACACATTATGGCTACCTGTAGTTATCCTGATGACATTGTTTGATATCCAACAAACAGTTGATATAGTTACTTGTATTTATTACATAATGTATGTCTAGTGATATTTTGTATGGTAATAAACTCTAATATATAACTTGACAAATGTAAGTATATGGACTGATCAGCTTGTTGTGAAAAGTGGACAAGCACTCAGATTTACCTCACAGATGCTTCCTTTTCTGCATACTTTCTCAAGTTCCTGCTATTGAGCAGGATGTAGTAAGTTTGTTGAGATATTCAATTAGCTTTTGTCATCACCCGTACCACAACTTTCTCCTGATTATTAAGGTCTTATAACTGGTCACAGTTTGTTGGTTGGTGGCACAAAGTAGGCCTATAAGCAAAGTGACAAATGAAAAAAATTGAAACAGTTGGATCAGCCAAAATAAATAACATAGACCATTTTTTGTGGTCAGGTGAGAAAGTTGTTATATATATATACTGAAGTATTTTCGTGTATGACCTCATAGATATACATTTTGTAAACAAATTATTTTCAGATTTACTGAATGTGCAAAAAAGTATATTCTTTATTCTCAAACTTTATAAAGATAAATGTGTAATAAAATATTTGATAAGATAAAAACACTCTTTCCTAATTTTTGTACTTGATACCTGTATAATGATAAAGGATATTAGTTAATGTCAATAAATTTTTTTATCTATCTATCTATACGTTGTATCCCTTGTTTGCCTTGCGGCGTGAGGAGTAGAAGAGTTCTCTGAAGATGGCCTTCCTGTGCGCTGTTTGTAAGCGTGTTTCTGTGGCTTCTTTGATTTCTATGATCCATCCTTTACAAGGTCTGCCTATGGCTTTATAGCCAGTATATCCATGTGCCGTTTGTGGCATGCTATTTGTTGGTAGTCTGAAAGCATGTGAAAACTACTTGATCTGTTGTCTTTTGATATGTTCCAATACTGGTATTGTTTTGGTTATCTGTCTGATGTTATCATTTCTAATTCTATCTCTTAATGACACTCCGAGTATTCTTCATAGACATGTCATTTCTGTTGTGACTATTTTTGTATGTGTCTTGTGTTGTCATTGTCCATGTTTGGCACTGGTAGCACAGTGATGGAATAATAATAATCTTGTATAATGCAACTTTAGTGTCTATGTTTACATTTTTGGTCTTAAAAATATGTGTCATCTGTCCTAAGATCTGGTATGTTTTGTAACATTTTTTAATATTAAGTGTAAAATGAAAGCTGTTTTGTATTCTGAAATTACAGTCTGGACTTCTTGTTCAGGGTGCAAAAAATAGGACCACTGTCTTTTATCCAGGCATGTCATAGGAGAAAGCTAAGGAAAGTTGGGGGACAGGCTGACAACCTGTAACCTGTGAAAACGTCATCATTGTCGCTGCATGTCTTAATTAAATTTCTTACTTTGGTCTCTCTATCAAATAATCCCAATGAATGACAAAGAGATGAACGTCAGTGGACATTGCACCTTTTCGTAGAGTGTTAGGCTGCAAGGAATGCTAAATGTGCTAACACAATGGATGATTCAACAAATCTGACAAAATGATAAGATAGTTGTCCCAGAACTGTGATGTGAGGAGACTAAACATGCATCCATAAATTCCCCCTAACACAACCATGCCTGTGAGACAACAAACCTTATATGAGTGTGGGTGTCGCGTCAGCTACACAACTGAGGAGAACTCGTACTTTGTCAGAAAGGCTATGGGATGTCAAAAGCTACCTGCTCACAGATAAAGAGATTATTTCATCATGAACAGTTGATTGACTATTCTCTTTGACTACCACAAAGTCTAGTGTTCAGTGTGTTGTTAACATTTTATTAATAGGTAACTTTGTATGAAGGACAAAATTTCAGGAATGCTGAGTTAACCTGACTACTAAATCTGTCACAATCATTATCAGATACCAATGACAACAAATGTGTGATTATTGGCTGATAGGTTAGAGTGTTGTATTAAAATTATGAGGTCCAATGTTTGACACCCTGGTAAGGATGATTTTTCTTATGTTGGAAGGTAAATTTAAAAGTTCACTCTGAACATGTCATGGTGGAAGCAAAGGCATGCAGCCTTTATCACACCATTCACTCACAACCGCCCTGCAGATCCCTAAAGGGAAAAATACTGAAGTGACAGTTTTTTGTTTTCATGAAAATTAAAGATATATTTGGAATCTTATTCATTTTTAGTGTGGATAGAGAAATATTTCATTGATGATTTACAGATATCTTTGTACCTCAAAAGTGATCTACTATGGACAAGTTACCCTTCATAGAGTTCACCATATAGGCCTAGTGCTTGATTTGGAATGCATCAATTTGACATTCTGCAAATGTGACACAACCATCCCAGTCTTCTTCTTCTGTGTTCGTTCTCAAACTCCTGCAGATCAGCAGGATGTAGTCCGGAGAACGGAATGCGTTGTGTCATGGTTTACAGCATTGCTGCGATATCTGCGCCTTTCGGCCTGACACATCCGACTTCAGCATGGCTTTGGGTCACTGGCCCTATATGGGATGGGACAGCCAACTCCATCCCATAACCTCCTTAGTCGTCTTTTACGACATGCGTGGAAGGTAAACAGTGTTGCTATTCTTTGCTCCTCTTTCGGGCCCCGACAACACACGGGCGACCATCCCAGTCAATTTTTATAACGTTTTTCATTTTTTAGATGCTGACCAAGCAAGATGGGGTACATCAGTGTTTATGACTTTGTCTTGTCATTTTTTTCTTCTTCTTCTTGAACGTTCATTCTCCAACTCCTGCAGGACCATTGTCCTACTAGATTTCTAGCAGGATGGAGTCCAGAGAATGGAAATGTGTTGGGTCGTCATTTTATTTGTGACAATGGTCTGATACATCCATCTTCAGCAGTGTCTTGTCATTAAATATTCATGTTTTTGTATCTAAGATGAAAGGTCTTATGTTGCCTCTAATGTTTTGAGTTGATGGTTCTTGTAGCAAAGCCATAAGATAGTGTGCCCAACACAGGCCCACAGGTAGGTGGAAGGGAGGGGGAGGGTTGGGATTTTTAAATACCCCCTCCCTCCAGCAAATCGGAACATGATTTTTAATACTAGTAACAACCAAAAGGTCGGTAAACGTCCTTCTCTTAGTGATATTTCACAAAGAGGTCTTCAAATTTTCCTTCAAATGGTGAGATGTGCACACATAAATGGATGAATGCCTTTTTCAAAAAAAATTCTTAGGTGAGTCCCCCTCCGTAAAGTAATCATATCTATGGCCCTGGCTCAACACAAACCTGATAGATCTATCTTTGCTTTTGGCTTTCAGTTTTTTCTGGCATCTTTAAACAATCTACCAAATATGGTAGTCACATTTTCTATTTTTGTATTTATATCATTGACAAGTGCTAGAACGGACAGAAAAACAAACACACTTATGTCATATTCTGATCATACTTGTCCCAAATGTGGCCAGGAGATTCTATTCAAAGATTGGACTTTACAGACACCCCACACACCAGAGAGATGCAGCAACAACAAAGTCTGAAATTGTTCTCTGAAAATTTCCTGCAATAGATGGCTATTATTTATATTATACAAAATAATGTTTCTCAATCTGATCTTTTTGCCCATATTGAATCCTGGAAACAATATGTATGTCTTGCTAAACCCCCCTCCCCCATATGTATATGAATTAGTGGGTATACCAGAATCACTGTTAACAATTGTGAAACTTGATAATCTCTGGTGGTACATGAACATGATGAGACATTCTTCAGTGACAAAAGATATTCTTCAAGGCAGAGTGGAGGGTGCAAGAATATGAAGTGGAGAGAAGACATGGCTAGGTAATATCAAGGACTGGACAGATTGTGAACTTTCCAAACTCATCAAGATAGTATAGGATAGAGATGCCTGGAGATCTTACTGCAGCAAATGTCTCAATGTGATACCCCTAGGACCTTGATGAATTATGTAATATATTATTATAATATATATATATATATATACTTAGAATGAATGAAGACAGACTACATTACAAGCATCGAAATCGTTACCAGATGGTAAAAGAAGAAGAGGAAGACCAAGAGACACTTTATAGAACAACCATCAAAGAGAGACTATGGGTCTCAAGAATGCAAGAATTAACACACAATAGCAACACATCACTCAAACTAGAGAGCTCTGGTTTTGACCCTATTCACCATAGGCCCCTATTCTGTGCTGGAATACATACTGGTACTGTTCAATAAAAGGGAAAAAAAATTTTTTGGACTTAACTTTTATCAAAGATATTCGCTGATTGGACTTCTTTCAATCTATCGACTGTGTCCATCTGGTCATTAACATCTTGAGGTTACCTGAATTGTACATGATTTGTGAGGTCATGAAAGAGGTCAAGGTCAACATAACATTTTTGGCTTGTGACAGGCTCATGAGAATCCTGTGAAACTTACTGAACACAAAACTCTCTGACCATATTATTGAATGCCTATTGATGGTCCTCAAATAAATTAAGTTGAAAATTCAGTGCGCAATTATGGTTCATATTACTACCAGAACAATGATACATAATGATTGGATGCTTACAGACTGGACATTCACAAAATGTAGTGGTCAGACAATTTAATGTGGTTAGAAGCACCATTAGTCACCTTTGGAGGCTATTTCAATAAACTAGCTCAGTGGCAGACTGGCAACGCTTTGGAAGACTCAGTCACAACTCCTGCCGAAGACTGATTCATATGGCTGCATCACCTTCAGGAATCGATTTGCATCTATATTCTCCATAGTCCAGTCAATGTCAGCAGCTCGTCAAATTTCAGAACAGTCACAAACCGGCTGCATGACACTGGTCTTTGGGCTAGAAGACCCTACAGAGGTCGTGTTCTTACAGATCGGTATCACCAGAATTGATTGCAGTCGGTGAATCAACATCGTCAATGGACTATTTGGAATGACTGTAGATGGGTTTGGTTTAGTGATTAATCATTTTTTGTGCTTCAGTGACACAATAGATAGAGAAGAGTTTACTGCAGAGACAGTGAGCTATATGCCCAGAACAAGGTTGATGAGGCTCCTCTACATGATGATGGAAGTGTACTGATTTTGGGGGGAGGTGATCATCTATATAGGAGGAAGTAACCTGGTGTAAATTGAAGGATGCTGAATGCCGAACAATACATCCCTGAAATTGTTCATCCTCGCATCCTTCCAATTTTGGCTGTACAAGTGTTAATTTTTTCAGCAAGATAATATTCCACCTCATGTGGTACAACTCACCACCCAGTTTCTCGCTGACAACAACGTCCACACCATTCCGTGCACAGCCATGTCATCAGACATGAACCCCATGGAACACTTATGTGATGGACTCCGCCAGGGATACATGTCTCCAGACAATCTCTTGACAGTTGTCTCTCGCACTGTGGGAAGAGTGGGCAGCCATTCCACAACAACAGATCCAACAGCTAATCGGATCCATGTTAAGGAAATGTCGTTCTCTGATAGAGGCCAAAGAAAGCCATAAACCTTACTGAAATGTTGGCATCAGTCGCAAAGAATAAAAGTCAAACCAAATTTAATGAACATCATTTCATTTTTAAAATCTGAAAGTTTCTTCATGCCACGGTTCAAACGTTAATTCTGTAAAATAAAATTGTTGTACAAGTTTGAAATTTGGTGTGCATTACTACAACAATAGTTGGTACAATACAAGTAGTAGATGCCACCACGTTTGATTATTTCCCTTGTCTATGTTTATAAATTTAATGTTCATCATTTAATAATTGAAATATATATTTATTTAGGGTTGGGGCTAGGGTTAGTTATGTAAAACTCAACTTTCCTAAAACGCACCCTAACCCAAACCCTAAAATAAATTAATATTTAAATTATTAAATGATAAACATGAAATTTACAAACATAGACAAGGGAAATAACTATATTGTGGCGTCTGCTTGTTTTGTTATGTTATGTTATGTTCCTCCAGGGCCATAGGCTGCGCATAGGACAGAAACCATAGCTTTCAATTTCTGTCTTTGTGTTGCCAGGTCTTTCAATTGTTGTGTGTTGTTTAGATTCATTGACATACCTTCTCTATTAATGGTTCTTAATAGAGTTTCTCTAGGTCTCCCTCTTCTTCTTACTCCAGGTGTCACCCAATATAGTGACTGCTGGGGAATTCTTAGGCTGTTCATTCTGAGAACAGGGCAGATGTAAGTCCAACGCCTTTGTCTAATGAAGGAAGATATATAGGTTTGTTTGCTTTGCTCTCTTATAGTAGTGTTAGATTTAAAGTCACTCCCTTAACATTCAGAATGGTACGTAGGCATTTGTTTTCAAGGGAGTCTAGTCTCTTATATGTGGTTTTTGTGGCTTTCCAACTTTCGCATCCATATGATAGAATAGGGATGATGTTGGAGTTAAACACCCTGATTTTTGTGGTGTTTCTTAGTGTGTTTGACGTCCAGATGTTATGTAGTTTATTGAAAGCACCCGCTGCAAGGGCAATACCGTGTAAAATTTCTTTTGATGAGTCTCCATCCAGTGCTAGATTCGTGCCTAAATATGTAAAATTGTTTACTTTTAATAATGGAACATTTTGAACTGTTATGTTGTCGTTGGATCTCGTAAAATCTAGTATATGAGTTTTTGATGTGTTGATTTTCAACCCTATCTGATTTGAGTAGTGTTGGAGATTGTCAAGCTTAGATTGAGCATCTGCTTGTACTGTACCCAATAAGTTGCGTTTCTTTATAGATGGATCTCAAACTAGCATTATGAAGTTATTTAATACAGGGAGGTAACATTTACAACTGTTTCGTAACTGTATTTTACTGGTTACCACCATTTGCATATCTTTATAACTAATTGTGGTCTCTTGAAGATGGAAAAGAAATATTTTCCATAGTTTTGCATGATTTCTATTGTATTCTACCACACAGTCATGTATAAATATTTCTGTCATTACTTACTATTAGTTAGTCGTCGGATCATCATCACTGCAAACTTGACACATCCATAGTTGCTCCGATCTTTTCCTGGGTGGTTCCGCCATTACAATTCTGCTGACAGTATCGGTCCTCTGTTGGTTGTCCATCATCGTTCTGCACCCTCCAAAGAGTTCACTTCTAGAAACACCGCATTTCAAACCCTGTCCTTTAAAATAGCCATTGAAAAGATATCCTCATCCACACTTGTCTCACTCTCGCGTGTTATATCTCTTATGGAGTTCTTAACGACTTTCGAAAACAATATCAATATGAACTTTTCTTCTTCTTAATGGTTTACATTTCATTAAATGTCAGGACGCCAGTTCACCTTCTAAGATGTCACTACGGAAGAATACTGCTCATTACATACATCCACATTGAGTCAAACACTTATCTGGCACTTTCGAAAGCTCTAGAAAATCTCCCTTTTAAACAAAAATACCAGAAGTAAGTCTAGAATCCAACATAGTGGAGAATAATTCTAGTAGTGAACAAGTGGAGAATAATTCGAGTAGTGAACAAGTGGAGAATAATTCGAGTAGTGAACAAGTCTAGCTCCGGTATAGTGAACAAGAATACCAGAAATGAATCAGTCTAGAGTCTGACATAGCGAACAAGAATACCAGAAGTGAATCAGTCTAGAGTCTGGCATAGTGAACAAGAATACCAGAAATGAATCAGTCTAGATTCTGGCATAGTGAACAAGAATACCAGAAATAAATCAGTCTAGAATCTGGCATAGTGAACAAGAATACCAGAAATAAATCAGTCTAGATTCTGGCATAGTGAACAAGAATACCAGAAATAAATCAGTCTAGAGTCTGGCATAGTGAACAAGAATACCAGAAATAAATCAGTCTAGAGTCTGGCATAGTGAACAAGAATACCAGAAATGAATCAGTCTAGAGTCTGGCATAGTGAACAAGAATACCAGAAGTGAAACAGTCTAGAGTCTGGCATAGGGAACATGAATACCAGAAGTGAAACAGTCTAGAGTCTGGCATAGGGAACAAGAATACCAGAAGTGAAACAGTCAAGAATCTGGCATAGTGAACAAGACTACCAGAAGTGAATCAGTCTAGAGTCTGGCATAGTGAACAAGAATACCAGAAGTGAAACAGTCTAGAGTCTGGCATAGGGAACAAGAATACCAGAAGTGAAACAGTGTAGAGTCTGGCATAGGGAACAAGAATACCAGAAGTGAAACAGTCTAGAATCTGGCATAGTGAACAAGAATACCAGAAGTGAAACAGTCTAGAATCTGGCATAGTGAACAAGAATACCAGAAGTGAAACAGTCTAGAGTCTGGTATAGTGAACAAGAATACCAGAAATGAATCAGTCTAGAGTCTGGCATAGGGAACAAGAATACCAGAAGTGAAACAGTCTAGAATCTGGCATAGTGAACAAGAATACCAGAAGTGAAACAGTCTAGAGTCTGGCATAGTGAAGAAGAGTGGTTATGAGAAGTAGCAGAACAGATAAGGTGCTTACTTTCTTTGTTTCTTTTCTAGCCATGTGTGGGTCAGACGTCATGGAGAGTCGAAGATTCATCTTCTTTGCCATTTGGAATTCTTATGTGGTATTTAGATTGTGTCTTCTTAAAATGTCTTTAATGTTATCGATGCACCTACATCAAGAGGTGGCCTTTTGCTTTATATCCGGATATTTTTCTGTTGTAAGTAGCCGACTGGATTTACTTGAGTTCATGCTTGTTAGATGGCAAACCATTTTATCTTTTGTGAGCCTACGACATACAAAAAGTTTGAGTGATGTAGCTGGTCAGATATTCCACGGGCCTGGGATGTAGAGAAGGACACGGCTCATCTGTAAGTCACAAAATTAACAGAATCTCAATAACTTCCGTCAACAATGTGTTACCAATTTGCACCCATTCCCCATGTCAACAACTGTCAGGAATTTAGGGACACCCATCTTGATTATTTTGTTTTCTGAAAGAGACTATTCAATATTTAGCACAAAAATAATGTTTAAAAAAAATATACATATTTTTAGATTCATCATAGTGTGACATATTCTTTCCGGAGCATGGCCTTCTTCTTCTTCTGCGTTCGTTCTCAAACTCCTGCATTAGCAGGATGTAGTCCGGAGAACGGAATGCGTAGTGCCATGGTTTACAGCATTGCTGCGATATCTGCGCTTTTCGGTCTGACACATCCGACTTCAGCGTGGCTTTGGGTCACTGACCCTATATGGGATGGGACAGCCAACTCCATCCCATAACCTCCTTAGTCGCCTTTTACGACATGCGTGGAAGGTAAACAGTGTTGCTATGATTTGCTCCCCTTTCGGGCCCCGGCAACACACGGGCGAATTGATGTATAAAAAGACAGTTTTATTGACATCAACTTTTTTTATACCCTCCCCCCTTCCCCGAATCCTTGTCAACAAACAGTCAAGTTTTTTCCAGACCCCCCCCCCCCTCATCTCCCCTCCTACAATTGTTATTTATGGACAGCCCCCATACTTATGTATACTTTACATATTCATGTTACGTACATTTCCGTTGCACCTTGCATCCATCTTTGCTAAACTCTACATGACATTCTATTTCACATTTCAATTGAATTTTCTAACGTTCTTGGTGTTTGTGGCAGCTCCAAACGCATCGGTGTATTTTGCATAATCTTTTAGGTTAACTTCAACGGGAGAAACTCCATCATTTGGGTTCGTTTCTATGTTGAATGTCCATCTCATGAAAGACCAGGAAACAAATACTCAATGTTTTTCAGGATGGAAGAATTGGACGCTATTTTGCCTGCGCTTTCGTCTTCCAACGTTTCTTTAAGCTCATTTCATTTTCTCTTAAAATCAACAAATACCACAAAAACTACCATCAATAGCGTGTACCATATTCTCATCGGATTCTCGTATGATTGCGTTCCACTATTTCATCCACTTAAAATGAAGTTCCTCGTCTATTATACAGTCCTGTGGGGGTCATTCGAATTCATTCTTCAAAAGTGACTATTTTAATTTTCTAGTTATTTTCATTGACAGTCGACACAAAGTGACCAATGATAATCACGGAAAAGTCAAATAGTGCCATCTATGAAGGATTGTTCTAATTTTATAAGTATGATTGGTATCCCAGCAGTTGCTGTATTTCTTTTTCTGCGTTCGCTCTCAAATTTCCGTAGATTAGCGGGATGTAGTTCAGTGAAAGAAGCTCGAGCCATGGATTACAGCTTATCGGGGCTATCTGCACATTTTGGTCCGTCACATTCGACAACAGTTCAGTGTTTCAGTGCTTCTACATGAAATATGTGATTTATTTTCTGAATGTGATAGATTAGAACAGGTTTAACCATTCAGATACTCTGAAACGACAATGTGACTGGTCTGGAGAACCGACAGTGTGTAATATGTAGAACTAAAACGCTCGTATGCATCATGGGGAATTCTCAGAGGAACATCTCCAGAGAACCCTGATGCTGCAAGACATAAAGGGAAATAAAGCGAAAAGAAAAAAAGACAAACATTCGACAGTAGCATTGCTTCTGAGTTAGTTCGACCTAATGGAACAGTCAACCCCAGACCTTTTAATCGCATCTTATGACATGAGTGGCAGGCCATAGGTAGCATATACTAGCACATTGTCATATACCATCAGAGACTTTCTACAACAACAAAGTATTACAACAATAAATGCAACACATTTGGCATTAGAAAGAAGACTTGGGCTCCACATGACACTTCACGGCATTTGTGGCTAGGGCAAGACAAGATATGGTGTTTCACATCTGCCAATACATGACTCTTTGTGTCATGACATTTCTAAAATACCAACATTTTTTCTCCTGTGTGTGTTGCTAATAACGAACCTCCAGTGTGAGTTCACCTTCAGCAGTGTAGCAACATTTACATTACAGCTGTAACTAGATACAAGCCTTTCAATTAAGGAATACAATTCATGCATACAGCAGGTGCTACGAATATTGTGATCAGCAGTTGACATATAAAGTATAAATTCCGATACTCTAATATATTTTTATTAATTTACACAAAGTAATCTGATTACGCTCTTAGCAACTTTTAACCTTATATCAACCCGTAATGACGGCTGAGGGTCTTACCATTGGCCTACTAGACCTACCATCATGCAACATTATACATCTAGTAGATGATATGAGTATATAGTGAGGATTTCTGTCTTGCAAAAACGCTTTCAACATTCATCTTTACAGTTATAAATATTTCATGTTACGTACATTTCCGTTGCACCTTGCATCCATCTTTTATCCATCGTACATACATCCATGTTGTATGTCCTGTTGTAACACACTTAAGGTTAAATCAATATCTTATTATATATCCTCATGGATGATGAGGAGATGAAGGCTATCCGGACATGTCACCTTTATCCGGACATGTCACCTTTATCCGGGCATGTCACCTTTATCCGGGCATGTCACCTTTATCCGGACATGTCACCTTTATCCGGACATGTCACCTTTATCCGTACATGTCACCTTTATCCGGACATGTCCCCTTTATCCGGACATGTCACCTTTATCCGGACATGTCACATCTGTCCATTTTTGGCAGACTCTGGAGAGAAATGTTAGATGTACCATCACTACAGATGGGTCAACAAACCTGACGGAAGAATGACGAATTAGAATGACGAAGAAGTATACACTACGCTTACCCGGCTAGAAGTGATGATCCTAGGATAATGCCTCCTCTCGAGGGACTAAACATACCATCATGCTTCCCTAACAAAACCATACCCTCTACACAACCAACCTTAAACCAGCTCGTATGTCACTTTGGTTAATCCATTGAGCACCAGTGCTTACCTAATACCCAATGACACCCCCACCCCCACCCCACAAGATTCAGTTCTGTAACATTTTGACACTCTCTCGTGAGTCCAATTTAGGATAATGTTTTTTTTTTACTTTTACTACACTTATTTTCTCGGTCGTATTGGTCTTTGTTACGTCATCGTTTTGTTCCTCTCGTTCCACCTGTATTATTGTCTTTGTGTACTTCCTGTTCGTATGCTTCCGGTATCTATCTAACTACGACATTTCACTCGGATACCCATTCATTTCTACTTGTGGTTTTTTTATGTTTGTATGTTATGTCCGTATCTTGAAAAGGGCCTATTGGTCCGCAACGTCAACTTTGTCCTGTGTATTGTCATTTGTAGATTATATTCTGTGTTTTGTTTTGTTGTATGTACCATATTTACATCCGTTAGTGATAGTGTGTAGTGTTTTAGTCGTCATTCACTAGGACTTCATTACCTGTCTTCCACGTGAGTATTATTTAACATTTTGACCAGTGTATTCATCATCACTAATTGATTCTTTCAAATATGTACCGGACTCTTCATCAGTGTTGCCAAACTGATCTTTGATTTTCATAGATAGCGTACCGTGGCACTTTCAATTGTTAGTACCTTTGTATTTTCATAATTCACGGTCCATCCTCTATCAGTACTAGTACTAGCAGCTAAACTTACAACGCGAGGTTGTTCATCCACATGTTTCACCTGTATCTAATTTACTGTGATGTGGTTAAACATAAAAAATATCCTATGAATATTGCGCTTCCTGGGTTTAATTGCATGATTATTAACATTTGACATTGTTTACAGTTTTAGATTGGAACTCGCACAAACTTTCAGAAAATTATTTGTGAATCACTCCACCAAAGACTTAATATGGCCCAAGACATCTACAGTAAAAATGTCCATGAAGGGGTTGCGTATTGTACAGAACTTAATTATACAGTATGTACCAATTGTTGCTTAAATGTGTGTGCCAATTTTGTGTCAGAAATAATTTATTATTTTAAATGTCAACACCTCACGATCTTTGATACATCGCTTCTGAAGCAATTTTAAACTTGTAGACATATTTATATAAGGAAATGTATAATCTTCAATAAGGAACCAGTTGTGGCATGAAAGAAAAATGGTTTTTTGTTGTTGTTGACATCCTCCGTAAATCTATTCCCCCCCCCCTTAAGGAATATCTGCTCATAACTGAAGGAACTACTTCGTCCTCTACCAGTCTATATCTTTTCCTGCATGTCCTGTTGTTTGTGTATTAGTAGACATATGTCAACTGCAAAATGCAGATCCTTCAATTGCTTATAGAAATGTATACTGTATACCTGTATTTCTTCCTTTAGTTATTTTCCCATCACTCAAACTATAGACACGATAAAGGTTGTCTTGGATATTAAACATCCTTGTCTAACTCCTGTTTTAACTTCAAAGGTTCTCACAGTTTGTCTATGTGGACTACCTTGTATGTTGCTTGCGTATATAAGATATGAATTCAATTATATTAAATTACTATGTTATTGATTCAATTGTTATATAGTCATGAGCTCTGTCGTTATCAAAGAGTAAAAAAGTATCAGCTTTCGCGACTAAATATACAATAAATCATTAGACTACAGATATAATAAATCATTAGACTTTAGACGCAATAAATCGCACATATTCAGCACAAATTGACAGTACCAAAATTGATAACGAACGCTTGTGCTGGAATCTACACCAATGTCTGTGAGAAAAAAAACCTAATATATTTGACGTTTTTATCCACAGTTTTCCAACATAGTTTACTTCTCACAGTTTTCATTCATGTCTTCCGTCGCCTAGAAGCAAGTGTCTATTGATCAGTAAAATTACCAATAGTTTCTGTATTCAAACTTTAGAATTAGCCGCAGAACGAACTATAAAAATCTGGATTCGTTAAGCAAACACCTAAATTGTTGATAACTTGAAAGGATCTTCAAACCCGTACTGCAATGAATAGAACGTTGGGATTAATATACAAGGGCAAGGCGACAGACGAACTGAGTCTTCTATACTGAATTTTGTACGTTCTGGAATGTGTCACCGTCTTTTCATAGAATCTTGCAAGAATAGAAATTTGCTTAATTTAGCGGGTTTTTTTCCTTGACACATTTTATTTGAGAAACTGGTGTAACATATTGATAAATTGTTCGATTCATTCAGCAACATCTAGTATGGCTCAGTTTTCATCTTAGATTGTCCGTTTTCCAACAACACTCCACTAAGAATTAATTAATTTGCAGAGTTGAAGGAAAATTAACAATTGAGGCCTTAAGAAATGCGAGCTTGAAAGTGGTTACATTTATTTTCGTGCCGGGACATGTGGGCGTTCGAGGCAATGAAAGAGCGGATCAACTGGCATCGTGTGCGATGGGGCAATGGATCGCGCTGACGTTTTTAACTCCTTAAGAGATATAACACGCGAGAGTGAGACTAATGTGGATGATGATTCCGTTTCAATGGCTAGGATTAAAGATCAGGGATTGAAATGCGGTATTGCTAGAGGTGAACATTTTAGAGGGCGCAGAAGAATGATGGTCAACCAGCATAGGACCGGTACTGTCAGCAGAAGTGTGATGGCGGATACACTCAAGGAGAGATCGGAGCAACTATGGATGTGTCCAGTTTGCAGTGATGATGATCCGACGACTAACTAACTAACAATTGTCGATAGGACTAGAGTTTAGTCCTTTCAAGACACAAAACAGCTTATCATTGATGGGTGCATTTTCTGTGTAAAACAATTTTTCGAGGGCCAACCTTTTCTGGGGCTAAACAAAGATAACAAATCTATCTCCATAGACCCAGACAAAAGCTCAAGAAAGTGAAAGAACGTATATGCATACGAAGATTGCTGGAGTACCAATAAAAGACAGAAGTAGAAACGAAAACATCACATGAAAAACTAACACAACCCCAGTCTTATATTACATCAGACGACAACAGGTTAAGTGGTTTGCACACACTTCCAAACTACCACCAGACAGTGCTCTCCAAAAAGGATGGCTACTCAGACACAACGGATACAAAGTCAAGTCAAACTTTACAAAAGATGGATTACAGGAATAAAGCAAATTACAGAAACAAGTCTGTATGAAGAAAATAACAAAGATATCTCCAGAACACCTATCTAGCCCCTAACCCTTCAAGGCACAAAAATACAATAGGGGATAGATAGATATATAGACAGATATATAGATAGGTAGGTAGAAAGATAGAAAGATATATAGACATATAAGAGATAGATGGATGGATAGATGATGGATGGATATGTAGATATATAAATAGATAGATAGACAGGCAGGTAGGTAGCTAGGTAGGCAGACAGACATACATAGATAGATAGAAAGATAGATAGATAAATTAGATTAGATAGATAGATAGATAGATAGATGGATGGATGGATGGATGGATAGATATAGATAGATATATCGGTTGCTTAGTTTGGGTTGATGAATGGATGGATGGATAGATAGATAAGTATATATATATATATATATATATATATATATTCATTTATTCATTTTTCTTTTGCGCTGAAGTTAGCGCATAGGACAGAGGTCAGATCTCTCCAATTCTGTCCGTTCAAAGTTATTCTGTGCAGTTCTTGAATAGTATGAATATTGGTTGTTTTAATTTCTCTAAGTATTGTTCTTCTGAGTGTTTCTTTTGGTCTTGCCCTTGCTCTTTTGCCTGTAGGTATCCATTCAAGAGATTGGTGGTGTATTCTGTTGGTGTCTGCGCGTAGGAATATATATATTTATATGTCTACCTACATATATATATATATATATATATATATATATATATATATATATATATATATATATATATATATATATATATATATATATATATATATATATATATATATATATATATATATATATATGTAGGTAGACATGCAGATAGGTAGATAAATATATAGGTAGGTAGATAGATATGTAGACAGACGGGCAGGGCAGGCAGGCAGACAGAAGTTTTAAACACGGTAACAGAGTTTTGATAATCGCCAGAAATACAAAGAAAATACAGAAATAAATGAGTCAACTATAAAACCTTTATCAAGCACATATCATAATTTGTTATAATGTGTTATGACTTAGCACTTAGCTGCGATATCTGCACCTTTCAACCTGACACATTCGACTTCAGAATATCTATTGCATTATAATTGAAGTATTTTATATACATGACAATACTTGCCAATTATCATTTAATTGCTAGGCAGTGCTTACACACTTCATTAACATCGCCAAAACGTGCACACTTCATTAACATCGCCAAAACTTGCACACTTCATTAACATCGCCAAAACTTGCACACTTCATTAATATCGCCAAAGCTTGCACACTTTATTAACATCGCCAAAACCTACACACTTCATAAACATCGCCACAGCTTACAAACTGCATTAACATCGCCAAAGCTTACACACTTCATTAACATGGTCAAAGCTTACACACTTCATTAAAATGGCAAAGCTTACACACTTCATTAACATCGCCAAAGCTTACACACTTCATTAACATCGCCACAGCTTACACACTTCATTAACATCGCCAAAACTTGCACACTTCATTAACATCGCCAGAGCTGATACACTTCATTAACATCGCCAAAGCTGACACACTACATTAACATTGCCAGAGCTAACACACTTTATTAACATCGCCAGAGTTAAGTAAAGCTGCTCGAACCGCGCAAGGTTCATAGCCTTTCATAAACTAACCAACTTCCCTGCATTCCTCACGTGGAAGATGTTATGGTCTCACTCTTGACACGTCAGCCCAACAGTTATGAACAGTACATTTTCAGATGACATATACATTCTTAGATGACATGTCAATCTAGTTATACTTTCCTTTCATG
Organism: Meghimatium bilineatum; assembly: GCA_034231615.1. Taxonomy (NCBI): domain Eukaryota; kingdom Metazoa; phylum Mollusca; class Gastropoda; order Stylommatophora; family Philomycidae; genus Meghimatium; species Meghimatium bilineatum. Next base: position 18,274,054 of record CM067316.1, on the reverse strand, counting down.
GAAGTGTCACCGCATTTCGTCTGTATAATTATGTTTCTCTTTAAAGTAGAAGATTCAGAGTAAAACACTGCAGATCACTCTTGGGGAGGAGGAGAGACCAGATAAGCTATAGTCTTGTTTCATTAAACTATGTAGAGAACGTTACATCTCCATTAGAGAATACACAATCAGGCAAACATGTTAGCCCTGCATAATTGGAGAGCTATCTTGAATTTGGGGATGCATTGCGGGCTGGTACACCCATCCCAGAGTTAATGGTCCAGAGTTGCGTTGATATGAGCAACCGTAACAGCAAATGATGATTGACGGGGACTGAAGCTTATGACGCCAAACTGGATGTTACGAAATTATAGAAATGCCACCAATTCCTAGAATTGACTCCATCTGAGTAGGAGATTTCTTTTAAAAACATTACACACCATTGAAGTTTGAAATAAATATCTGGAGAAACTACACAGTAGCACTTAGGAAATAAGGGGTAATCGCTCGTAATTCACAGGGATTGAGGAAACATCAATAATTACACTGTATAGTTTGCTAGTATGTTTGACATGTGCATATATATTATTTTGCTATCTTCCTTCCCGGGATTAAAACTTCAATAGTTTTACCATTATGATGACCTTTTTTCGTTAAACCAGGGTGAAACTATTAACGAGAAATGTTAGGGAACAGTTTTAATGAAGGAAAGAATCACAATAAATAGCTATTGACTAGCCAAATTGGATACTCGCAACCGGACGGATTCTAGAAGGATTCTGTGTACAGTGGATTTAGACAAGGCTTGAGAAACTAGTTGACATACAAACTGCATCAAGTTCAAGTTGCGACACGAGTTGCTGTTAATTCAACGAAAGAATAAATAGTTCATTATGACAATGACAGCATGACGGTGACAAAATTGTTGAGACGAACGTTACTACTTTTTTCAATCTTATAATGATACTTTTTAGTCTATGCCACTGGTTCTTAACTTATGGTCGTTAGTGCCCTCTCCAGAGGCCCACAATGCTTCCTGAGGGATCATTCATGCCTTTTATGTTCTCTTAGTGTTCCACAATATTTTCTCAAGAGTCTGTGAGTCTAAAGTATTATTTTTGTTCTTGTTTTTATTAATCTCTTCTTTAGCCGGAGTCTCCAAGCCCACTTTGGATGAAAACTATCCCCTTTGTTTCATTCCCTGAATCTTTTCAATGTTACAAGTCACCTAGACGATGCTACACCAGTGCTACTCATGTCAATGTCACGAATTTCACCAATTCTTGTCAATACTTCTGGTCATACTCAGGACTTTAGTCCTTTTTAGAACTTTTAACCCGTCTCGGGACTTACAATCCTTCTCAGGGAACTTGAATCATTCTCAGGACTCCTACTCTTCTTTTGGGCTTTGTCCACAGCTTTCCGGCCGCTTGAGCAGAGGAACTCTCACCGCAGAAGACGCCTGGCACTGTGGATTTATGTTCTTTGGCAAAAATAGCACGCATTGTTTTTTAATTGTCTCAGACCATAAGGTCACACACAGATAAAAACCAACACAACCCGAAATAATCAACATAGACTCCACTCTTAGGTTGAAAGAATCGTGCCTTGGCCAGAGACTTTAATCCCAAATTTTACAAAAATAGACTCTCGTCCTAGATTAAAAATGGACGTGTCTAGTCAAATAGAGTGTATAGACAAATAGAGTGTCTAGTAAAATACAGTGTCTAGTCAAATAGTGTGTCTAAACAAATAGAATACTTAAGCAAAAATAGTGTCTAGTCAAATAGAGTCTAAACAAATAGAGTGCTTAAGCAAATAGAATGTGCCATGTGACGTATTCTTTCAAGATCGTAGACTTCCTTATGAATCTGAAATCTATGCGGTCTCTGACAAGGTCTTAAGTCTTGTTCCATATTTGCTTACGCATCCTCTAGCGACACATGCATGCATTCCTAAATATATATCGTGTCCAGCGATGTCTTGGTGGACCTTTTCCTCTGTTGTCTTCTATCGCCCTCCAATAACATTCTTTCCATGCCATTATCATATTCATAAGGACATTCTTAACACAACACTCAAAGTGCTTTGGCAATTAGAGTTTCTAGGCAAATAGAGTTTCTAGGCAAATAGAGTTTCTAGGCAAATAGAGGCATTCATTCCTTGAAATAACAAATGCGGCTAAAGGGAAGACTGGAAAAATACCCCCAGTTGAAAGGAAGATTTGAATAACATCCCCGATTGAAAGAAAGATTGAAATAAAACTCCACCCCCGATTTAATGGAAGATTGGAGTAACACCCCACCCCTGATTGGATGGAAGATTGAAGTAACACCCCCAGTTGAATGAAAGATTGGAATAGCACCCCCAGTTGAAAGGAAGACATTTCTCCACAAGATGTAGGCCACACCTTATTTTTAAAAAAAACACGAAATTATATATTAAGACCTCAAAGTATTAAAACAAAACCCGAAAACGTAATTTTATATATAAATAACCAAAATATCGGAGGATGTCCGACAACATAAGAGATAATTAAATGTATTAAGTAAGAAATGGTATGAACTTTAACATTTACAATATTATTAACAATAGCACAACACAGTACCAGATACGAATAAAGAGACATGTTTGTCATAGCACTATTGCAATGTCTTTAAATATAGCACGATTGCTTGTGTACACTCTTTAAATATAGCACGATTGCGTGTGTACACTCTTTAAATATAGCACGATTGCGTGTGTACACTCTTTAAATATAGCACGATTGCGTGTGTACACTCTTTAAATATAGCACGATTGCGTGTGTACACTCTTTAAATATAGTATGATTGCGTGTGTACACTCTTTAAATATAGTATGATTTAACGTGTAAATATATGTCCCTGAAAGGACATCGCGGCAAGTTGCCCATACAGGCATATAACCAAACGAGATCATGGTACAATGCCAGAGGATACCTGAAAAAGATGGATATAAAACGTCAGGGACATCCTGAAAAAACACGATCATAGCACAGCCGAGCCACGCGACTGGCTTTAGAATGCAAGCTCGAGCTCCAATCACTCCTAAGCTTAAAGGTAAGAGTGGATTACAAACCACCTGGGGAAAGACAATGGGCATTAAACAATGTGTCGCAATTTTTGTGCGTTTCAAAAGAGTCGTTATTATGAAAGAATTATGTCTGCTTTAACTAATTTCTTAAAACTCATTCACTACGGATTTGTTTTAGCTTTTGGACGGAAGTTTTTTTGTGAGATAATAGTAGTTATAAATATATTTTAATTATAATGTGATATACATATTTTGAAACATAAAATTAACAGAGAATGTGGTTATCACAAGCTTATTTTTAATAACAATTTCTTTTATTGTTGAAAAAAATAATTTTAATAATAAAAAAATAATTTATAAATAAAACATATTCGGACATAAATTACCAACTTACACCAACCAAAGGAATGACTTTCACTCAAACTGTAGCAATTTGTAGATAATTCAATTACGAATTCAAAAAATGTATAGTATATGGGCATAGTGGATGAATTATGTTTGTTATTCCCAAATAATCGGACCATTTCTCTGAGATTTGAAAGTAGATCTAAGACTTCAATCGGACATTTTTGGTCAGATTTGTCTTACAAATTTGCGTAAATCTGCTTAGGTATGTTGCCAGATATTGCCAGGCTGCATTTCAATATTTCTGCGACCAAAGTAGATAAAAATAGTGATAACTTTCATTAATGTCTTTCATTACTGCGTGTTTTCCTGTAATGAGTGCAGGAAGACTTTTTGGCTGTGAAAATAAAGATCACTCTGTCTTAGCTTCAAGATCACGTCTTTTGTCACGACGTGTACAGGAGGAATATTTTAATTACTGATGTTTAAAATATTTTATAGTGCTATATAAAACTATTTAAAATAGTTATACTTTCACGAAAAATAAATTCGCTCGAAAATGTATATAATAACATATTAAAATCATGTCTGCATTAATTTGAACAAGCTCGATCAGTACCATCATTATGTTGATATAAATACAGAAAATAATTAAATTAGCCTTCAAAAATATAAGTATCTTTCAAAAGACGTCACATAATCCCACATGTAACCTGTGGATCGATTAAAAAATGCTACGTCGGGTAGGAGTCATAAACTGGCATCTTGTCGCCTGTGTTGCTCGAACCCAAGAGCGGAACAAAGTATAGTAACATTAAGAACATCTAGGTATGTCATAAGAGGCGACAAAGTAGGATTGGTGACGTGAGTGAGTATCCCATTCCTTAGAATAGCGATTCTCAAACTTTTTTTCAACGTTGAGAACCGCTAACCTGTAATAGTCCTTGCGAGTACTATATTTTAAACTAGGACGTTCTTATGAGAGCACCAGGTTGAGAACGGCTGTTTTAGAAAGTGAAAGTAACCTAAATTTGTGATGACATCGGATGTGTTGGACTGAAATGCGTGGCAAAAAAAAAATTGAAACAACGACATAACGTATTCGGTGCTGCAGACTACATCTTGTTAACCGGTAGGTAGGAATTTGAACGTGAATGTAGATGAGCAAGAATAACTGGATAAATTCAGATCAGTAGTCACGGAAAACCAACGAAGAGGGAACTGAACTGCGTTACACACAGTGACTAAATCCACTCCAACTACCAATATGTCATACCGACACCTAAAATCCAATGTGCCACTGACAAATAATTAAATAACGCTAAATGAAGCATATTTCTAATGGTGGAAGATTCTATGAAAAGACGGTGACACATTCCAGAACGTACAAAATTCAGTATAGAAGACTCAGTTCGTCTGTCTCCTTGCCCTTGTATATTAATCCCGATGTTCTATTCATTGCGGTGCGGCATTTGAAGCTCCTTTCAAGTTATTAACAATTTAGGTGTTTGCTTAACGAATCCAGATATTTATAGTTCGTTCTGCGGCTAATTCTAAAGTTTGAATACGGAAACTATTGGTAATTTTACTGATCAATAGACACTTGCTTCTAGGCGAACAGGGTGACGAATGGAACACGCGAGAAGCAAAACTTGGTTGTAAAACTTTGCCGAATTGAAAATCAGAGGTTTTTCTTAACTTATTGTCACATTCTTCTTAATTTAATAAATTATGTGACATTTATTATTATTATATTGTAAACATTCATTTCTTTAGCAATAAGAAATGTTGAAGACGAGTGCAATTTAAAAATGTTACTGTAAATATCCATTAATAAAAAATTATAACGATTTCAGAATAGTAATTGGTATAGAAATTCAAACAGATAAGTAAGTTGATGGCAGTGATAGACCCACAAGGAAGCACTCATTTCTCACTCGCTGTAGTGTGGTAAGAGATCATTCGCCCGTCGAACAACACACTCATGTTTCGAACCCAACTGTTATTTTTGCTGTGAAGTAAAAATTACTTCTGTGGTTCAACCAGCTACTAGAAAGTAGGATAGCAGGACTCATACACTGGGAAGGTCGAGGAATGGCTCCACCACTACGGGGACGGCAGGGACGCAAGTCATGTGGTTTCTGGTCAACCACCGACTATGCAGCTGAACACTTATAGGGAACCGTGTGCTATGATGCTGGTTTATAACTTATGTTATCTTTACCTTTACTATGAGATACAGATTGATGTTTTTTTTATAAATAATATAATATAGAAACAACGATTATTTATTATTAAATAAAAATCATGCAACAAACTGGATTTGAACCAAGTCTATTCAAATGACACCCACTCGCCTCGCAATGAGTTAACACGTTGTTTGTAGTTTTAGAAAAAACACGTTGTGAGTTTTGACTAAAATCGGATCTTTTTTTTAGGTACTCGCCCAGAATCGTGTGGAGTTCAGTGCGTCCATAAAGAAGGCTGCGTTCTGGAAATAATTTGTAGCCTGTAAAATTATACGTCTCTGTATAAAGATTTGCGCAAGATTTAGAAAGCTGTAAGAGGAGCAGACTCTAAGATAAATAAGAATGAAGTATGAAGGGTGTGACAGGCTACATTTTGGTAAAATGCAACAGCCATATCTTTTTCTTCTATGTAATCCGTTCTTCACATAACGTTTTCCTCACATAGTGTAAGCCTCCGCATGATTCTTCCAGTATCATATTAAACAATGATATTCGATATACTATGTTCACTGATGTCTTCTGTGGACTCTTGTTCTCTTTCCTGAAACATTTCCCTCCATGAGTAAACCATTACGTCTTTTTATATGTTTAAAAACACCGAAGGCGGATGTGTCGGTCTATTGATGCCAATTAAACGGCGACAAAACGCATTACCATTTTCTGGATGACATTCTGCTGGAAATCTAGAAGGACCATGGTCCTGCTACAAGAGAGATCCAGCGGGAATTTGAGAATGAATGGTGAAGAAGAAGAATATGTTCAAAATATGTTTGCCGGTTTTTGATAATTTTGAGGAGCTAATCTTCTATATTCAGGTCTTTACTCGCGTCTGTTGTGGATCGTCTCTCAGTCCGTCCGTGGTATTCTTATAACTTTTTTTATAACATCTTGTTTCATATTCTATATATCTTCATTTATATTGCAGATGTATTTTCCCATTTATTGTAGAATGTGAAAAAATGAATCTACTTCCTGTGTTTAACTACTATATTTAAAATTGACTTCATTATGATAATCTTGCATATTTCAGTACGAAATGAGAGACAATATGCGCAATCAAAAAGACTTTATACTTTTTTGACTGAGTTTTATTCGTTTAAAGAGAGAGAGAGAGAGAGAAAGAGAGACTTGCGTTGATACGTCGCAAATCATGAGCTTGATGCAATTCGATGTTGAAAAGCTGTACTTGAAACTCGTGAAAATCCAAACCCTGCTATAAGATGTATTTTTTCATCACTCAGTCAATTTGTCTTGCAGACAGTTCAGATTTGAATGAAAGACCCAGGACTCTCGTCCGAGTGACATCACACGTAAGTCAAACGTAGTCGCTGAGGTGAGAAATTAGGTGCTGTTAAATCCTCATTGATCCCCTGTCACCCCTGGGAACCTGGCGACGCTTAATTCGCTCCAACACTGGCATGAAAGAAGTGGTTTAGGGACCTGTTTGTTCAGAGAAATTACAGCTATCGGAAGGTCTCGTTCACACGTGATGATCCGAGATTGTAGCAAGGAAAATGTACGAGCCCCTGACGAGTGACATTTAAAATCCTAGCTGATGGTAGGACAAGAGAACAAAAACGTGATTTATAAATAGCCGTTCTTTCCTTGACAAAATGACGCCTTTATAATGATTATTTAACGACATATTTTTAATCAAGGGCAAATGAGCTCGTGTTCTTTGATAGGAAGTAAAGATGGAGAGGGACGTTTATATAAAGAGAGTGAGGAATAAAGAGAAAGAGAGATCACGCGAGAAGGCTGATAAAGAATCAATGTTGAACAACTGTAATAAAAGATTAACTATAAAATATGATGACCAGGATTATGATGATAATAATGATGATAATGGTAATGATGATGTTGGCGACCATCATCATCAGGTGCCATGCCGGGTGGCGTAGGCGGTGATGGCTCTCCACAGCTCTCTGTCCACAGTATTATGTATCAAAGTCGTTGTTGTTTCTTTGCCGTGCCAGGTTGTCAAACTATCTAATATTTTCTCACGTTGTCGTCCATTGTCTCTGGTGCCTTCAATCTTATGTTCTCTAAACCTGCCTGTCTCATGAAGAGGCAAAAAAAAGAAGATTGCCTTTTTCTTATATTATTGATTAAGGTCCGTTTCGCATTTAACTCTTTTAACACATCTACATTAGTTTTTCTGGAGTCCATGGTATTCTCAGCATTCTTCTGTAGAACCACATCTCTGTTGCCTCCAATCTCCCACTTTCTAGTTTGTTTATTGTCCAAGACTCGCACCCATATGTTAGTATAGGAGTTATATAGCACTGCAGAACTCTCTTTCTCACCTCTAATGACAAGGTCATATTACACAGTATATTTTTCATTTTTCTGAATGTTGTTTTTGCCTGTCCTATTCTGCATCTTATTTCTGTTGAACTTCCATCTTCTGTTATAATTGTACCTAGGTATTTGAATTGGTGGACCTGTTTTAATACTATATCATTCACTATGATCTTGCAAGGTGTGTTATTTTCTTTCTTTGAAATAACCATTACTTCTGTTTTCTTGATATTTAGGAAGAGGCCTTTCTCTTTACTTTCTGTGACTACTACTTTAATTAAGTTTTGAAGGTCTTCCTCACTTTTTGCAATCAGAACAGTGTCATCCGCATATCTCAAATTATTTATGTTATGTCGTCCCACTGATATTCCTGGGATATCTACTATTGCACCACGCAATATGTTTTCACTGTATAAAGAGAACAGGTCTGGTGAAAGCACTCATCCCTGTCTGACTCCTTGTTTTATTTGTTGAAAAGGGCCAAATTGATTTCATACTCTTATTGTGCTGTTTGTTGCCAGTTCATGTTCTTGATTATTCTTAAATCATTGCTGTCAATGATGTTGGCGATAGAACTTATAAAAGAGTAAGGATGTGTCTTTCTTGTTGACTGTGCCAGATATTTGAGTTTTATATAGAGCTGTAGATCAAACAAAAGAAACTTGAAAAAAGGTAATGAATTATAATAATCACTAGTCACGCGCATAATACACAGAAACCGACGTTTCGACTAAATACCTTCAACAAGAACACATCATAACACACGACGAGACAGAGACGACGCTATTCATGTTCACATATTAATCGCTAAATTAGATAGGTCCTGAAATACCGAGGAGTGTGATTGGTAAGCATCACGAGATTACAAAACAAAACACACAGAAAGATGACAGAACATAACAGGTTATCTACCTATATACGTGATGGATATAAATCCCTAAGGGTTGTAGTGTGTCAAATTGGTGAATATAGCAGTTTTTAAGCACACATCGAGTCCGGTGGTCAGATTTAATAGCTGTCACCTGGACATCTCAAGCACCCAAATGATCTGCGCTGTTAAAGTTGTTTGTGGGTTGGCGTTTCACTGTCATTATTATTACACAATGCATTATTACACAATGTGTATGCAAACTGCACTGCCATAAAGTTTTACATAAAGTGGATTTCTTCTTCTCTAGAGATAATTGTAATGTGACTTTCTTATCTTGCAATCTCTGCAGATGAAACTGATTGTCTCCATCCAAGCAGTCTATGCATAGATCTACAGGTCTCCATCCAAGCAGTCTATGCATAGATCTACAGGTCTCCATCCAAGCAATATATGTATGAGTCTAAGGTCTTCTTTATAGCAGTCTATGCATGGATCTACAAGTCTCCATTCCATCAGTCTATGTATGGATCTACAGGTCTCTATCCCAGCAGTCTATGCATAGATCTACAGGTCTCCATCCAAGCAGTCTATGCATAGATTTACAGGTCTCCATCCCATCATTCTATGTATGGATCTACAGGTCTCCATCCTAGCAGTCTATGTATGGATCTACAAGTCTCCATTCCATCATTCTATGCATGGACTACAGGTCTCTATCCTAGCAGTCTATGTATGGATCTACAGTTCTCCATCCTAGCAGTCTATGCATGGACTACAGGTCTCCATCCTAGCAGTCTATGCATGGACTACAGGTCTCCATCCTAGCAGTCTATGCATGGACTACAGGTCTCCATCCTAGCAGTCTATGCATAGATCTACAGCAATCATAGTTAACATCATGGAATGTGGTTCAAACTCATACTTGACATCCTTAATAACTTCTTATGGCATTCATGTCAGGCGGCAGTGTAACACACTGGCGAAGTATCCAATACGATGGGGGAGATTGACAATGAATACATTCTGAATTATTCTGAGATCGTCTACAAAAAAGAAGTTCGATGTTTAGATTGTCTTCTTCATTAGTGTTGGCAGTTTTACATATGCAATCAATATATGTGATGAATAATATCGGAGGTAGAACACATCCTTGACGCACTCTATATTGTATGTAGAATTTCTCTGAAAGCCCTACACTCGTTCTAACTGCAATCTATATAGAAGACATATCTACAAGAAGACCTATGTACATAAATTAAACAAAATTTCATTCGTTACGTTTTTGATTATTGTCGTGATTTCGTTGGTCAATATTTATATTCTTATATAAAATAGCCTAGGCTGACCAACGAAATGCGCGGAAATAATCAAAATCAGCATTTCAGATCATGTTTACTTTCTATACACATCTGTATACGGAGCCCGGTTATGATCTAAGTCGGTGCTCGGGGTAAACCTGGAAAAATTACTACAACATATGTAGAAATAAAATGTCTTGTAGTAATGGAGGCGAAAAATATTAACAGATATACGATTGTATACCAACTACAACTCAAGTATTATTGTTTTATTTTATGGCAATATTTTATTTTGCGGACACGTTTACTTAAGACAGTGACATGAACCAGCAAGCGGTCAGATTTGATCGGAAGATAGACATGCCTTTTTATTTAGACCTACCTGTAAAACTCGAACTTTAAATTTCGGTGCACAAAATATAATTTTACAACAATAGATGAGAACGTTTCCCGACCGCTGATCTAAGTATTAACTGGAGTGTCTCAAAGTAAAAAGTCTCCAAACATAAGTGTTGGTAGATATACAATATAGATGGTAAACTGGTTAATGTATATCGGATGTGGCATAAATAAGATCATATTATGTAATACAGAGCGGTTGTTAATGATGAATGGCAACAAGATACACGGAGAGACAAGGTAAATGTAGATACAAGATAATAATACCATAATAATAATTGGGAAACGAGATCTTCTCCATTCAAGCGTATTCTGATGGTGTTTCAAATACAATGTATACCAACAAAACTGGTATATCAAAACTGGTAGAACAATTTAACGTGATGAAGATTCTGTTGATGATGACGTTGATGATGATATGGAAGATTGTGATGATAGTTTATCTGTCTATAAGTTGTATCCCTTGTTTGTCGTGCGGCGTCAGAGGTAGAAGAGTTCTCTGGAGATGGCCTTCCTGTGTGATGTTTGTAAGCTTGTTCCTGTGGCTCTTTGATTTCTGTGATCCATCTTTTACATGGTCTGTTTCTGGATTTATAGCCGTTATATATATGCGTCATGACTATCTGTGTCATGCTGTCTGTTGGTAGTCTGGAAGTGTGTGAAAACCACTTGATCTGTTGTCTTTTGATGTGTTCCAATACTGGTATTATGTTGGTTATCTGTCTGATGTTATCGTTTCTATTTCTATCTCTTAATTAATGACACTCCGAGTATTCTTCGTAGACATATCATTTCTGTTGTCACTAATTTTCTTTTATCTTGTGTTGTCATTGTCCAGGTTTGGCACTGGTGGCACAGTGATGGGATAATAATAGTCTTGTATAATGCAACTTTAGTGTCTATGTTTACATTTTGAACGACGATAGTGAAATGTTTAAAAACACTGAAAGTGTATTGTACTCTGAAATAATCCACGGTATCCATAAATAAACAACTCCCAAGTATTTTGGAGGCGAGTTTGGCTGCTTAAGCAGAGATTTCCATATCAAAATAAGACCTAGCAATTAGAGAACAGCTGATACGCTACGATCATAGCAAACAACTTTTATCCGGAAATGCTGAAGGTTTGCTAAAGAAAATCGTTCTGGACTTCGATACGAGAAATTGATAGAAGTTATTGAAATTTCCTCAACAAACACAGCAAAAATCGCAAGAATCCTAATAATTTGGTTGTTTTCCTATACAGGAGACTGCAAGGCTGAAATTGGATTAGAAGAGAAGTTTTTGCTAAAAAGACCTGGAAACGAAACATGGGTCTTCGTTGATTTAACGGACATAATGGCATTGATAAGCGCTTTTCAATCACAAGCAATCGAATCAAGTATTTCTTGAAAGTAGCTCATTATTCAGTATCAGAGTGACTCATCCGTGTTTTTAAAATAAATTTTTATGCAGGAAAGTGCCGTAGCTAAGTGATTGTTTCTTAAAAGATTGTTTTGTTTTTTTCCACATACGACTTTTTCTGTCCTTTCGACCAATCATTATCATTTATTGTTATGTTATGTTATGTTCCTCCATGGCCATAGGCGGCGCATAGGACAGAAACCATAGCTTTCAATTTCTGTCTTTGTGTTGCCAGGTCTTTCAATTGGTGTGTGTTGTTTAGGTTCATTGACATGCCTTCTCTATTAATGGTTCTTCGTAGAGTTTCTCTAGGTCTTCCACTTCTTCTTATTCCGGGTGGCACCCAATATAGTGACTGCTAGGGAATTCTTCGGCTGTTCATTCTGAGAACATGGCCGATGTAAGTCCAACGCCTTTGTCTAATGAAGGAAGATATATAGGTTTGTTTGCTTTGCTCTCTTATAGTAGTGTTAGATTTAAAGTCCCTCCACTTAACATTCAGAATGGTACGTAGGCATTTGTTTTCAAAGGTGTCTAGTCTCTTATCTGTGGCTTTTGTGGCTTTCCAACTTTCGCATCCATATGATAGAATAGGGATAATGTTGGAGTTAAACAACTTGATTTTTGTGGTGTTTCTTAATGTGTTTGATGTCCAGATGTTGCGTTCTTTATTGAAAGTTCCCGCTGCAAGGGAAATACGGTGTAAAATTTCTTTTGATGAGTCTCCATCCAGTGCTAGATTGGTACCTAAATATGTAAAATTGTTGACTTTTAATAATGGAACATTTTGAACTGTTATGTTGTCGTTGGATCTCGTAAAATCTAGTATATGAGTTTTTGATGTGTTGATTTTCAACCCTATCTGATTTGAGTAGTGTTGGAGATTATTATCATTTATGCAAGTTGTTTATTAATTAGAAAACGTTTTATAATTAAAATATTAGCCATTTATTCAGTAATCAATTGTTTATCTTTAACGTGTGGGGCAGCATAGGGCAGTGGTTAGCGCACTGGCTTCGCATATGAGTTGTCCTGGGTTCATTCCCCAGTTGAGGCGGAAATGTTTTTCAGATCGCAGCGGCTCCTGGGTCGATCCAATCGTAAATACTCGTAGGTACCGGATTAATCGGGGAAGTAAAGATTAGAGGGAGAGGAGATGGCTACCGCCCTCATTTGCAGAGCTTCTGAAATTTGGGATCGTTAACATCTCACACCCCTACGGCATTAATAAATGCTATGGGTTACTTTACTTACTTTACATTCATCATTTGCCAATGTTTCAGAACTGAACTATCTCATTAGTAAATGTTTTATCATTGTTGTTGTTCGTCCATCACAAGTGAGAATGGCCATTTGTTACACCCACTTCTGAAAATTCAATTAGAGCTATGTCCTTGATTATGAGTTGGTAAATGAGCCCTATTCGAGCTGTAAATGTCCTTGGACAGTTCGGACAATGAATGACCATTGTAGACGGATCTTTTCTCATTACATCGTGCTAGTTCAATCATTAGTCAATGTTTTATCATTACAGTGTGGTAGCTCAATCATTAGTCAATGTTTTATCATTACAGTGTGGTAGTTCAATCATTAGTCAATGTTTTATAATGTGATAGTTCAATCATTAGTCAATGTTTTATAATGTGATAGTTCAATCATTAATTATTTTTTGATTTCCCAAGTTTCGGTAGGTTAATAATTAGACATTGTACGGGTAACGTTTGTTCATATTGGGATATATGTGAGTTACTCAAAGCGACACAGTTGGCTGTAGTGACCTCTGTCCAGAATTAAATGGGACTTCATTCGTTACGTTTGTGACTATTGTCGTGCTTTTGTATTGTACATTACTTATAGACTTGGAGTCGCATGCCAAAGATAGCCAATGCCGATCGAAGAAATCCACGGAAATAATAACATTGGGCCTTTCATGTCGTTTACGTTTTCTGTGCACAGTTATTAGGCCCTATAGTTCTGTCCAGAACTACTTTATCAATATGTAAAGATGCAATATGACAAGATGTATAATAAATTTCGGTTTCAACTTGGTTCAAGGGGAATAGTGGTTAAGGCTTTCGCCCTGTGCTCAAGAAATCAAGCGAATCACATAATTCATTGAAGCTATTGGCACTGTAACCTGATATCTGACTGAAGATTGATGAAGAAGAAGAAAATAATATCAGACATGCCGAAAGTCATTTCTAAGAAGACAGCTATTGCCCATTAATGGATACTATGACACTGTGGAATCATGGGAAATGAGAAAGCGGATGCTCTATCAAGAACAGGAAGCGAAGTGAAACAACACACACACCCACTGTTCGACAGAGAAGCAGAAACAATAATAAAGAATACATACACATTAAAGTGGAAGTAACAAATGGAAGTGGAAGACAAACATGGTGCAATTCATCACCTCCAAACATATGAACAGACCACACTATTTCGCCATAGAACGAGTCACTGCAGACTGTTGGGTCACCTTTACCAGCTGAGGATCTCATACACAGATCATTGTCTATGTGGATCCGGAACCCATACTCCTGAACACATACGTCAAGATTGCCCAGCATATGTTTAAATGTTACGGTTAACTATTAACCAACTGTTAATTATGAAATTAAATTTATTACCACCCTGGACAACGCCGGATAGTGCTTCTAGTAGATATATTGACGACTATAGTTAAATATTAACGACTATATTAATATAGTTACTATTAACTATTAACGAATGACTAATTACGCAATTAAATGTTTTCTCACCCCGGGCAACGCCGGGTAATGCTTCTAGAGTATATATATATATATATATATATATATATATATATATATATATATATATATATATATATATATATATATATATATATATATATATATATATATGAAGACTCACGTTGAGTGCTTACGATGATTTCCAAAGAAATTGGGTGTTTATACAACACTCAGTATTAGTAACATTAGTAGTAGCAGCAGAATTAGTAATAATAGTAGTAGTAGTAGTAGTGGTAGTAGTAGTAGTAGTAGTGGTAATAGTAGTAGTAGTAATGGTAGTAGTAGTAGCAGAATTAGTAATAACATTAGTAGTGGTAGTAGTAGTAGTAGTAGTAGTAGTAGTAGTAGTGGTGGTAGCAGTAGTAGTATTAACAGTAGAAACAGCAACATTAGTAGTAGTAGTAGTAGTAGTAGTAGCAGTAGTGGTAGTAGTAGTAGCAGAATTAGTAATAATAGTAGTAGTGGTAGTAGTAGTAGTAGTAGTGGTAGTAGTAGTAGTGGTAGTAGTAGTAGCAGAATTAGTAATAATAGTAGTAGTGGTAGTAGTAGTAGTAGTAGTGGTAGTAGTAGTAGTGGTAGTAGTAGTAGCAGAATTAGTAATAATAGTAGTAGTAGTAGTAGTAGTAGTAGTAGTAGTAGTAGTAGTAGTGGTAGTAGTAGTAGTAGTAGTGGTAGTAGTAGTAGTAACAGTAGAAACAGCAACATTAGTAGTAGTAGTAGTAGTAACAGTAGTAGTATTAGTAGTAGTAGTAGTAACAGTAGTATTAGTAGTAGTAGTAGTAACAATAGCAGTAATAGTAACATTAATAATGATAGTAGTAAGTAAGTAGTACTAGGAGTTGCAATAGTAGAAGCAAGCAGTAGTTTAAGAGTAGTAGTAACAGCAGCAGCGGTAGTAGTAGCAGTGGTAGTAGTAGAAAAAGTAGTATTACTAGTTATAATAGTAGCTACTGTAGCTGTACTTTTCTGTGGGATAAATATTGCTTTACTCGTGAAAATGATTGAAGCGTATAGGCGACCAGATTTACATGATGTCGTCATTAGAATGAAAGAACTGTCTCCTGAAGATAACATATGAGCTAGTTAGGCCTGAATGATACGAACGGGTACGCGACAAGATGTGGATTTGCCGAATTATCCACGGAAAATTCGTGCTTAATTGGTGCTGGAGTAGTGCTTCCAAGAGAGAGAAAACTATGGTTGAGACTGTCGTTCAAGCGGTTAAATTGAGTCTAGAAGCACTCTGAAAGTAGCCAGGAGACAGTTTGAGGAAATTACAACTCGGTCTGACAAGTATGTTTGTTATTGATACTATTTTTGAGATGTTTGTTGATATGTATGGTATTTGAAAAACAGTCAGGTATTCTATCAGATAAGCTTGGAAATTTAAGTAGGAAGCCAGAGGATAATATTTTTAAAATTCTTGAGACTAACGGGAATTGAACCAGTCCGTTCTACGGCACCAAATCGCCTAGCAACAATTGCACACGCGTTTTTCAGTACTTGACTAACCGCATCTCCATAAAAGATGCGATTTCATCAAGCCATTCAAATCGTGCACACAAAGTCACCCGAACGGACCAATCGAGACAAGGACTATTACAACAACAACAAACATCCCGTACAGGTATTGAAATATCCTCAGTAACAACAAACACGTAACATAATATCCGTATTAGTTATACAAGGGCCGATAGGTCTTCTTGTAAACATAGATAACATATATAGACAATACAATTTTGCTTCAAATAATTGTTTATACAAGTAAATTTAAGTAGGAAGCCAGAGGATAATATTTTAAAATTTCTTGAGACTAACGGGAATTGAACCAGTCCGTTCTACGGCACCAAATCGCCTAGCAACAATTGCACACGCGTATTAAAGCCGTGCATTTATGTGGATGATGCTTAAAAGTGACCAATGTTGATATTACCAACTATTTACAGCCTTGTGTACCATTGGATGTATGCATACAAAATGGTAATATCTCTTATATCGTGATTTCTAGCGTACGCGTCTGACCTTGTATATAGAAAGTCCCTTAGCAGGAGAACAATTCTCAGAACATAATGCTGACAGTTGGAGTGTTTTTGTGTATGAGAAAATAATCTGAAGACCCCACTCCCCAATTGCACATACAAAACAAAAGCTTAATCGTTTGCCAGTCGTGGAGATAGGAAAAAATAACAAGAAGAACTAAATAAAACATGGTGAAGATACACTAACAAGTCACTAGTCCCAATGGCGGAGGATCAATAATATGTACTTACTGAGCAAGACTGAGATTCAACAGGTAAATTCAGGAACAGGGTAATAAAGTCTTGTTAATCACTGAAGACATACATAATAACACATACGAATGGACGTTTTGATCAAAAGGCCTTTATCTAGACAAAAATTGAACATACACAACAGAAAACGACACGTAAGAACTATAGACTTTCACATGGCCAAGATAACTGTGATGTAGATATTGAACCAGAAAAGATATAACAAGGATAGAGGTGAGACGACACCAGACAAGGAATATACAAAAATATAAAAAGGTAGCTACATACAAGTGACATGTAACAGACAGAGAGATATAGAAACAACTAGATATCCTCCACGGTACAGGGGCTCATTCATCATGAAGGGTTTATGGGTTTTAATAGCCTCCCCCGCCGAAGACGGATGTTTCAGGTCATTGGCGAAAATAAAACGGCGACACAACGCATTCCATTCTCTGGGCTACATCCTGCTGGAAATCTGATACGACCATTGTCTTGCTTCAAGTGAGATCCAGCGGGAATTTGAGAATGAACGCTGAAGAAGAAGAATAACCTTCTGCCCCGCATATGACCATTACACTCTAATGCGGAACGTTCATCAGTCTCATCGTCCCTTGCGCTGCGGTACCATTTCAAGGATACCATGTCTGGACAGTACTCCGACTCCGGTGATATACTCTCATAGTATGCTTCTCACAAGCCTGACTGGACTCCTAAGTCTGACGCATCCCGGATTATGCATCGCTACATCGATCACACTCAGCGCGATAGAGAACGTCCCCACTTCACCCGCCTCAGGCGTACCAACATCCCCTCTGCCGAGTCCCGTTCTCTTAATTAAGCAGCTTCGCAGCCATGACGACATTGTCATCAAGCCGACTGATGATGAGGGGGGCGCTGTTGTCGTCTGCGCAAGGACCTCTATCTGCAAGAAAGTCAGACACATCTATCAAATCCCTTGTTCTTCAGTCAATGAATTAAAAGAAAGACTCGATTTTAGACCACAACGAGACAGTCTCTACCATTATCAAGGGTATAATAGCTGACAATCTCCTCCCCACTGCAGCTGCCTCAAGGTGCTGAGGTGTCCTCCCCACTACAGCTGCCGTTCTATTGCCTTAATGAAAGCAGTGTTGGAAGGCATGCATTCTACATGCTGCCCAAAATCCACAAGCCTTTAAACTCTGGCAGACCAATTGACCTTACAGTTAGCTTGGTCACGTGAACATCTAAATTTCTTTGTTGTCATTTTCAGTCGTGTATGTTTAGTTTTGGTCATAATAGGGGCCTTTTAGTCGAAACATCGATTTGTGTGTGTTACTATGTGTGTCCTCATTGATTAGCAACACTTTATTATTATTTTTCTGTATTTAGCTACGCCCAATGTTGTTAACCCCTCTCTAGCTATCTCCCCCCCCCCCCTTGCTGGGAGGGAATCAACCCTTTCATCCGCAACACGAAAGATTGCTGGAAAGGGAATTAACCCTTTCATCCCCAAAAACCTCAAGATTGCAAGAAGTCACACCCAGGTTCACTCATGTGGTGATACACTTTTCAACCGAGATAATTAAACCAGTTTGATTATATCAGAGCTGTATCCATCGAAAATAATAGAGGTTGTGGTTCAGGCAGTCATACCATTATGTCTTCAGAACATATATGGAAGGGTATAGACAAGATTGTACTTAATGTATATATAACCTGACAGCAACACTCGGTTTCCGTCATTCATCTTCGCTCACCTAACCTGACCAATCCAATTTTTTCATTGGTGTGCCGCCCGCCAATGCAAAGAACTCATCAATCAAAGTATGTCAATTGCCACTCCATTAGGAAATCAGAACATCACATTCAGTACTGGTATATTACATTTAGTACTAGCACATTACATTTAGTACTAGAACATTAAATTTAGCATAATAACATTACAATTTAGTATTAGAACATTACATTTAATACTATATAACATTACATTTAGTTCAAGAACATTATATTTTGATTCTAGAACATTACATTTAATACTATATAACAATATATTTAGTACAAGAACATTATATTTAGTAATAAGAATAAAGTTTAAAATATGGTTAAGCACGCATTTCCCTTTCTTTTTGTTGTTTTACTAAAATAAAAGTATCCAAAAATGTCAGGATAACGTAGAAAAACACTTTTTTATATACCACTTTCCTTGCCGAAGACATACCACTCTCCTTGCCGAAGACTTACCACTCTCCTTGCCGACGGCGTGCCACTCAACTTGTCAAAGACCTACCACTCTCCTTGCCAAAGACCTACCACTTTCCTTGCCGAAGACTACCACTTTCTTTTTCGAAGACCTACCACTCTCCTTGCCAACGACGTACCACTCTCCTTGCCAACGACGTTCCACTCTCCTTGCCAACGACGTTCCACTCTCCTTGCCAACGACGTTCCACTCTCCTTACCAAAGACCTACCACTTTCCTTGCCGAAGACCTACCATAAGACGTATCTGAAGACGTATCACTCTCCTTACTGAAGACGTATCACTCTTCTTGCTGAAGACGTATCTACGACCGTAGTTAAGCCTTAATAATCTGTAGAAAGTCGATAGATAAACTGAAAAATCTCAAACGTGTTGTAGGATACACACATATATGTACATGATCGTCTACAGCATGACATCCTGCTGTGTGTGGGGAAATCCTGTCCTTTTTAAAATGACATATTTGTATATTCCATTGATTTTGATTGGCTGTCACACACAGTATAATCATAGGCACCAATGAAACTCATGGGAATAGTCAAATGCGTAATTAAGGTGTCTTTATTTCCAGTTAACAGGGTGGTCTCATATTTACCAACGGTCTGTTGGTTAATTGAAAAATATCCTTCTGCAATGACTCATTTGATCTGTCCCGTGATTGTCTTGATCACTACGTTTATACTGTGTGGCGACACCAAGTGAAAATTACAGAAAACGTCAAAATGAGTCATTTTAGAATGATGGTTTCCAATTAGCCATCAAGTGTTATATCTATGAAGGTTCACACAAGACGAATAACATTTTATCAATACAGACTGTTATATCACAAATAATTAGGAAAATAGAGATGTTTAAAATGCAGAAAAATTTTCGATTTCAGGATAGAGGCAAAAAATACGAACATAATACCGGTGATTGTATGTATTCACTGAGGACAAAGATGTGATAGTTTTCCCACCTCGTTAGAACGATGTTTCATAAATTAATATCACAAAACTTGATCAAATAGAAATATTTCTGTTAAAGTTCAGGAGAATTATAAAGAGGATCCAGTTATTTTTGTGTTAGTCAATGACAAACTGTTAAGAGAGGATTAAGGATTACCGGTGTTAACGAGAGGATTACGAACAGCTGGTGTGAATCAGAGGATTATGGATTGCTAGTGTTAATGAGAATCAAACGGTGCATGTGTTTACAGAAAGCCCGTTGAATAGGTGGGGGGAGGGGTGTTTGAGAGGTTCAACCCCGCATCCTAGTAAATTAAAAAGTAATCCTGCTCCTCCTTAGCGAGAATATATCTAAACCTTGGTGTAAAGATGTATTTCCTTGAAATATTTATGTTGGAGATTCAGATAAACAAATTTTCATACGTAGAAAATGAAATTTAAACTCAAGTAATGCAAATAATATTACGCTATGCAAGAGATTTTAAAACAAGGTGGGTCAAATCCGACCTGCCAAACCATTTTTTCTGGCCCTCCAGTTTGATTTAAAAGTACTGTATGCATTGGCCCTTAGAGCTAAAAACACTATTTGGAGCTAGCTCTTAAGGTCTTAAAAAGAAAACTTTTTGTTTCCATACCTCACGAAAACATCTCAATCTAGAATACCTTAGTTTTATAAAGTAAAATGATTATGACATGCCAGATACATTCTTATTTGTCTGTGTTCATGATCAAATTCCTGCAGATTAGCAGGGTGTATTCCAGAAAACGGAATGCGTTGTGTCATGTGCTGAAATATCTGCACTTTTTGACATGCCCTACCTGGCATGTCATCTAGGTTCATTTAACTTTCTATGTATTGCAACCCTTTTCGAATCTCTACCCCACTGTGCAGAAGCCAAATATTCCGCTATCCGATTTTATAGAGAAGCAATATGACGAGAAGCATTTCAATAAACTACGCAACATATGGACGTCAAACACACTAAGAAACACCACAAAACTCAAGTTATTTAACTCCAACATCATCCCTATTCTATCATATGGGTGCGAAAGTTGGAAAGCCACAAAAGCCACAGATAAAAGACTCGACTCCTTTGAAAACAAATGCCTACGTACCATTCTGAACGTTAAGTGGAGTGACTTTAAATCTAACACTACTATAAGAGAGGAAAGCAAACAAACCTATATATCTTCCTTCATTAGACAAAGGCGTTGGACTTACATCGGCCATGTTCTTAGAATGAACAGCCTAAGAATTCCCCAGCAATCACTATATTGGGTGCCACCTGGAGTAAGAAGAAGAGGGAGACCTAGAGAAACTCTACGAAGAACCATTAATAGAGAAGGCATGTCAATGAACCTAAACAACACGCAACAATTGAAAGACCTGGCAACACAAAGACAGAAATGGAAAGCTATGGTTTCTGCCCTATGCGCCGCCTATGGCCCTGGAGGAACATAACATAACAATATGACGAGCTGATAAACGTAAAACGCCGTTTAATAAAGTGTAAAATATATTTTTCAGCGTAATATAGGGTGTCTATGAGTCATTGTGAACTCAAGTACATTGATGGTGACACTACGTCATACGAATTGTATTTAATGCATATATATGTATATAACGGCATTGTACAGAGAATTTACAGACACCCTGAATATTTAAATTTAATTTCATGACATATTTAATGAGTAACTGAAATTGTAACTTGTTAAAAAAATACTTCTATATTTTCGGTTCCTGTTTCGTTAATGACATCAATAATGTGATTCTTATTTTGTATTCAAATTAACACTCATTTAAAATTCACTCTCTCCCTCTCTGATCTGTAGAAGCAAACTGGTGTCATATGAAACGAGCTAAACATCAATCTTCTTTTAGTTTACTGTTTCAGTCGGCGTCTAATCTCTGCACTGACGGAGAGCAAATGATAGTCAACTTGCACGGCATGTCGTAAGAAGCGACTAAAGAGGTTTTAGGTAGAGTTGGTTGCCCCATCCCGTAGAGAATCAAAGTGACACATAAGTTACTTATTAAAAATACATAATAAAAGTCATGCTGAAGTCGAATGTGCCAGGCCAAAATGTGCAGATAATATAGCTAAGCTGTAAAATGTGACACATTCCGTTCTCTAGAATACATTCTGCTAATCTGCAGGAGTTTGAGAATGAACAGAGAAGACGAAGAGTCGACGACATTACAGTGAAGACTACAAAATATGGTGATATTCGGTCGCGAACAACGTGATGGGAACATGCGCTCTAAGGGAAAGTATTGTCACTGAGTCAAGAAATGAGAAAAAGTATTGTCAGTGAGTCAAGAGATAAGAGAATGTATTGTCACTGAATCGATAGAAAGTAGAGAGCAGATGCATCTAGCAATGAGAGAGAAAGAAGATGAGTCAAGAGATGAAAGTAGAATAAACTGTCATGGTATGAAATTAGAGAAGATTAGTCACAGGAAGAGAGAAAGTAGAGAGAAGGTGTTAATGGATTAGAGAGTGAAGAAAGTAGAGAGCAAAGGGTGATAAAAAGCAGAGAGCAGAGGAGATAGGGGATGATAGAAAGTAAAGAGCAGAGTAGATAAAGGGATGAGGGAAAGTAGTGATCAGAGAAGATAAGGGGTGAGAGAACGAAGAGAACAGAGGATTTAAGGGTTCAGAGAAAGTAGAGAGTAGAGTAGTCAGGGGTGAGAGAACGTAGAGAGGAGAGGAGACAATGGATGATAGAAGGATAATGGAAGTCAAGTATTAAAAGTAGAGAGAGAGAGAGAAAGAGAGAGACGGAATTCAAGGGATGAAAGAAAGCAGGGTGTAAAGGGATAAGAGATAGATAATAGAGATCACATTAATAATAATACTGAAAATATAAAAAGCATAAATGTGTATCCCCCTGTTGTGCGCTGCCCCATTTAACATGACTTTAGTCGAAATTTGCATGATCAATTCCTAACCTCAAATGTGTTTCTCTCATTAAAATTTGATTTTAATTGTTTCTATTCCATAATTTAGCAAACTACGGCAGATTTTACACATGCGATAAATACACTCGCCATTCAAAAGATTTCTAGACAAAATGGTTGAATAAAACCAGCTTGAAATGACCTAATTATCTGTTATTAAAGGAAAAAGGTACACCACCAAAAAACGCAATTAGCAGAAGTCGGCACAGATTTGAGAAACTTTAGTTTAACTTAATGAATCATCAACGATAATTAAAAACAGACATTTAATTACAAAATAGAAGTAATATTCATTGAAGAAATATTCACATTGTTAGAAATATTCATATTGTTAGAAATATTAAGATAAAAAACAAAACTAAAATAGTCAAAGCGTTTTCGAACATTTTTAACAACAATGAGTATGTCTTTTAAGCATCCAAGGAAATCAAATGTAGAATAGCAAATAGCACAGACAAAGGCAACATACCGTCACGGTGGTTGGATTACCAGATCATACGTAGTCAATCCTACTAAATATAATTCAGCGAACCACTGTCTTCATTACATTTATATGGTCAATATCTCAGATATAACTAAGTTTGACTACCGTCTACGGTTGACAATATCTGATATAACTAAGTTTGACTACCGTCTACGGTTGACAATATCTGATATAACTAAGTTTGACTACCAAATACGGATGAAAATCTCTGATATAACTACCGTAAGTTTGACTACTGCTACAGTTGACAATATCTGATATAACTAAGTTTGACTACCTTCTACAGTTGAGAAAAGCACAACTCACCATTAGAGGTACTTTTTACTAAACCAAAATAACCAGAATATAACTTTGAGAACATGATTACCAGAAAAAAATTACCATAACATAATTACCATAACATAATTATCAGAACATAAATACCAGAAAAAAATTACCAGAACAAAATTACCAGAACATAATTACCAGAACAGAATTAACAGAACGCTCTGAAAAACATTATGAATGAATTAAAAAAACAGGCATAAATGCACAAGACCTGCAATCCTTGGCAACTGACTAACTGGTATGGAAAACTATGACATCCGACTTATGTGTTAAACTTGGCAAAAGAGGAACTGACTCACTGACTGACTGTGAAAAACAGGAAGCGAAATGGAACAACACAGATACCCATTGTCCTAAGGAGAAGCAAAAACAATAATAATGAACACATACACAGCAAAGTAGAAGAAACAAATGGAAGTGGAAGACAGACATGATGCAATACATCACTTCCAAAGATATCAACAGACCACAATATTTCGCCTTAGAACAGGCCACTGCAGACTGTTGGATCACCTTTACCGATTGAGGATCTCATATACAGATGAATGTCCATGTGGATCAGGAATCCAGACTCCGGAACACATACTTCAGGATTGCCCAACATACAAAGAGCAGAGACAGCAGACCTGGCCAGAGATACAGACGAGGCAAAAGCTATGGGCAGCCGCTCTGACCTGGATAAGACAGACAGTGGACTTCGCCCTGGCGACCCCTGACAACATAACATGACCACGGATGCTGAACGCAGAAGAAGAAGAAGCATTGGGTTATCATTTATATTTATTGTTATTTGTTTTTGAATTTTATACAAGTATAAAATATTTTTATAGACATTTGATAACGTTTCCTACTAAGGCAGAAAAAAAGATACATGTGATAACAACAAAAGAGAGCTCTACAGGAGTTTGCTTTGGCAGCCAGTGCATTTAATTACATAAAACAGCTGCAAATAAAAATATAATAAGTAAATATACCAAACTAAAACTGTTTAACTTAACTTCAATATAGTATCATTTTAACATATCGTTGTGAAAGCTGGAAAATAACAAAAGCACTGGAGAAGAAATTAAATTCCTTTAAAAATAAATGTCTTAGAAAATTCTTAAATATTGGTTGGGAAGAATTCAAGTCAAATGAGCAAGTGAAAGAAGACACCAAAAAAGCAATATGTTTCTGCAATAATAAAAAGAAAACGAAGGACTTATATCTAACAAGTACTTAGAATGAATAAAAAACAGAATGCTACAACAAAAATTGACATAGGTACCAGATGGCAAGAGAAGAGGAAGACCTAGAGAAACTATTCACAGAGTATAATTATCAGAGAGGGTACGATTATAGGTCTCAACAACATGCATGAGCTACATACAGAAGCATCAAATATCTCAAAATGGAGAGAACATGTTTTTACCCTATGCACCATTTTCGGCGCTGAAAGTTCATAAATAGATAGATATATTAGATAGATAGATAGATAGATGCCGTCAAAGACTGATGTATCGGGCCATTGGCGCAAATAAAACGGCCACAAAACGTATTTCCATTAGCTGAACTACATCCAACTGGACGTCTTGTAGGACCATTGTCCTGTTACAAGAGAAATCCAGCGGGAGTTTGAGAATGAACGCTAAAGAAGAAGATAATTTAAATATTTTAGTTATTTCCCTACTTATTCATTGTTTCGATATGCAGGAATTAGGAGCAATGTAACTATGTGCATTTTGAGGGAGGAGTTTCACAAGACCTGCCTTTCATACTTAGACAGCTACAACCTTCAGCGGTGTTCTCTAGAACTTAAACGCATCTCCAATGACTGTAGTCTGCACATCACAAGTTGTATTGTGTTTTATGTTGGAGGTGGGGGGGGGGTGCATCTTTGCCGTGACTTGCCATTTCGTTGTGCGTACCCCTTAACTGGACAGTTTTATATTCTCGGGAAGGGGGAGGGAAGAGAACTTTGTCGTGATGTTCGTGCAGTCTGAGTGTATGTATGAGTGTCACTAAAAAAATAGAAACAGCTAAATAAAACACAACAAAGCCCCAAAACAGTAACCATTCATGTAGTTTTTTTAAACAGATATGATATATTGAAGGTAAAACAGAATCTAATGAACGATGCAAATGTTTTTAACAAGTCCTTAGCAATATCGCAGCCGATCTCTGCCTGATTTCGAACACCTGCTTTGGAAAGTGCTGAACACGGTTTTCTGCAGACTGGCACAATACCTTGAAAGTAACCACCTCATTAAATGAAATCACAAAAGCCACAAGAGAATGCTTAATCCAGAACTGACATGATATATCTAAAGCCACCGATCGAGCGTCTCATTCACTGAATGCATCTGCACAGATGGCATGTTGACTCACCTGGGATACCGTTTAAGAGGACTGGCCGTTCTGTGCTTACTTTGGATATTTGGTCAGCGCATTACGTCTATCAATAAGTAGTGCACAATAAATAGCAGTGCTTTATTCCAAAACAAACATCTCGACATGGAGATTGAGAGATCAGTAGGATCATATTATACGTTAATGTTTCAGTTTTGTTTCTTCCTTTCTCCTGTGTTATCTTCATATTTTATATTCCTGCTTTCTTACTAGTCTTCATATTCTACTAGTAAAAGGCAATCATCGTGTGTTGTGAATTACACAACGTAAATGTTGTGCTTAAATTACACAACGTAAATGTTGTGGTTAAATTATACAACGTAAATGTTGTGGTTAAATTACGCAACGTAAATGTTGTGCTTAAATTACACAACGTAAATGTTGTGCTTAAAT
The DNA here is from genome assembly GCA_034231615.1 of Meghimatium bilineatum. NCBI lineage: Eukaryota > Metazoa > Mollusca > Gastropoda > Stylommatophora > Philomycidae > Meghimatium > Meghimatium bilineatum. Next base: position 18,247,362 of record CM067316.1, on the reverse strand, counting down.
TATACAACGTAAATGTTGTGGTTAAATTACGCAACGTAAATGTTGTGCTTAAATTACGCAACGTAAATGTTGTGCTTAAATTATACAACGTAAATGTTGTGCTTAAATTATACAACGTAAATGTTGTGCTTAAATTATACAACGTAAATGTTGTGCTTAAATTACGCAACGTAAATGTTGTGGTTAAATTATACAACGTAAATGTATATGAGTATATACAAGTAGACCAGTAACAATATGAGACACATACTTAGTTACACATGATTATAGTTGTGAAAAAAAAGTTAACAGAAGAATAAGAATGACTAAAAGTACTTTGAATGATATAAGAAAAATAGTAACATCCAATCAAATCACTAATAAACAAAATCAAATTATGATTGTAAAACGCTATATCTATTCTATATGAATGTATGAGCCGGAATCAATCTTGTAGATAAGAGGGAAGAGAGGTTTGAGGAAGCAGCACCGTCTCCCACCCTGTAAGAAGCTAGAGAATGATATTTAGTACTAGAAAGAAAGCTAACAAAACACGTAACCCCCCCCCCCCCTCCTTTTTCTATCTGTAATTTACAATGTAATCTCGTAACTGCCTAGAAATATCTTTCAAACTAACAATTCATCATATAAAAATATATTTGTTTATGTTGTTATTGTTTGTCATCTAACATCATCAGTGTCTATTTTTTCTGTGATTTGTTTGGTGGTTTTCCACTCCAGATTTCCGCGTACCTATACTGTTATTTGTGTGTTGGTGCAGAGACTGCATCAAATAATAGAATAACCGAAAACGACACTCATCAGATGATCCAAATGTGTCCGTCTTTGTAGTGGACACTGCCTTTACCTCCTGTTTCCAGTCAATGATAATCACGAATATATAATACCAGGAAAGGTAAATGACATAGTCCGCAGTCCCTATAGAATAGAGTAGACTATGGCTGAAGTGTCTACATTTCATCCTCTGTACTTACTAATTTTGCTAGGGACATTTTAAATCGACACTATAATAAAAAAAATCGACACTATAATTAAAAAAATCGACACTATAATAAAAAAATCACTTTGTCAATATTCTGGGTGATGGTTTGGTTAGTTAAGCAGATCAGTAGTTCCCACATTTTTCTCATTGACGCCACTATTTAGAAATGTAGCGAAACTATTACGCAGCGGTTCCCACATTCCCACTACTGGCGTCGGAAAACATCTTTTGCAAATGTTATCATTACGATATTTTCGTATTTCCCTATGTTTGCCATTACGAGATTTTCGGATTTTCCTAATTTCGTCATTGCGAGTTTTTCGTAAGGACATAATCAAATTAACAGTCTTTAAAAATAATGTGTACCTGGAATAGTTATTTTTTCTTTAATTTTTGGTTTTCTTTTAAAAATATTGTATGAAAGATGCTGACATTTTTAACCGCCCAGAAATCATGCATTTGATGCACTCAATTCCCAAATTGATCTTTGTCCCCTTTGCGATCACCTTGTCCCTAACTCACTTCGGACGAGCCTCCCATTTTACATGTTCATGAATCCAGGATCGGTTCACGGATCTAGGATCGGTTACTATTTGCAGTCATGTGTGTTTTTCAACAAAATCTACGAGCAGATATATTATTATTATTATTATATTTATTATTATTATTATTATTATTATTATTATTATTATTACTATTATTATTATTACTATTATTATTAGTACATGAAGGTGAAGTGGAGACACGCTCGATGTCACAGTTGGTGTATATGATGGTGCCCGTTAGTCGTATGTATGATTTCCTGATCCGTAATTTCTCTTTTTTGTATCATCGATATTTTGGGGGTGTTTGTCTATTTTCTGTTCCTGGTGTTTCACATCTGATCTTCTAGTTTTAACTCTTCCGGGTTATATCTATATGTAGCTCTACTATGCGAACGAGAAAGTCGTCGTTTTTACTCGTCGTTTTTTTGTTCTGAATGTGTTCGTGATAAAGGCATGTGCTCGAAACGTCGATTTGTGTGTGTTTCCAGTGGTTAGCAAAGCATCATTAATCTGTTCTATATTTTACCTGTTGGATTTCAATTTTGTGTCGTTTTGATTAGTTTATACGTTATTAGTTTCTTGAAAAGGGCCCTATTTGGACGGATACGTGGAGAATTGTCCTGTTTAATTTTATTGCTTGTTTTTATATACTTTAAAAAATCTATTTTTATTCATAGTTACAGTAAGTTTTTCTAGTAACCTGTTGAATTTATTTTGCTTTACCATTTGTTCGTTCGGTTACTGTTGCACCCTCCACTTTGTCGGACACCCTCCGAACATTTGATTATTTATATTTATGATAAGATTACCAATGAGGAACTCATTCACATAAGTAAACCTATTCCAGTGTAGGAAGAACTGGGAACACTGCGCTGTAAATAGATAGGGCGTACATTGCAATGACCAACGAAAAGCAATGTGAGACATGCATTGTTCTGGAACCCACAGGGGAAAGAAAAAGAAGTCCAGAAATATAGAGAGAAAAGAATTAGATCCAAAGATATAAACTCTTGGTAAAATATAGCAAGAGCTGAACACAATAGCTAAAGATGGGACAAGATGAAGGTTGATTGTTGGTGACATAGTTTCCGCGGGGAGCTAAAAGGTGTATAGATAGATAGATAAATATATGGATGGATAGATAGATAAATAGAGGGATGGATAGATAGATAAATAGAGGGATGGATAGATAGATAAATGGATGGGTAGATAGATAGATAAATGGATGGATGGATAAATGGATGGATAGAAAGATAAATGGATAGATAGATATATGGATGGATAGATAAATGGATATATAGATAAATCCGTAGATATAAGACTTATAGTAATAAACCGAGAAGAAATCTAGCAAACTATTGGTTTAATTCAGAGAAGAATTCATTCTAACAGGGGGCAGTGGACGAAAATTTGTCCAAAAGGGGGCAAGGAGCAAAACGTTGTAAACCACTGCATTACTGCTTCAGTGTAATGAAACGAAAGAAATGTCATAAACAAAGATTATTCAGATGTTATTACAATAAGTCACCGGAAAAGTGAATGAATTTAAAATAAAGCACAAATTCTATGAAAGAAGAGAAATATAAATGTATTAATCTAAAGTGATATTGACATACAGAAGATTAAATGGAAAACGAATATTTCAAAATGAAATCAAATTGTAAGTACACAAAAAAGCAACAAAATACATATTTTCAAAAGTGAAATAACTTAAAAATCAAATACTAGTGGATTGAAAAATATAGGATATTCATGTGTTCCATTAAATTGAGTATTGTTTGGATGTCTGTCCCAGACGCTGAGCTAACAAGTCAAAATAAATCGCTGGAGGCCACGGATGTGTGGATATAGAAGTAGAGCTTGAAGGAATCCCTAGACGCCTCGGATAGCAAATAGCGATTACTTTCGACCAGCGAAGGAACAATGAAATATAATCACATCGATAAAGAGAGGCAGTCATTCGCTGAGTAAGCGAACATTCTAAAATAACATAAGAGAAATGTTAGTCTCAGCGTGAAAGAAGAAAGAATAGATCTACCGATTGTATAATGGACAAGCTAACAGTAACGAAATCAAGTTAGCCAAATATTTCATGCTTGTTTGATTCTCAGGATGTCAGCTGAATGAATAATACTGGTATGATGGAATTAGAAGCCATTGATGCAACTATACGTTGGAATTCTAGAACCTCTTACACGGTTAGCATGTTATTGTATCAAAACATGTTAAATTTGCATAGAGGATTGATTTCATTGTACTAGGGTTAACGCGTGTACTTTGTCCCTCTCAACGAAGCAGCACTCCGTCTGCTGAGAGTATCACTTATGGCACGTACTTCGTAGCTTCAATCGATATCCACCTGTGACAAATCCAAAAAAAAATCCACTTAATAAACAAGATGTCGATTTTCAAGGTTAAACTTTACACGTCACGCTTCTATCTCATTATTTTCATTTTTATTTTCAGATTAGCAGCGAAATCGGTACAATGGTTTGAGTTACGATTTTTTTTTTTACGCGTGAATAGGAATCTCGTAACGCGCAATATCACTGTGAAAAATGTATTACTTCCAGCGCTATTACCTAGCAATATAAGATATGTATTACTTCCAAAGCTATTACCTATCAACAAAAGATAATGTATTACTTCCAGCGCTATTATCTAGCAATATAAGATATGTATTACTTCCAAAGCTATTACCTATCAACAAAAGATAATGTATTACTTCCAGCGCTATTATCTATCAATATAAGATAAGTATTGCTTGCAACGCTATTACCTAGCAATATAAGATATGTATTATTTTCAGTTTGGTATAGTCCGGATCAATGGCGGCTACAGATACAGAACACCTGTAATGGCTAAGATGCTGGGTTTAAATTCTGCCATGGGAAATTGTGCATGCGGACTGTTCAGAAAACAATGGCAAACTACTTAGAATATTTATATTGGTCAGAAAAACACTACAGTTAAAAATGTTGGGTTGATAGCTGCACCCTGAATAAGATGTGCTACAATTTAATTTTATTAATTTCATGGCTATTACCTAGCAATATGAGATATGTACTTCTTTAATGGATATATACCTAGCAATAGAAATGCAGAAACGGAACTGGTGGTAATGGAGAAGTTCAATGTCCCAAAGACAGTAAAACATCAGACTTAACGCGTAGCCGAAGAGAAAAATATTAGAGACTCTTGCAAATAGAACTCTTATACACTCCCACCCCCCACTTCTATCTCCCATCTATCCGTTTGAGACAGTACCAGTATATAATTACATGATTAGGAAGTTATAAAATAACACATTTCCCAGAATTAGGTATGACGTCTGTTCAACCCATTCAAACACATTTTCCAGAATTAGGCAGGACGTCTGTTCAACACATTTTCCAGAATTAGGTAGGACGTCTATAGAACTCATTCCCTGTAAAAGCCGTATCTATGGCCTTGTCTAGCACATTGATATATATATATATATATATATATATATATATATATATATATATATATATATATATATATATATATGCGCATTATGACTGTTATTATGCAGCTTTAGATAGATACGTATATATTGAAACGTTATTACCTAGCAATATAAGAACTGTAGCACATGAAGAACTATCACTTGCATCTAGACGAACTGTACAGTAAAGCGTCCCATGGCAGCAACCTGCCGTCGGGGATAAAGATCACTCTTCATGTACTAAGCCGCAGTAGCTATTAGGTGGTGTGGTCAGTTCTCTTCCTTGCTGTCTTTAATTCCCCTAATTCATGCGTCAGGTACTCATTTACAGCTGAGTCGACTGGAGGAGTGGTCGTGTCAAGCAAGAAATCACGACCCATATTTTTGTTGTTGTCCGGACGTGGTTTCGAACCTGAAACGCTGTAAACCGGTGATAGCAAGCAAGCTATCAACTAGGTTACCGCGCTCCCCATGAACAACTGTACCACTTGAAAGACTATCACACAATAAGAACTGTACCACGTGAACAACTGTCGCACAATAAGAACTTTACCACATGAACAACTGTCACACAATAAGAACTGTACCACATGAACAACTGTCACAATATAAGAACTGTACCACATAAAAAACTGTCACAATATAAGAACTGTACCACATGAACAACTGTCACAATATAAGAACTGTACCACAAGAACAACTGTCACAATATAAGAACTGTACCACAAGAACAACTGTCACAATATAAGAACTGTACCACAAGAACAACTATGACTTACAACTAGAAGAACTGTCTTTCTTTTCACGTTATATCCCTTTATGTCTTTCAGCGTCATCGATAGAAGTTTTCTCTGGAGATGGATTTTTGTGTGTGCTTCATTTATGCTTGTTTTAGTTAATTCCTTTATTTCTTTGATCAATATTTTGCATGTTCTGCCCCTGGCCTTGTTGTGGCCGTGTACCACGGGCCCAACTAGTTTTAGAACCATCGCTAGCCACCACATGAAATACAGGGTATCAGTTAACAGAGATTGATATCAAATAATGAATTCTGAACCGTCAGCCAAAAATGGTTTAATGGCAACAAGAAATACAAAAGGCGGACACGCACAAATTGTATCATGCGGTCACCGAAGGCCGTCCAGTTATACAAAGACAGAGAGATCGCTATACTAGAGACGCATTTAAATGCGTATCGAGATAAATAGTGTGACTGATGTTGAATGAAAGGGGGAGATGGGTTGAAAGAGTGAGGATAGTAGATAGTTGGGTTTTGAACGAGAAGTCAGTCAGAGCTTAGCCCTCGCGCCGGACAGACGTGTCCACGAGACTCTGAAAATACAGAGTAGATTCCAGAAGACTGGATAGTCATATCTTTGGTGAGAGAAGATTCAAGAATATTGGATAGTCATACTTTTGTTGAGAGAAGATTCCAGAATATTGGATATTCATACTTTTGTTGAGAGAATATTCCAGAATATTGGATAAGTCATACTTTTGTTGAGAGTAGATTCCAGAATATTGGATAAGTCATATTTTTGTTGAGAGTAGATTCCAGAATATTGGATAAGTCATATTTTCGTTGAGAGTTGAAGTTATGCCTTTTTGTATTTGAACGAATATGTACAATAAAGTTACAAAATATATGTGAACGCTTGAGTTACAGCCTTGTTTCATACTTATGTTATCACTTGGATATATATTAGAGAATACTTCCTAACAGCCTAATACGTTCATATTGTATCCAACGTGCCTGTATGGCAATGCTTTTTGAGGGACATTATCGATGGTAGTCTGGAAGCTTGTGAGAACCACTGAATCTGTTGTCTCCTGATGTAATCCAGGATTTGCATTGTGTTAGGTAGTCTTCTGATGTTTTCATTTCTGTTTCTGTCTCTTATTGTTACTCCGAGAATTGTACATAGATAAATGCTTTCTGTTGTAACAGGTTTTCTTTTTGTCTTTTATTGTAAGTGTCCACGCTGAACATTGGTAGCATAGTGATGGTATGGTGATTGTTTTATATAGTGCTGTTTTTGTTCATGCTCACATACTGTTGGTTTTTTTTAAAATAGGAGACATCTGTCATACGATTTGGTATGCTATATTGTATCTATGTTGGATTTCGCTGGTGTTTTTCTATTTGATGATATTATAGTTCCAGGTTAAGTTAATTCTTTCATCTGTGTTACTTGTTGGTCATCGATGAAAATAGTAGTGTTTCTTTCAGTTTATTTTTTCTATTGCCATTACCTAACAGTGTTAGAAGAACTGTACTATGTGAAAACTATCACTTACAACTAGAACTGTACCACATGAAAAACGATCCCTTGAAACTAGAACTGTACCATATGATAAACTATCACATAATAATATAAGAACTGTACCATATAATAAACTATCTCGTACTAGTATACGAACTGTACCACGTGATAAACTATCCACTAACAATATTAGTATTATGAGAACTGTATCACATGAAAACTATAGCATAAAACTATTATCTAGATTATCCAACTGCTGGCGAATAGCATCATTTATTAAGATAACCGGACTTGCTGTGTAAACATGTCAAAATGATAACGAGAAGAAGACTATGTAGTAACTAAATTTCAGTTAAATTATTGTACCTACTATTATCTAGTGCTTTTCCCTATCACGAAAATGTGTGTTCTTATTGACTGCTGTATTAGGTCTCACTCTAGTAGCAAATCGGTTGTCTGTTGTCTATCCCCAGGTGAATGATAGTTGATAGTATCCACATTCGCTGTTATTCGTAGGGGTCAATGCTTCAGTTCTTGTTCCTAGGCCAGATGTGGTATCTTGGTTGCATTAATGTATTTCAGAGGTTTTTTCAAGACCAGATGTCTACGCCTAATAGTTTGCCTACGCGTAACAGTGTGTCTACGCCTAATATAGTTTGTCTACGCCTAATATAGTTTGTCTACGCCTAATATAGTTTGTCTACGACTAATATAGTTTGTCTACGACTAATATAGTTTGCTTACGTCTAATTGTGTGTCTATTACTAACAGTTTGTCTATTACTAACAGTTTCTCTACGCCTAACTGTTTGTCTATTACTAAAAGTATGTCTACGTCTAACTGTTTGTCTATTACTAACAGTTTGTCTACGTCTAACTGTTTGTCTATTACTAAAAGTTTGTCTACGTCTAACTGTTTGTCTATTACTAAAAGTTTGTCTACGTCTAACTGTTTGTCTATTACTAACAGTTTGTTATTACTAACAGTTTGTCTACGCCTAAAAGTGTGTCTACGTCTAACTGTTTGTCTATTACTAACAGTTTGTCTATTACTAACAGTTTGTCTATTACTAACAGTTTGTCTATTACTAACAGTTTGTCTATTACTAACAGTTTGTCTATTACTTCAAAGTTTCTCTACGCCTGTTTGTCTATTACTAAAAGTTTGTCTACGCCTAAAAGTCTGTCTTTCCCTAACAGTTTGTCTACTCCTAACAATTTGTCCACTAATAACAGTTTGTCCACTCCTAACATTTTTTCACACCCAACAGTTTGTCCACTATAAAATACTGGTCACTTCTAACAGATTGTCCGCTCCTAACAGATTAGCCACTCCTACCAGATGGGCTACTCCTAACAGATTAGCCACTACTAACAGATTAGCCACTCCTAACAGATTAGCCACTCCTAACATATTGACTACTCGTAACATATTAGCCACTCCTAACAGATTAGCCACTCTTAAGCGATTGACTACTCCTAACAGATTAGACAGCTGTAACAGATTGGACACTATTAACAGTTTCTGTACTCTGCAGAAACTGTTTGTCAATTCCTAACAGTTTGTCCTTTGCAAACAGTTTGTCCACTCGTAACAGTTTTTCCACTCCTAGCAGTCTGCCTACTTCTAACACGCTGTCCACTTATAACAGATTGGCCAATCCTAATAGTTTATCCACTCCTAATAATTTGTTTACTCCTAACAATTTGTCCACTCCTAACAATTTGTCCACTCCAAACAGTTTGTCCATTTCTCACAGTTTGTCCACTCCTAACAGTTTACCTACTCCTAAAACTTTGTCCACTAGTAACAGATTGTCCACTCGTAACAGATTGGCCACTCCTAACAATTTGTAAACTCCTAACAGTTTGTCCACTCCTAACAGTCTGCCTACTCCTAACACGCTGTCCACTTATAACAGATTGGCCACTCCTAATAGTTTATCCACTCCTAACAATTTGTCCACTCCTAACAGTTTGTCCATTCATTACAGTTTGTCCACTCCTCACAATTCAGCAAATAATTCGAATCTGTGTACATTGTATCTATTCCTAGTTGTATTATAGCAGCGTGTTTTCTTTTGCGTACGTTCTTCAACTCCCACAGCATCTTTTTGTAGTTGGAAAATAGTCATTCGATATTTGTAGCAGGTTGTCCCCCTTTTTTATTTGCTCTAATGGTTCGACGCATCCGAATTCTGCCGTGGTAACTAATACTTCCGTGCTTTTACCACGGAGCAGTGGATTGTGTGGCAATATAACAAGTAGACCAGTCATACGTTGCAACTCCTGCTGCTCGCTGGTCGGCGATCTCAAACCTATTCCCAGTCACACATGCTTGACATTTTTGCCGCTTTCAGTCACGCTATAGACACAACATCAAACTATGTCTCTCGTCAATTACAGCCCTGTGGACACATGGGGAATCATGCTTCAAAAGTAAAGTGACGGTATATGAGTCTTCCAGTAGCTTCCATTGGCTGCAGACACAAATTATACAGAAAGTGACAACTGAAAATCACAGTTAATTTTAAATAACATCACTTTATAATAAGTATTCCCATTAGTCCACAGGAGTGTTATCGGCGAAGAGACACACTAAGAATTCCCACAGTACAAGTGATTATACTCAAATATGCATTTCCTTCATGATGTGATCACACATGGCCTGATGGTTTCACCAAGCGCGTATAATTATCACAACACGGGAAAACAGTTCCAAACAAACTGACACCAGAAATATATCATTGAAATCTAACTGAATGAATTCTTGTGTACGCTGTTTCTGATTCTACGCAGGAATGAATATCCTCCAGAGCCAGGCATTTGAATAAATAAATGATTGTGATTATTAGTAGCATAGACTAGAAGACATTCAAACAATATAGTTGTGTATCTTAATTCTAATGTCGTCACTTTGCTTGAGATTTCTGGAGGGTTATCTGTGATCACTTTGGAAATTGAAAGATGTTTTCAACATTCTATCTTCTTCTTCAGCGTTCATTCTCAAACTCCCACTGGATTTCTCTTGTAGTAGGACAATGGTCCTACAAGATTTCCAGTTGAATGTAGTCCAGAGAATGGAAATGCGTTGTGTTGCCGTTTTATTTGCGCCAATGGCCCAACACATCCGTCTTCGGCGGAAACATTCTATCAATCTATGTTCCTTCAGCGCTGAATATGGTACATAGGGCAGAAACTAGAGCTCTCCAGTTTGAGCGATGTGAGGCTACGGTGTGTACTTCTTGCATGTTGTTGAGACCCATAGTTATATCCCTTTTGATGGTTGTTCTGTGAAGTCTCTCTTGATGTTCCTCCTTTTCTTTTTCCATCTGGTATCCATTTAAATGATTGTATTGGCAGTCTGTCTTCATTCATTCTAAGTACATGTCCGATGTAAGTCCATCGACTTCATCAACATTAAATAGCGTGAAATTATGTTTGTTAAATTCTGGAAAAACTAAAGAATGTCAGCTATATTAGTTATATATTGGTTGACAAGAAATGTTCAACTGAGATGTTCAACTTTGATAGTTCGATTTGCTTTGACCTCAAGACACACGAAACTGGTGTTGTGTCCACTTTTCTTCTTATTATTCTTCTTCTTCTTTCGTTCACTTGAAACATGTCTATATCTGTAATTCTGTCTCCTGAATAAAACTCACTGTCTTTTGTAGTTCATACAGTGTCCCATAGAGCTTTGATTCCAGTGTTGTTTCCTCTGGCCAACATGTCTGCTCTTCTTCTTATTAATTTTGATAGTGAGATTTACTTTGGCGTCAAGACACTTTAAACTAATGTTGTACCTACCTTTCTTGTTATCAACTATGGGGGTGTGATTTACTTGGACATAAATAACACAAAACTGATGTTTGTCATCAACTTTAATGGTGAGATTTACTTGGACATCAAGACACACTAAACTGATGTTGCGCACGTCTTTAATGTTCTCCTGCGTTAGCTTTCACTATTTTGTAGGTTATCACGAGGCAGTCTAGGAAACAAAGAACACACAACATGGTGTACAGCTTGACCAGTGCAGGATTTACCTATAAGCTAAACAAGCTATAGCTTAGGGCCCCCACTTTCTTGGGACCCCAAAATACATGTTTGGCCCTGACATATAATATCTGGTCTTATAAAGGGCCCCATATCTCAAATAGCTTATGGCCTTATCATGTCTAAATCCGGCGCTGAGCTTAACGGCTATTGATGTATTTTATAGCAACCCAACACATCCAACATTATCATTTTTGATATATCGCTTTGATATTTTACAATACCTGATAATCAACCCCACACTCAAACCTCCTTAATCGACTCTTACGCAATTCTTGACAAGTGGAATTGTTACTGCAATATGCTCCTTTTTTTCAAATCTCCACAACACGTGTGCTATTGTGAACGGCAAAATTTGAATTGGCAATCTCGCGAAGTACTCTCACAATGCTATTAACTAGTTTGAACGGATCTGTGTCCGTGCATAACTACGGACATGTAATGCAAGACCTTCTACCGAACATATGTCCTGCAAACTTATACATGGCCATCTAAGTATACTAGTAAAGGACAAATAACGACGTCACAATTAAAGGGTATTTTTAAAGGGTTTTCTCGTTGTGACCCAGCACTTACTAGTTATAGCAAGAATACAGATTTTACAGACTGATCTCACGCGGCGTGACATATTTTGGTATATCCAAATTTTTCCTGGTTTTCGTTGGTTGGATATACACAATTTACGCAAAGGGACAAATGATCCGTGGTATCAATCCAATTGACTAAACAACCTCTTAAATAGATTGGTTCCATCACCTTTGTGGGCAAACAGAACTGACCGCGGTTCATACCCTACAAGACTGCATTACACTAAACCAGTTGAGGGAGAACACTGACCCATAGAGACAGATATCAACAGAAAGATGTATGGGAGCACTGAGGAAACCAGTTGAGGGAGAACACTGACCCATAGAGACAGATATCAACCGAAAGATGTATGGGAGCACCGAGGAGCTTTCAAATACAATAATATTTACTAAGAGAATTTGACACATACAAGCAGAAATTATCATTCAAATTTGACACGTACAAGCAGAAATTATCATTCAAATTTGACACATACAATGAAAATTTGACACATACAAGCAGGAAATGGTCATGAGAATTTGACACATACAATGAGAATTTGACACATACAAGCTGAAATCATCAGAAGAATTTGACACAAGAAGCGAAATTGTTCAGTAGAATTTAATACAAACAAACGGATACACTATTATATTAGAAACTGAAAGTAGCATTAACAAAATGAGAGACAAAAAGGTTCTCTATCAAAACACTAGTTGTGAAGCAAATGATAGTAGCATTCACAACATTAATGTTATAATGAATGCAGTAATAACAACACACGAGTTATGCACCTAATGAAAGTAGCACTAATAACACGCAAGTTATAAAGGTAATGAAAGTAGTACTAACAACAGGCGTGCGAGGAGAAATGTAACTGACGGCAAGGATTTACCAGTATTCATTGCACACTGAAACATAATGCTAGTTATCGTACATCTAAAGCTCACAAAAACTGAAGACATGGCTCCCTTCTGGTAAAAAGTCCCTTTTTGGTAAAGCTTCTGTGGCTTATTTCCCCTTAAGACCACTTAATCTGCCAATTCCAAAGCACGGCACGCCATTAGAATAACGTCCCCAATATCTTGTACCAACTTCTCTAAATCCTCGAAATCTTAGGCTTTGTACAGCCTCAAAGATGCCGTTCCTATCTGATGTTTAAGTACAGACACGACTGGAAGTAGAACACTGTTGGAATATTTAGTTCTATCCAGTTGTGTTTCCACGTCAGCAGTTAAATGAATAAGGCATTCAGTAGTACAATCTCTCATGTCAGTAGTGGAATCTCTTCATTCAGTAGTGGAAGCCTCCATTCAGTAGTATTCATTCAGTATAGATTCATTCAATCTCTTTATTCAGTAGTACAATCTCTTTATTCAGTAGTACAATCTCTTTATTCAGAAGTACAATCTATTTATTCAGTAGTATAATCTCTTTATTCAGAAGTACAATATCTTTATTCAGAAGTACAATCTCTTTATTCAGTAGTGTAATCTCTTTATTCAGTAGTACAATCTCTTAATTCAGTAGTACAATCTCTTTATTCAGTAGTACAATCTCTTTATTCAGCATTACAATCTCTTTATTTATTCAGTAGTGCATTCTCTTTATTCAGTAGTACAATATCTTTATCCAGTAGTACAATTTCTTTATTCGGTAATACAATCTCTTGATTCAGTAGTACAATCTCTTTATTCACTAGTACAATATCTTTATTCAGTAATACAATCTCTTGATTCAGCAGTACATTCTCTTTATTCAGTAATACAATCTCTTGATTCAGCAGTACATTCTCTTTATTCAGTAATACAATCTCTTTATTCAGCAGTACAACTCTTTATTCCGTAGGGCAATCTCTTTATTTTACGACTTCCAATTAAACACTTCTTCCATATTCATGTGTTTGAAACAAACAAGCAAACAAACAAACAAAAGGCAAACACACATCACATCCACATTAGCCATTTTAGTTATTCATGACAATGGTAGCTGTGGTACCAACTCACCTTAGGCTGGATCATGATTTTGTTGTTCGTCCATCATAGGTGATGATGACCATTTGTTACATCCACTTTTGAAAATTCAATTTTAGTTATGTCCTTAATTATGAGTTCGTAGATGGCTAATGAGCCCTATTCGAGCTGTAAATGTCCTTGGACAGTTCGGATTGGAATGACGACAGTAGACGTATCTTGGTCTATCAGTGACTTTCTTGCTGCTCTCCGCTGTTGAGCTGTTGCATGTCTCCTCTTTTCACAAGATGATGTGCTCTTTTTTATTGCAGAACGCCATGTAGATCTATTTTGTGCAAGTTCTTCCCATGTATCGTGGTCTATTTCAAAGGCTTTTAGTGAGTTCTTTAATGAGTCCTTGTAGCGCTTATTTTGGCCACCTTGATATCTTGTGCCCTTCTCCAGCTCACCAGTATCTTTGGCAGACGATGGTCTGGCATACGCACCAAATGACCAGCCCAAATCATGACTGTGTACAATATAAGACCAACTAGCTAATGAGAAATCAAGACTTGTTAATGCCTCATTTGACTATTCCCGTGATTTGTATTGGTCACGATGATACGTTACTTTACAATGGTCATATACTTTGTATTCTCTATCTTCAGTGTTCAGTCTCCAACTACCGCTGTATCTCTCTTGTAGCAGGATCAGTGTCCTACTAGATTTGCAGCAGGATCTATGTAATGCACAGAATGGAAATGTGTTGTGTTGCCGTTTTATTTTCTCCAATGGCCCGACACATCCGTTTTTGGATGGATATATATACATTGTACGACAATCAATAAAAATTACGGGAATAGTAGAATAAAACAGACATTTTAGAAGGCTTGATTTTCCATTAGCTCATAGGTCTTATATTTAATAAATATTCCATACGGTTGTAAACGTTTGACACTCACTGCAGACATGAAGAGACATACATGTCTTCGAATACAAGCGTTATACACATGGAGCGACCTACAGATCTTCGAATACAAATATTATAGACATGGGGAGACTAACAGACCTTTGAATACAAATATTATAGACATGGGGAGACTAACCGACCTTTGAATACAAATATTATAGACATGGGGAGACTAACCGACCTTTGAATACACATATTATAGACATGGGGAGACTAACCGACCTTTGAATACAAATATTATAGACATGGGGAGACTAACCGACCTTTTTAATACAAATATTATAGACATGAAGAGACATACAGGCCTTTCAATACAAGTTTTATAGACGAATTTCGCGTATTTCCTATAGAAAGCATGACGTTTTGAACTCCATAAAAGATAAGCACACGAGAGTTAGATTAGAGGGGAATGATGACTCCATTTTGATGGCCAGGATTAAAAAACAGGGTTTGAAATGCAGTGTCGCTAGAAGTGAACATTTTGGAGGGCGCAGAAGAATGATGGTGAACCAGCAGAGGACTGTCAGAGGAAGTGTAATGGCGGATACACTCAGGAAGAGATCGGAGCAACTATGGATGTGTCCAGTTTGCAGTGATGATGATCCATCGACTAACTAACTAAGGGATAAAAGTTCCAGTGTCGGGTAACAACCCTCAAAATCTGGGGTAACACAAGGCAAATATCACAATGAACGAAAATAGGTATGTGTTGCCAAACTAAGTATAAAACAACCTAACAACAAGACACAGTGACAGACGACGTTTCAACTAATAAGCCTTCATCATGACAAACAAGGACTACAGTAAACCAATATTACATAGAAACATACAGGGTTGTGATAGGAATAACGAAGAACGACTTGCTTCTTTTTATGAAGAAATAAGCGCGAGAGACAATTCTGGTGATATTAATTAAATATGGTTACAACAGAATAAATAATTCTTGCTTTCAACGTGTGCTGTTTATTATTTTTCTTGGACAAAAATGTATTATATGCACTTTGCGTTTCTTTTACCGAATCTGGCAGTCTGTTTGGGATATTTTGTATAGCATGCTTATTATTAGAATATTTATCTGTGCTCAGCCACGATGAAAGTAATTGCCAAATAGAAGTGTCAATACATTGTTGAATATCTTAAATATTCAGAAAAATAGACAGAAAAAGCGTTTCAAAGACACGCTCAAGTCATCATTGAAACATCTTAACATTGACGTAGGCGCTTGGGAGAGCCTCGCTCAGGATAGAACAGCATGGCGTTACAGCATTAGAACGGGAGCACTAGCGGCAGAAGAATTCAGACAAGAAACTGCAAGACAGAAGCGGACACGTAGAAAAGAAAAAACATCTGAACCTCACACAGATACCTTCTATTGTTGTCAATTCTGTAAAAGAACATTTTGTGCGCGCATTGGACTTGCTAGTCATTTAAAAACGCACTATTAACTTTATTATTTTATTATTTATTGTTATTATTATTATTATGGTTGAGTTTTTGGTCATCGTCGATCACGACGGACGAACATCATCTTAAATATGGGTTATACTTATAATAGACAATTGCTATATTGCGTGATGTGTAAAAAAAGGGTTTTCCAATGAGGCTATAAAACCATCCAGATTAATTAAGTGATCATTTTAAGAATATTCACTCTGATAAATGTAACAAAAATGTAACATATTTTCAAGAATTAAGTAGAAGATGTACGGAGCAGAAGACGCTACAAATTATTCAACAACAACTGTTCAACAGTTGAACTATCAAATGTATTTGCCTCTACTTCAAGGAATAAATGATTTTTTTTTCGGCTTCATACAACATATCTTTGTTTATAGAAAAATGTGCAAAAGTCTACCAATTGCAAATGAATTGATCATACCGGATATTTATTAGTTTTAAGAAAAGTATTGTACAAACCCCAGTACGGTCTTAAAACAGATTCCTCTCAGTAATAACATATTTCAGATGTGTACTGATTGGAAGTATGTTGTGAAGAAAGAAATTCTCACTTTGAAAAATGACTGAAATGAAGGTCATATTCAAAAGAGACATCTAGAATTTTGGTTACAGACATGGAAACAAAAACTCTCAACATTGTGGAAGAAAGCGACATTATTCTGAATTGCTTTTCACCACCTCATCCTTAGTGAAGAGTGTTTCAGTGCTGTATCACATCATTACTTCACCCCACCTCATCCTTAGTGGAGAGTGTCGTATCACATCATCTAAGACAAGACGCATGTGGTTGCGTCTGTGGGGTCTCACCAATGGCCCACTAGACATAACACCCATGCAACAGAAAACCTTAGTAGATGACATGCCGTTATATTGAGGTTATCTTCTTAGAGAAGCTTCATGGCACGTCATCTATACAATTATGCTTTCCATGCTTTCATTTTGTTGTTGAAATGTGTTTCATGTTTACTTGAATATATATGTATGCACCCTCTGTGGTTGGGAGGGAGCCAGAGATGTACTGTGCAGCACTGGGAGGGGGAAACTGACAGCACTGTTTTTTCCTATGGCTGAGGCCCATCATAGAGTCACAGTGACTTAGGACGTGACAATCCTTTTGACATGAACATTTGGTTGCATGCCTGGAGCAGTAGAGAAGTTCGGCATAACCAGTAGTCAATTGGTGGCAGGGAATGAGCACAGTAAACCCTATCTTGGCTACAGTGGCTAGGAGCAGTGCATAGGTTGAAACCTACCTTCCTGGAGGTGTGATAGTTATTCTCTGGCTCTGTCCCGGGGTGGTACGAAAATCAACAGACTCCCCAGCAATATAATGCCGTTTAATGGCATTAGGTCAAAGGGCATGATCCCATGGACCGCTGGATCAGCAACCAACTAAGACAGGAAATCGTTTAGACATTGTTGGAAGGGGTATCCTCGTCTTACCAACAAGAACTCAAATATGGAAGAGCTGATCTCCAAGCATCAATTGCATCATATCTGTGTAAACATGTTTACTGTACATTCTACAATTATTTCTTTGCGTTCAAAAGATAAAAATATTACTGTAAATTTACTCTCAATTTATAGATACACTTTCCCCCAGATTATTCTACATAAGGGTTTTTTTGTGTATAATAATGTCAGAATGGGGGGGGGGGGGAATGTAGAATTGTGGTAAACTGGCCTGGATGGAGGGATGTGGGTAAGTTCGGGACGTTGGTCTGTAAAATATATACGAAAGGGGGCGATGGCAGGAACAAATTTGAGAAACATTGAACTAAAGCTTCCGGTAGCTAAGTCATCATCATCAAGTGCCGTCTCCGCAACGAAGGTTGGCTGCAACGTATCTCCAACATCTCCTGTCTCTGGTCTTGGTGGTGCACTCTGCTAGACTGTAACCTGTCCATCGTGTAATGTTACTCTCCCACTTGTATCTCTGCCTACCTCTTGCTCGCTTCCCTTTGACTTTACCCTCAAGTAAGGTCTTCAATAGGGTGTCATGTCTTTTAATGTGTCCAAAGTATTTTATTTGCCTGATCTTTATTTCTCTTAGTAGTTCTTTCTTCATATTAAGTGTCTTTAGCACCTCTTTATTTGTTTTCTTCTCTTTCCATGGTGTTCTCGCTATTCTTCTATATACCCACATCTCAAAGGCATCAATTTTGTCTTCTAATTGTTTATTTAGTGTCCATGTTTCTGAGCCATACATTAATATGGAATAGATGTAGCATTTTATAATTCTCATTTTTAACTTGTTTGTAATTTGTTTAGATGTTAATAATTTCCTCATGTCATTGAAGGTACTTTTAGCCATTCCTAGGTATACACGTTGAAATATCGATCATATTTTAGGATATATTAGTGTCAAATTTCATTCACAAAAGTGTTGCTTTTTTTTTTTTAACAGTGCGTAGCTTTGCTTCTACGGAGATTTTAAAAATGTGAGATCGTGGCAAACGCCGCTTCCTAGGGAGAGAATCAACTTCATTTTAGACAGGCCTGTCACATTTGGGAAAAAAAACATACCTGCCGGTATGAAGACTTTTACAGCAACACCTCATTTTGGAATCTGGTAAGGGGCTTGAAACCTTAATGTATTCTCTCAGTCTGCTGTAAGGTTGGACGAAGCAACGAACCGAGCAGGCGTACAGAAGAGGTAGCGCCGCGACACTGCGAATTCTCGCACCGAACAAATCAAACCCGAATTGGAGAGGCGATTGAAAGAAGGAAACTTTTCGCTTCTGATTCGTCTCGTTGTAAGCCCTTAGGGGAATTGAGGATGGAGTGGGTAAGCTGTAGGAAGGGTTTCTATAAACTCTCAGACACGTTACAACCTCGCTATGTTCTCGGGTCGCACCGGTGCCGCGAGCGGGGACTGAAAGTGTTATATCTGATCGCATCTGCACGAGCGGATCTCGTGTAAGTGTTGAGAATCGGGCAATATTATGTGTCAGAACCCTTTGTCAGACCAACGGTTCCATGTGATGTGATATTTATTCTGGTGTTAATTTATCGAGGTAACTATTTTATATACAGGTACTGATATTCACTAACCATTCTGTGATAATAGATTGACCTCAACAATCCATTTCGGTTTAGTTTACTTGTAAGTAGCAAGTATATATTTTTTTAAATATTAATACTGGTCAAAATGTAATACAGTTTAGTGTGAAATAAATATATACTTATACACTATTATCTTGTGTAGTATAGAATCTGAAATGAATATATACACTATTCTCTTGTGTAGTATAGGATCTGAAATGAATATATACACTATTCTCTTGTGTAGTATAGGATCTGAAATAAATATATACACTATTCTCTTGTGTAGTATATAATCTGAAATGAATATATATATATATATATATATATATATATATATATATATATATATATATATATATATATATATATATATATATATATATATATATATATATATATATATATATAGTAGGTGGAACATAAAACTTCTTTTTTCTTATGTTCACTGACTTTAAACTTATTGTTTCTAGTGTTCACTGACAGAGTAGGACATAAAATCGTATCTTATAATGTTCCACTGGTAAAGTAGGACATAAAACTCATAAATAATGTTCACTGACAGAGTATGACATATATATTATAATCAGTGACAGAGAAGAACATAAATCTCATATCTTATAATATTCACTGATAAAGTAGGACATAAAATTCATGTTTTACAATATTCATTGATTAAGTAGGACATAAAACTTATGTTTTATAATGTTCACTGACAAAGTAAGACATACAACTCCTGTCTTATAATATTCACTGTAAGAGTAATATACCGCGAGTGCATACACTGGATAAATCAACGTGTGTTTCTGTGAACGATGCTTATTTACTGATAGCTGCCTCTGACATGAATATTATTTTTAACTTGTTGCAATGTTCAGCTCATTATAACAATTGTTAACATTTGGGGATTTGCTAGTTTCTAGAGACTTTCGATTTTGAACAGATCAATAGGTTTGAGATTTTAAAAAAACATGAATTAAGTAAACACATTTTAAATTTTTTTAAAGGATGAACTAACTTAATAAATTTGAAATAGAAAATAATAAATCAACTCAAGTAGTTAGAAATATAACAAAAATAAATGAGCTTGAAGAGTTTCAATAGGAAAAATAAAAAAAGATAAATTAACTCAACATGATTCAAATAGAACGAGGTACTGTCAATAAGTTTCAAACAGGTTCAAATAAGTCAGTTACTAACAGCACATGCTAGAGATAACACTTCTTGAACAAGGGTAATGGTAAAAGTAATTGGTTTATAAGTCAATGACTTATGTCGTTGTTCGAAGGTAAATAACAGAGGTCTAAGTCAATTCCGTCTTAAATAGTGACAGAGTAGATTAACAAGTTGCAAAGTTGCAAATTGTTACATTCATCACCATCAGGTAGCATATCCTGAACGGGATGTAGCAGTTGTCACAGAATTCCGAAACGTCTGTTGATCTTGAGCCAGTCATCCTGTTTCTGTTACTGTCAAGTGTAGGTAGTCTTTGATGTCTTTCGTCCATCTTCTTCTCCTTGTCTGCCTCTTGTTCCCTGACATCATCCTCTCCATTATGGTTTCTCTAGGATGTCATTGCGTTTGATGTGGCCAACACATTGTATTTTTCTGGAAAGAACCATGCTAAAGTTACATTAACAAATTGAAAATAAAGCAAATTAAAAAAATTTAAATTAATTGTTTGAAATAGAAAAAGTTAAAAATGTGTAAAGAAAACAAGTTAGGGAAACTAATATCAAATATAAAGAGGGTATATTTACAATTCAAATATAAGAAATTAGATTTAATTGCAAATACAATTCGCCAAATTAATGATGCAAATATAACAATGTGGATTTACGATGCAAATAGAAAAAGTTAGATTAAGAAGTTGCAAATAAAGAAAGATTTAACTGGTTTTAAATAGAGAGAGTTGTAAGAGGATAATAGTTTGCAAATATAACACATTAAAATGCTAAATCAATAAGTTTCAAATTGAAATAGGTAAGGTTCATTCAAAATATTTCAAATGGAGCAAGTTAGCGAATAAAAAAAAATACTATCAACAATTTTAAAGTAGTATAAGTTTGATCAAGTTCAAATATAATAATTTGTATACTGTCTCGATAAGTTTCAAATAAAGGTAAAAATAGATAAACATGTTTGGAAAAGATTAATTAAAGATCAATGCATTTGAAATATACACGCTCTTATTTTAAGTAAAAGGGTTGAAAAAAAAGCACAATAAGTTTCTTATAAAAATTGTCTTATTTTAATATAAAATTTCTTCTAGAATGTCTAATATTGAAGCTGTAATACATATAATAGTCTGATGAATTTCTTATAGAATGTCCACTTTTGAAGTTATAACATAGTGAATAGTGTGATGAATTTCTTATAGAATGTCCACTTTTGAAGTTATAACATAGTGAATAGTGTGATGAATTTCTTATAGAATGTCCACTTTTGAAGTTATAACATAGTGAATAGTGTGATGAATTTCTTATAGAATGTCCACTTTTGAAGTTATAACATAGTGAATAGTGTGATGATTTTCTTAAAATAGAAAATCAAGTTGTGAAGCAATAGAGTAGCGAGTAGTGTGATGAATTTCTTATAGAATGTCTAGTCATGGAGATATAACATAGCGAGTAGTGTGATAAGTTTTTTCTTAAAAGAGAAAATCTAGTTTTGAAGCAATAGAGTAGCGAGTAGTGTGAACGAGTACACGATACGCAACCATATCTACCGCGCCTATTTCAAATAATAATGCAATGAAACTGAAACATAATCCAAATTCAGCATAACATATCGTTATATTAGTATTTGGTTTATGACATTAGCATATATATTTCATTTTATTTACTCTCATGTTAACCTATTTCGTAATATCATCAGATTATTTGTCTTTGTTTAACTGATCTAAGTTTTCTAAAAAAAAAATCAAACATTCGAAATTTAGCTCGTGGGATATTGCTGCAAAGAAGCTAAATAGTGGATGATTGTTTCTTATGACAAATGTGTTTCTGGATATACTAAAAGAGAGTATTGGATAACTGGTAAACACTCATATGTGAAAGGGAGTTCATCGTTGGAGCACTACTAAGGAGATGTGAGTATAAAAGTAAATGTTATCTTCTTTGGTTGTTTATTTGTTAGGGCAGTAAAGCTGTCTCCTTCACGGGAAAACATGCAGTAACGAAAATAAAACCGCCTGCCGAGACACGAATCTTTCAGCGAACGACCTATGTTGGTTATATCTGACTATGCTGACTATTATCTTATTGTGAATTTACAGTGTGGCGCATGGCCGAGAGGTTAGGACGCTAGTCTCACACGAGTGAGGTCTAGAGTTCGATCCCCGGTAAGGACTGAGTTTCTTTCTGTCAGAGGGTAAATTAAAAAAAACTCACCCTGTACAAGACGTGGCGACAGCAAGAAAATGCGGTCTTTATCACACAGCTATTCAATCCCCTCCCTGCAACGCCTGAACTGGTAAAATGCAGTATTGACAGTTGACACTCTGTGGCATATGTGGAGTTATTGTGAATACAAAGTTTCCATATCTTTGGAGATTCACTTGCTTTTTAATACAATCACACTCTGTTGCAAGTCCAGAGAGGGGGTGGTAATTTGCAGGATTCAATCCCACCTTCTTAGAGAAAAGTAGAGCAGTTAGAGAGGATGATAATTTGTAGGGTTCAATCCCACACTCTTACAGATTAGTGGAGCAGGTAGAGATGGTGGTAATTTTCAGGGTTCAATCCCACCTTCTTAGAGAAAAGTAGAGCAGTTAGAGAGGATGGTAATTTGTAGGGTTCAATCCCAAACTCTTACATATTAGTGGAGCATAATAATGTGCAATGTAAAACAATTTAATAAAAACAATATAATATAGCAAATACTGTCTTCACATGGTTGACATTTAATATAGCAAATACTGTCTTCACGTGGTTGACATTTAATATAGCAAATACTGTCTTCACGTGGTTGACATGTAACATAGCAAATACTGTCTTCACGTGGTTGACATTTAATATAGCAAATACTGTCTTCACATGGTTGACATTTAATATAGCAAATACTGTCTTCATTGGTTGACATTTAATATAGCAAATACTATCTTCACATGGTTGACATTTAATATAACAAATGCTGTCTTCATGCGATTGATTTTTAATATAAAAAATGCTGTCTTCATGTGGTTAGTATTTAATATAATAAATATTGCCTTCAACAGACTAACGATTAACAATGTTTGACAATGTGTTTATTACATTGACGTTCACTTGTATAACTAATATCTTCATTAGAATGACGTTCGATATTATAATTGCTGTCTTCATGAGATTGACGTTTAACTTCATATCTACTGTCATTTTGAAACATACGTTCAGACTTACCTGCTTTGTGTAGATTGTCCGTGTCGACGTACGTGCTTATCAGTGCTTCTGAAGACTTTAGACTCTCATACAAATTATTTCAATACACTGTACATGGTTACAAATTCATAAGAAACTGGTTTCTAATTGGGCTGCACGAGAGACGGTAACGTATAATCATTATCTCGGCACAGACTTCTATATGATATTGGTCTTTGTTTCCGATGTCATAGATATCGATGTGTGTGTCTTGAGAAGGTGATATCTTGTCAGTGAGTTTAGTGACAGGATGACCTGCTGTGGCTATGATAGAGATACCAACTGGCAGTTTCAAGTTTCAACATTCAATAGAAATACTAGAGCTGTAAGTTTCACAACAGATAAGGGGCTATCAATGCATTACGTCAACAAGTAGGAAAGGGGGAAGAGCATGACAGTTGTTGACGAAAGCAAAAAGGTTATGTGTTAAATGTTGACGTCAATGAACGTGCTTTCTATACACCAAATAAGTTGGTTGAATTTGAAATTTTTGACAAAATATGGTAAACACATAATCTAGTTTTACTGTACTTTTTCTGCAAAAGTTATTTTTTATGTGAGCGGAGGGTTGTGAGGTGGGATATTTGGACATTACAAAGTAGGGGAAAGGAGGAGGGGGGTACAAATTTGGCAAAAAAATTGTTCACATTGACATATTTTATGAACAACCACTTAGTAAGCAACTTCTTAGAAGCAACTTCTAATAGAAAACGTTATATTCTACAAGCAACTTCTAATAAAAAACGTTATATTCTACAAGCAACTTCTAGTAGAAAACGTTATATTCTACAAGCAACTTCACGTAGAAAACGTTATATTCTACAAGCAACTTCTTGTAGAAAACGTTATATTCTACAAGCAACTTCTAATAGAAAACGTTATATTCTACAAGCAACTTCTAATAGAATACATATTCTACAAGCAACTTCTAATAGAAAAGGTTGTATTTTGCAAGCAACTTCTAGTAGAAAACATATTTTACAAGCAACTTCTAATAGAAAACGTTATATTTTACAAGCAACTTCTAATAGAAAACATTATATTCTACAAGCAACTTCTAGTAGAAAACGATATATTCTACAAGCAACTTCTAGTAGAAAACGTTATATTCTACAAGCAACTTCTAATAGAAAACGTTATATTCTACAAGCAATTTTTTAATAGAAAACATTATATTCTACAAGCAACTTCTAGTAGAACATGTTAGTATATACATAGTGTTACCACCAATGTCAATGAGTGCACAGAGACTCTGTAGACACCATGTATTACCTAACACATTAAAATGACGATTGACATTGTTATGAAAAATTGTAAGCAGATAGAAATTGATTATTGCCCAATTTCAGGGGGGGGGGGGGAGTCAAACTTCTAACTTTTAATACATTTTAAAATTAACTAAAAAAACAACCCAGAAAAATGTACCAAAGCATAAACGTAATGACCAGTGACATTTAAAACTGGCAAAGTTTGTGAAATCTGGTTGAAATAATCTAGTATCTAGGATAGTAGTCAGTTACCTCATAGTTGGTTGGTTGGTTGGTTGGTTGCTGATCCAGCGGTCCATGGGCTCATGCCCTTTGACCCAATGCCATTAAATGGCATTATACTGCTGGAAGTCTGTGGATTTTCGGCCCACCCCGGGCCAGAGCCAGAGAATAACTATCAGACCTCCAGGAAGGTAGGTTTCAACCTATGCACTGCTCCTAGCCACTGTAGCCAAGATAGGGTTCACTGTGCTCATTACCTGCCACCAATTGACTACTGGTTATGCCGAGCTTCTCTATTGCTCTAGGCATGCAACCAAATGTTCAAGTCAAAAGGATTGTCACGTCCTGAGTCACTGTGCCTCTATGATGTTCTCAGCCATAGGAAAAAACAGTGCTGTCAGTTTCCTCTTCCCCAGTGCTGCACAATACATCTCTGGCACCCTCCCAACCACAGAGGGTGCATACATTATTCAGGTAAACATGAAACACATTTCAACAGCAAAATAACAGCAATAATAAGCATAATTGTATAGATGATGTGCCATGAAGCTTCTATAAGAAGATAGCCTCAATATAACGGCAAGTCATCTACTAAGGTTTTCTGTTGCATGGGTGGTTTGTCTAGTGAGCCATTACCTCATAGTAGAAAACAATTGTTCCCGACTCACACTTGTACAGAAAAAAGTAGAAAAGTGCAACAATTTTAATTGGTGGGTCGCATTAAGATTTTTTCCTGTGGTGTAAGGACCAGAAGCTTTTTTTCTTAGAAGTCCCTTGTAGCACCAAATATTGTTTTTCTGAACTCAAGAGCCGTGAAGAAATTACTTTTGAATCAGCCTATCGGGCCAGTAAATATAGTTTTGCAGGCCGCATTTTTCGCATCTTGGTACATACACTGACAGTCACAGACGTTCACACAATATATCTCCTTGTTAGTTTAACATGTCATTTGTCTTTCATCTGAGACACACATTCTTTACTTGTCAAAGCTAACCGCCTCTTATTTACAACGTCACGCCTTTAATCACAATGTATATGGGTAGCCGTATATTATGTCTACCGTAAATTACCGTCACAATGTCGATGTATAGCTGTAGACTATGTATACTATAGCTGTGTACTATACCGTAAATTACCGTATAGAAGTCAATTGTGCTATTATTTTGCAACAAAATATATCACTATTATAGGTTCGTGTATAAGCCGAACTAAAATTATTCTAAATATCATGATGATGATGTAATACTTGATATCTGTGATCAGGTAGCTATTGACAGCTCATAGCCTTTCAGACAAAAACATATGCCCTCTTGAGTAAACGAGCTTGAATACACGATTTTTCCGACCGAAGACGGGTGTGTCGGGCCATTTGCGCAAATAAAATAGGAACACAACGCTTTTCCATTTTCTGGACTACATACTGCTGGAAATCTAGTAGGTCCATTGTTCTGCTACAAGAGAGAGAACCATTGGGAGTTTGAGAATGAACACTGAAGAAGAAGAATACATGGTTTAACACTCGCACTTGTATAGTGTTTGTGGTCTCGAATGCATGCTTATGTTAGGTGGGGGGGGTGGAGGTGGAGGTGATGAATGCATGTGTGGTACCTGAAAGTAGGCATTCCAGTTCGGCAGTGTTTCAGGATCATCACGTCCTTCCAGGAGTGTAGCCTATACTTATTGACCAACTAGCTCATCACAGTAGTATGGTACCGGGGCTGAAGGGAATGGGAAGGTCGAGGAAAGAGGCCACTGTTACAGAACAAGTGCAGCAGGCGACGCTAGTCAGACGGCTTCTGGTCAACCACTGACTAGGCAGCTGAACACTTATGTTTCTTGTCAACCACTGACTAGGCAGCTGGACACTTATGTTTCTTGTCAACCACTGACTAGGCAGCTGGACACTTATGTTTCTTGTCAACCACTGACTAAGCAGATGGACACTTATATTTCTTGTCAACCACTGACTAGGCAGCTGAACTTTTATGTTTCTGGTAAATCACTGACGACGCAGCTCAACACTTATGTTTCTGGTTAGCCGCTGACTAGGCTGCTGCGCCCGTGTGTTGCCGGGCCCGAAAGGGGAGCAAATAATAGCAACACTGTTTACCTTCCACGCATGCCGTAAAAGGCGACTAAGGAGGTTATGGGATGGAGTTGGCTGTCCCATCCCATATAGGGTCAATGCCCCAAAGCCACGCTGAAGTCGGATTTGTCAGGCCGAAAGGCACAGATATCGCAGCAATGCTGTAAACCATGACACAACGCATTCCGTTCTCCGGACTACATCCTGCTAATCTGCAGGAGTTTGAGAACGAACGCAGAAGAAGAAGAAGACCAGGCAGCTGGACACTTATGTTTCTTGTCAACCAATAACTAGGCAGCTGAACACTTATGTTTCTTAGCAACCACTAAATAGACAGCTGGACACTTAAGGGAAACCATGTGCTACAACACTTGCTCATAGCTCTGGTTAACTTATCTATACGGTAGCTCTATATATCGCTTTGTCTACGTCTTTGCCCATATGTAAGATTCTCATTTATCAGTGTGTCCTACCAGATTTTAGGGAAAGTAAATGCGGTAGGTTCAATGCTGATCATATCACCCGTGGTATGCCGTATGCCATGAAAAACACGTTGTTAAACCCGTATTCCCTAATACACTATAATGACATGGAAAAGGGAGATCTTTATACTTACCTGCCTACACGTACAATTTTCATTTATCGATGTGTCTATTTACCTGCTTACAGGTATCATTAATTTTTTTCATCAATGTGTCTTTCTATTTGTCTGCTTATGGGTACGATTCTCATTTATCAATGTTTCTGTTTATTTACCTGCCTCTAGTTAATATTACCATTTATCAATGTGTTTATTTTCCTGCTTAGGCGTATGTTTATTTTTTATCAATGTGTCTGTCTATTTACTTACTAATAGGTATGATTATCATTTATCAATGCTACCTGTTATAGGTATTATTATCACTTACCATTGTCTACTTACCTGTTATAGGTATGATTATCACTTATCATTGTGTCTACTTACCTGTTATAGGTATGATTATCATTTATCAATGCATCTGTCTATTTACCTCATTTGGGTATGATTTTCGCTGTTTTCAACAACACTTCTTGTTTTTTCTCACCGTTCGTGCTCAAACTCCAACCTGTTAACATGGCGTTGAAAAGAGTATTTTGTTTAGGCTCGATATATCCAATATCAGCATATAACTTGTTTTCATTTTGACCTACTACATATGTTTGACAATCTCATACTCGACCCCAGTGGTGCCACTAGGGAAGTGCCGACTGCACCAGGTGACACCATCACATGGGGTGACTCCAAAATGCAAAATATTACTGTCTGTGGTTCTATGTCACTCTTTGAAATTATTCTTATGCGTTTTTTCAGCCCGACGACATAAATTTATTATTGAAATTAAAAAAAATATCTCTGTTCTGTTAGTTATAAAACACAAAAATGTGTTATAGTTTTTGCGTGTATAATAACTTCTCCAGAAGATAACATTAGCCTAATAAAATAAACGAATAAAACTAATGATTAGGTCTGTTATTTCTTTGCACTAACTTGTGAGATGTTGCACCAAAATAACTGTCAAATTTTAAATATTTGCAACAATTCACAGATTAGTTCACGAAAAACAAACTTTACAAATGAACGGATTGAGTGCAGTTTCGCACAGTTAGCTAGTTGACGTACAATAGTGTTTGTTTTGCTTTGCTTATGTGAAGTAAATTGTATTATTATTTACAGGGGTATAGTGGTGCCTTTGGCGGCAGTATTTGACATTTTGAAATTCGTAGCTGAATTTGACTTCATAGAATCTCTCCATACCTCTCAGTGAGCCTACGTTTATTTCTTACGATCTGTGTGTCTGTAGCTTCATGTTGGAGGAATTTTTCAAAGCTACAGTTTATAAAGAACTATTTTCGATCTAAAATGGCACAGTCAAGGCTTTCTGATCTTGCAAAATATTTGAAATATTTGAAAGTGATTTGGCGAAAAGTGTTGATTTCGTTGAAATAATCAACAAGTTTGAGTTTTAAAGGCCAGGAAAGGAAAGTTCTGATTTAGTCGAGATTTAATATGACATTGTCATTTGTACTGTTAGATACTATTCTGACAGCTGCTGATTGTACAAAACCAATACAGAACGGTTACAACCTATGTAGCACTAAAATTTAAAGTTTAATGTTAAAATAAAAATAAATTGTAACACTTTTTCTATGTAGTTCTTAGTTCTTACAAACTTTTACCTCCTAACTTGAATTCAATTTTTCTTCTATGGCTTTTGTAAATATAGGACCTGCATTTACAAAGGTAACTAAGGATTATGTATGATCCTGTTATTTGGCACTGCCGGACTCGAAGGAGGTCCATAGCGTTAGTCATGAGGGGATGACACCGTGTTTTACCACACTGGGTGACACCAACTCTAGTGACGCCACTGCTAACCCTTCTTAGTCGCGTTTTAGGACATATGTGATCTTTTATCAATGGAGTTGATATGCTTTTTTTCGAATACGGAAAAATACGACTGATCGAGACTGTTGTTCATTGCATATATGATAGGACACACAAACTTCTGTAGGTTATTGATCTTGGCGCCCGTGTGTTGCTGAGGCCCACAAGGGGAGCAAAGAATAGCAACACTGTTTACCTTCCACGCATGTCGTAAAAGGCGACTAAGGAAGTTATGGGATGGAGTTGGCTGTCCCATCCCATATAGGGTAAGTGACCCAAAGCCATGCTGAAGTCGAATGTATCAGGCCGAAAGGCGCAGATATCGCCGCAATGCTGTAAACCATGACACAACGCATTCCGTTCTCCGGATTACATCCTGCTAATGCAGGAGTTTGAGAACGAACGCAGAAGAAGAAGAAGATTGATCTTGGCAGTTTCGATTTATCGTCTGTCATGAAGAGCATGGATCAGTCGAAATCGGTCAATTGGTGTGACCTGCTGTAAATTTCTAAAAAATCTGAAGAAAATTGTGAATTCATCCATCCACAATATCTTCTTCTTCTTCTGCTCTCGTTCTTAAACTCCTACAGATTAGCAGGATGTAGTCCAGAGAACAGAATGAGTTGTCATTGTTACAGCATTGATGCGATATCTGCGCCTTTCTGCCTGACACATCCGACTTCAGCATGGCTGTGGGTCACTGGCCCTATATCTATATGGAATTTGACAGTCAATTCCATCCCATAACCTCCTTAGTGGCCGCTTACGACATCAATGGAAGTAAACAGTGTTGCTATTCTTTGTTCCCCTCTCGGGCCCGGCAACACACTGGCGATCCATCCACAATATATTTAGAATGCCTTCCAACTGATTACTTCGCTTGATGATTGGTTCCTTTCTTTGGTTGTTTTTATTATTCTTTTTGTTGTCAGCTAGTAATAAGCACTAATAAGCCAACGGATGTGACCAATTGAACATTCTTGTATGTCTAGTCAGCTGTGGATTTAGCTGTGGAAACTCCTCTATTATTTACAGTCTGACTGTATCTATGTAAACTGTATTTAAAAAATAAGCCAGAGAAATCCCAATGTTCACCTATATAAATACCTCACACATACTTAAGGAAGGCGGACACCTCTAGAGTTGACTGTAAGATCAATAAACACCATCAAGCAAGCATATTATTACACAAATTATGGAATAGTTTCTATTACCTGTCGCTTTTCCTAGAATATCATATTTTGAATCTAGTATTTTCAGGTCTTGCAACAGAGAATTGAAGTTGGTAGCTTATCGTAAGTAAATGAAAAATATAATATAGGTGCATGGAGAAATTATTAATAAAGAACAACCATACAGCAAACGGGACTTGAACCACGTCCGATCAGAAAGCACCCACTCACCTCGAGTTAACATTCTTCTTGATTCTTGATTAGAAACTGGCTTCACAGCACGCGGGACATTCCCATAAGTGCTCCGCCCTCCACTCCAGCAGCCATCCCATTGTATGTAGACTCATAGTTCCGGTCAGGTGTTGATTATGTGATCTTCGGGACCTTCCAAAAAATTTACTTTTCCTCCCCTCACCTCTGAATACTCCCATTTCTAACATTCTCTGTATGTGTACGTTCTCAACCTCATTGACATCATCTGCATCTTGAAATGAATTTATTACTGCCTTTATTAAATCTGCTTTTTCTCTTCTCAGCAATGTGCCGTCTAGCTCCGCATTGCCTGCCAGTAAGTCGGCTCTGTCGTTTCCTCTGACCCCAGCATGACCAGGGCAGTATATCCATGTAATGCTCTGGACAACTGAGTTGTTCAATAAGTCCCACCATTCTTTTCTTAGCATGAACTTTTCTATCTTGCGCAACATGCTTTGAGAGTCTGTGAGTATTACCGCGTGTGTTGATGTATCAGTTATCAACCAATTAAGAGCTGCTGTAACTCCCTCTATCTCCATCCTCATGCTCGATGTGACAGTAGAATATGCTGAAGATTTCTCAACCAACTTCACGCCATTTCTTTAGGCAACAAAACCCCAACCGCTTTTATTTGTGTTTCTGCTAACAGAGCCATCTGTGTATATAATTATGTCCTGTGCCGCTGCATAATTGTTAGGTCGTTCTTTTTTCTTCTTCTGTGATAGTTCTGATTCAAGCAGATCATGAAAGTGTAGTCCGGAGAACGGCGCGCATTGTGTCAAGGTTTACAGATTGGCTGCGATAGCTGCTTTTTAGGGATGACACAACCGACTTCCTTATATCTTCTATGTAACCCTTATATGGAATGACACAGCCAACTTTTCACTCAAACTCTCTTAGTCGCTTATACGACATGCTTGGCAGGTAACGGTTCTGATCATCTTTGCTACGCTTTCGGTAATATATTTCAACACACTGGTGGCGGTGTGATTTTTGCATGTTATCTCGTCAGTCGGAGACGTGCTCTGTACAACTCTGTCATGGGGTGAAGAAAACAACACAAACAAATGATATTACAGGTAAAAGTCGCGGGTGAAAGAATAAGTCGTATACAAATGTTCAACATCGCAATAAAATATCTGATCCTGGAATTTGTATACGAATGTTCAATACAATATTTCAATAAAATATCTGTTCCTGGTGTTGGATACAATAGTTCAACGTTTAAATCGACTAAATGGTTGTATGGAGAACATTTTAACTAATCCTTGATATAGAACTATCTTAGAACAGATCTTGTGATTTATATTGACTCATGGAAGGCTTGTCCTCTCACTTGTTGTTAATGAATTCCTGAATAAAATTACTTTGGGCTTAGACCCACTCTTAAAGTATCATTAACGGCGTGTTCTTGGGGCAGGAATAGCTATGTCGTTGTGTCGCTGTAAATTTCGCCCACCCATACTTTAGAAATATATTCATGCGTCCCACCTTCTTATAGTCCATACATACCGTGTGGCGATGGTTATCTCTATGAGTCCCAAACCGGGATCCCCGCTCTCGAAAATATCAAGTTATCGACTAAAATCTGATACTTCAAAATACCGGGACTATTATTATATGAAAACCGGGATTTTCACAATTTTCGATATTTTATTTTCCAAAAATATAAATCGCTTTCTTTAGTTTCCAATGGTAACTTTCCCTGCTGTATTTCTTCTTCTTCAGCGTTCATTCTCAAACTCCCGCTGGATTTCTCTTGTAACAGGACAATGGTCCTACAAGATTTCCAGTTGGATGTAGTCCAGAGAATGGAAATGCGTTGTGTTGCCGTTTTATTTGCGCCAATGGCCCAACACATCCGTCTTCGGCGGGACCCTGCTGTATTTAAAGCAAAACATTTATGTGATATGCGAACCCTCATATCACATGTCTCTTGTTGAGACACGACCGACGGACTAGATCTGTGTTATATGTGTCATTTGCAAAGTAAAATGCGTTGTATTTAATTTTATTTTTAATATAATTTTTATATTTTATTTTGTGATAAGAAATATTATTGACTTTATAATTGATTTTCTTTTTGAGATATAATAATACTTGAGTTATTATGTCCAAGGCTGAATAACCTAGTGTTACTGTATCGTACTTAGCCAATCGTTTACATGAAAATGTAAACATTTTTTAAAAGGTTGTACACATCAAATCAATTCGATTTAAATAAATAAACTAAATATATTTTTGTTAATTAACATTTATTGTTATAATGATTAATTTTCCTTCCAGGTTGATAGAAAGAAATGAAGGACCTTGAAAAAGATAATCCTAAATGTGAAATCTGAGTGGATTTTCTAGTCATAATGTTATTTTTGTAACCATTTCCGCTCAGAATTTAGCGATCAAACATTAGACACATTGTCATTTTTACTATCTCATTATTTAAATTTTATCAATGATTAAAAAAAACACAAATTATTTTAATATTTTATTATAACTGTTTCAATTAAAAGTTAAGAATTTTGTTCCTTTGATTAAAGTCTGAAGTTAGACATGCTAGACATACAAGTTAGATGTGATATTGTTAAAAGATTAGTAAACATTAAAATGTGATTTTTTTCTGAATGTTTTTATTTCATTGATACATCGTCACCTCTAATCCCGACAAAAGCTTCTCTAAATATCGAATTTAGAGAATCACGGTACCAGGATCACGGTACTTGTAAAATATAATATTGAAAATCCCAGGATCCCGGGACTCGTAAAATTTAATATTGAAAATGCCGATGTTGGTAAAAGCAGTCCGGTATTGCGACTCCTAGTTATCATGTCTTTTCACAGCCTTCTGTTACGTGTGCTGCCAAACTTTTCCGATACCCATGTTCTCCCATGCCCCAATGTCAGGTTATCTAACATCTTTTCTGTTGATCTTTCCCTCTTGTTCTTCAATGTGCCTGTTTTCACGATGTCTCATGGTGTGCTCCAAAAATATGTGCACTATGTCTGCCTGATGCGAGTGAGCAGCTATCCTTGAATTAACTTCTTTCAAGATAACTTCAATAAGCGCTGTAAGTAAAAGAGAAAGGCAAATGTGAGTCCATGGTTGAAAATGACGCGCCTCAACAATAAGTAGATTTAATCCCCAACACACCAAACGCCGATGTCGGATAAAACTCGAACCTGTTCGGCGAGAAACGCTCCTTTCATCCGCGGATGAGTCGAATTTGAATATGTTATGACTACAAGTAATCATAAACACACATCGGACAAGTCAACGGGTTCTCCGATTCCCGTTTCAATAAACCCATTAGTGTGTAGTGACCGACGGTTCCAGTTCGATGCGGATTTATCAGTTTCTTCCTATACCTATTATGTTTCTCTTTACGGGCTGTTCCGATCTTGACACCAATCTCGCGCAGTGACCAATTTGAATTTATACGCTTGTATACAAGCCAATGGGGGAGAAGTTCATATAATCCTATGATCACGAAATTCGTGGGATCCTTAACTTAATTACTCACTAAGGCATCGCTGAAGTAGTTGAAACCGCAAGCAAGTCCTCGTGTGTTCATCCTGAGTCACTCAATGAATATGATTTAGAAAGTCAAAGCAGGTCTTCACATTTGGAGTCACGATCTACGAGTTGTGAACTAGTGCATTAACCAAAGATGCTTATAATTTTCTAGTACCTCTCGCGACAAGAGTATAATAATGTACAAAGACAATTAGTTTCAGAAAGGCATCTCATGATTTCGTCCTGTATACAAAATATGTCTGGCTCTCTGGCGAAGTGGTCTGTGACAAGCAAGGTAGCGAGTTCGATCCTCGCCACAGACATGTGAGCATCCGGATCGTTCAGAAAGCAATGGCAAACTATTGAACATATTTATATTGCCTTGTAAATCACTACAGCCAAAAAATTCTGGGTTGATGGTTACGTCTTTCATAGACTACACAATATACTTTAGTGGAATCGTAGTGGAAAGGGAATACCAAATATCATTTACTGAAACACTAGCAATAGGAAATGTAAATTATCTGTTACTAAGGCCACCGGTGATTATCACTCTAGATTCGATGGGGTCATAATTATCACTCTAGATTCGATGGGATCAGAAATATTTTCTTGTACATAATTTGTGTCAAGTACCAATTTCATTCAAACCAAAATATGTTGCTGGTCTAAACATTTTCTGCCACTACCATTATCCAGCTACTACTAACAAACACGAGAGTCGCGTCACTGACCACTGTTATAATATTTTGGTGTTTCATGATTGACATGTTTATTCGTCAGAATACATCGGACGGGATTTATATCAGGTTCGTTTAGCTGACACTTATTCTCCTCTCAAATTTAGTCAACAAGTCCGAATTTGACCAATCAACATCCCTAAAAAAGTTGCAGTTTTAGTCAAGACTTCCAGCTTATATATTCTCTAGTTATTATGTCAATATTTCCAACATATATAATTTCTGCAGGGTCTGTTCATTTGACATAACTCGCCTCACAACTTCGGTCAACTTGCAAATTATAAAAAAAATGGGACGTTAGCCAAAGATACAACGCGTATATTCTCCAGTCACTATAACTATGAACTGGTAGTTCGAGACACTGACAATAATATACACATTGTACAGGTATTCAAATTCCTCGTGGACAACAAAGGTAAGCGGAGTAATAAACCATCTTCATAGCACACGGTATTCTCATAACGTGCTCGGCGACCGATTCAGTTGTTGACCAGAAACAGAATGAATAGCTTCACCTTAGCACTTGCCGCTCCTCAACCCTCCCAGAGTATAATATCACTGGTACTCAATTTCCATGTTCCTGGGTGAACAAGTAGAGTACTTCTTTTTCTTTTAAGCAACGAGCAATGTGTGAACTCTGAACTGCTGATCTGCGGACGAATGAATTGGCATTACTATCACAGTTAGTCACTATGA
This sequence comes from Meghimatium bilineatum, assembly GCA_034231615.1. NCBI lineage: Eukaryota > Metazoa > Mollusca > Gastropoda > Stylommatophora > Philomycidae > Meghimatium > Meghimatium bilineatum. The sequence continues at coordinate 18,211,301 of CM067316.1, read as the reverse complement.
ATATGGACCAGTAGATAGAAACACAGAGAGCAACACATAAATTGCACATGTTGTAAACTCCTCGAGAGCCATAAACAAACACAAACCTCGAGAGCCATAAACAAACACACAAACCTCGAGAGCCATAAACAAACACATAAACCTCGAGAGCCATAAACAAACACAAAATCCTCGAGAGCCATAAACAAACACATAAACCTCCAGAGCCATAAACAAACATAAACCTCGAAAGCCATAAACAAACACATAAACCTCGACAGCCGTAAACAAACACATAAACCTCGAGAGCCATAAACGAACACATAAACCTATCATCTGCCCGACTTGAAGAAGCTATACGAGAAGTGAGCATCTAAAGAAAGGTAGTACTACAGTGGATACCATCCCACTGTGGCATACCAGAAAAAAAGAAATGCGGATACGTTAGCAAAAGATGGAGCAACAAAGTAACAAATATTAGAAGAAAAGAAAACTTATATCAAGAAAAGAAGACCATCTTTCAGAGATATTGGAAAAATCTAGCACCCAATATACAACTATCAACACCTCGACAGAGCTGAACAAGTTATATTTAGCTCCAGGTTGGACATAAGAATAAACAAAAGAATATAAAGCAAAAGGTAGACCGAGAAAAATGTGGATATAAAACATTAAGACAACCTTGAACAATCATGGACTCGACACAATCAAGGCGACACATATGGCCTTGGGACGAAAACTGAGGCCAGCACCTCTAAAGGGCAAGTGTGGATACCATCATCCATCTGGGTAAAAAAAACCAATATGCAATAGACAGGACACAACAGATTAAACAACCACTTACATAGAATACGACTTGTTCCATCACCACTATTCTCATGTGGATAGGCAGCACAGAATGCAGAGCATAAATTGCAAAGCTTCATTACCCTGAATCAGTTGAGGGCAGAGCACTGACCCACAGAGATAAACACCTAGCTATAGCTGTATGGACGTCTTGGAAAGCTTTCAAATACAGCAGCATTTATCAAGAAAACCGGACTTTCTGTGTAAACATGTTGAAGAAGACACGCACACTGTAATATGATTGCCTTAGTTGTATCATTGAAAAAATGATTATTATTATTTGTGATTGTTCTACATACAATTTTTGATTTCTTGTTGTCCGCGTGTTGCTGTTTTCTATCTTGCCTTCAAACAAAAGTTACATGAAACTACGATAAATGTGATAACTGATAATATTTCAGACTTGGGCAACAAGATTAGCAATGTCGGAAATTGAAGTCACACATAAAAAAAAAATGTGTTATGGCTTTTTCACGAACAAAACGAAGAAATATGAATTCATATGTAAAGCTTATCTCAATAAAACGTTTTACGGCGATATCATGTTGCATCTGTATCCACACTTGGCCCGATATGATAACTACATGTTTTTATTTTCTTCAGATTAATGCTTAAATGTGACGGCAAATATCAAAAAGAGACCAGTCACTTGATGAATCTGCGTAGTTTTCAGTTTTATCTTGTTGGCAGACTGCCGTAAATTGTACAAGGCACGTTTTACAGCAAGTGAATAAATTCGTATATCTGTAAGCTGTCTGTGATATGACACACAGGTTTGTGGTCGAGAAATTGATAGAAACTAATGGTGAGGTGTATGAAAGAGTGCAAATAAATTGAACCCAGTCATCGCAAGGTTCAAAATAGCATAGAAAAATAAAATCAGCAACATAGTCTAGATTAAACTATACATATCAATGACAGAATAAAACTATATGCACCACTTAGTCTTGATCAACTATACTCATGACTAACTTAGACTAGATCAAACTATACACATCACTGACTTAAACTAGATCAAATTATACACATTACTGACTTAATCTAGATCAAATTATACACATTACTGACTTAGTCATGAGCAACTATACACATTACTGACTTAGTCATGAGCAACTATACACATCACTGACTTAGTCATGAGCAACTATACACATCACTGACTTAATCTAGATCAAATTATACACATCACTGATTTAATCTAGATCAAATTATACACATCACTGACTTAGCTATGATCAACTATACACATCACTGACTTAGCCATGATCAACTATACACATCACTGACGTAGCCATGATCAACTATACACATCACTGACTTAGCCATGATCAACTATACACATCACTGACTTAGCCATGATCAACTATACACATCACTGACATAGTCTAGATCAAACTATACATAACACTGACTTAGTCTAGATAAAACTATACACGTCACTGACAGTCATGATAAAACTATACACAACACAGAGAGAGAGAAAGAGAGAGAGAGAGATATCAATATGTATATACCAACCCTTATCTAACACTACAGTAAAATATTGTTCATATATTTTTGTGACTATATGATTTTAAGTCAGGTAGTGCAAGGATTTTCTTTAAAATTAATAGTGGAAATAAAAACTGCGTAGCCATAGCCATCACCACGACGTGTAACAGAAGATTCTTTCGCTCTACCTGGGTAAGACTCGTTTACATTTGTTAAGCGTGTGAGGGGGCGGTTATCTAGTTATTGATAGTTGTTGACAAGAAGTGCCATACATTTCTAACAAAATTTGTTGAGGTAATTTGGGGACATGTTCGTACTGGAGAGGTACTGGTTTGACAACCGAGGACGTAGAGGTACTGGCTTGTCAACCGTTGACATAGAGTCAAACGTTGGTTATATTAGAGCTTACAATACTTTTTTTTTAATGTACGTAAATACCTCACCGTAGTTACTTGACACCTATACCTCATCAGTTATGAGGCCGACTTTCTAGCCGTTCGGCCAAACTCTCCATAATATTTTTAATATAAAAGGTAATTTGCAAGATATTAAATCACATTTGTAGAAGTAACTTCACAGTTATCATTTTTTTGACAAGCGTTGTTACTATGGTAATGGCGTTCTGATAACCCTGTTAATTACTGTAGCAACTCACGAAGTAGCCAGCATTAATTAGCCAGAAATCCCAAACTATAAACGAATGAACAGTTCCGCTACAATGCAACGTTGCAAGACCGTCTGCTTATGTTCATTGATTCTCCAATTTCTTGTGAAACGGGAAACGCTGTATTTCTCCAGGGGAGATTACCAAACGTTGAATTAATGACCCCTTTTTCACAACTACTTTGTCGGGTGTTCTCAAACGATCCCTGTCGAAGTCTTGCCATTAAAACTCCATTATAATGTTTTGTACCGGTACGAGATGTCAGTCTCAAGTCCCACGCTTCACAAAGCACGTCTCCATAATCTCCCCCACTCCTGCTCTCATATCTTACTCTTGGTCGAACTGATCTATGATCATTTCCGACATCGTAGACACTCACCCATAAACTTCAGACCAGTTAAATCTTGTTTATTGTTCTTTACACACACTTAACACCTATGGCATCTCGTTGGTGTAGTCAGAGTATATCTTGCTGTCACTCAAATTTGTAGCTTAAGGCGGTCAGACTGGTGTAGGAGAAGTGTGTATTGCCTTCATCCTGCTGGTACCTTCACAAAGGTATGCAAGATGTTGCCTGTTTTGTCAATAGCTTTTATTGAAGTCCTGAGGTACTAGCACAGTCATAATTAGGAACGAATTCTATGAACAGATGTCGCATGCTTGTACACAGGTGTTGAGGTGTTGGCTGGGTACCGGAAACCAATACTCATCTAATGAGCGTTCGCACAAGTGTTTTATCAATCAATCGCAGAGGATTAGATCATATTTAGCAGTCTCCTTCCCAGTACTCTAGTTTTAGCTAACACGTGCCGAAAATAAATACTTCGTCTAAAAGGGATTGATTGATGATTGATTGATTGAGAACCCAGGAATTGCGAACGATTAGCTCTTACTTCCTATGTCCAGTGGGGTGATTTTTCTGAGCTTTCTTTCATACCCAGGAGACTTCAGCTTTCGGCTTAGTGAAATGTCTATTGAAGGAGCGTACTTCTCATAAGGGGTCTATAATTGTATAGATGACATGTTGCAAAGCTTCCATAAGAGAGCCTCAATATAACTACATGTCATCTATTAAGGTTTGCTGTTGCATGGGTTGTTTGTTTAGTGGGCCATTAGTGAGACTCACAGACGCAACTGCATGCGTCGTCTAAAAGGAAAGCAACGAGTAGTAATTCTGTAACCTGACATGTATGTCGTAAGAGGTAACTGAGTAGCGTTGGACAGGAGATTTATTATCCTTTCAGGTAGGAAGTTAAATCCAAAAAAGGATATACTGGCTGAAAAGACGCATAACCAGCAGATGTGCTGTAAAGCATGCTTTGTCTCACAGTCGCATTGAAGCCTCAAAATTCACTTTGTACACTCGATGTAACATCCAACAGGAGAAAATGTTCTAGCTTACAATGTGTTCTGTTATTGTTTTTCTTTGAAAAAAATATATTTGAATACGACTTTTAGCAGCTTAACAGTCTGAAGGAGAGTTTTAATTTCATACATCAACCATTACAGACAAGCCAGTGAATATGGGGAGGGGGGTTGATTCTTCCTCCTCTTCCTCCCCTCCCCCCGGAAAAAAAGAGCAGGACTATTAGTACTTGGAACAGCCAAACGGTTGGTAAACATCCTCCTCTCCCTTTAACGATTTTCTGTATGAAGGTCATCAAAAATATAGTCAACAAAGAGGATTATTAGCGATAGTAAAGTAACCCATATCATTTATTAATGCCGTAGAGGTGTGATATGTTAGCGATCTCACATTTCACAGGCTCTGCAAATGAGGGTGGTAGCCATCTCCTCTTCCTCGCAGTCTTTACTTCCCGGATTAATCCGGTACCCATTTAATGCTGGGTCGACCCGGGAGCCGTTGCGATCTGAAAGACTTTTCCGCCTGAACTGGCGAATGAACCCAGGACCACTCATATGCGAAGCCAGTGCGCTAACGCGGCTCCCTTATTTGCAATGGAAATGGGTGAATTACCTTATTTTGGGCAAAACCTTCTTGCCTTGATTACAGAAGAAAACGACAACAACGTTGTGTCGTCAAAACAAAAATACAAAATACTCTTAATACTTTATCTACGTGCTTCTTTGCTACGTCTTCTTGTACACTTGTTCTATAACTCTCACAGATTAGCAAGATGTAGCTCGAAAATCAAAATAGGTTGTGCCATGGTTAACAGCTTGGCAGCGATATGTGTGTTTATGCCGCAGATACAGAAAATATAAAAGAAAAAGAATCTGCCATACTTTGCTCCAAAGCCTTATTGAAAAGGTTATAATAAAGTTAGGATGCTACAAGACGACACAAAAATTCCCCCCTCCCCTTTTCACTAAATTTTGTGCATAGTGGCACTCTTTAGACCATTCATACCCCTCTTTCATATAGATAATATATGTATGCACCCAATCACCGTCACGTGACTTATTTACTTTATTACTTATCTGTTATTACTTTCAGTAATTCAATATCATACAAATTACTTTTTTAAAAGAAATATAATACATTTATTTGTTTATTCGTAGAATAAGCAATGATTTATTTTCATCTTAATACCTTGAAACTGTTTGATTCAAGTTGCGAGGCAAATATGTGCCAGTTGTGCTGCCCTGGTTTAAATCTTGTTTGCTGCCTAATGATTTTGTCTATAATAATAAATCCTTGTTGATTGTATATTACATTATGTATTTATATTATATTTTTATTTATATAATTATATTATATATTAGAGAGGTAAGTCTGTGATTTGCATAAAAGCATAGAATGGGCCTCCGACATTTTTCGGCTACTATCAATATCATTAACGTTATATACAACATTATATATAATGAACAGCCTAAGAATTCCCCAGCAGTCACTATAGTGGGTGCCACCCGGAGTAAGAAGAAGAGGGAGACCTAGAGAAACTCTACGAAGAACCATTAATAGAGAAGGCATGTCAATGAACCTAACAACACGCAAGAATTGAAAGACCTGGCAACACAAACACAGAAATGGAAAGCTATTGTTTCTGCCCTATGCGCCGCCTATGGCCCTGGAGGAACATAACATAACATCAATATCATAGTAAAATATGTCTTTTTTCCTGTAATTACTAAGTAACTAAATTCAATTTTTATGTTTCTCTTGTTTTTACTAAAGATTCATTGTATCCGCAATAGGGAATGGAGGCAGGGCTGCAGACATGATCTTCACAGGGGTAGGGGCTTGGTTACCTAAAAAGGAAAACAAAAATTTATCGTTGATGTGTGATCTGTTTCAGATCGTCATTGTTATGAAATATTTAATCAAACATCAATGACAAATATTTTGTGAAAATTCCACAAGGGTTTTTTTTGTGTGCTTTTGACCCGTCTTGTAGCCAAGGTTCTAGTACTAAAGTCATGTTCTTATTTGTTAAAAGGTGGGTTTGAACACACCACTCCAGCCTTCTACGTTTGGAGAGTTTCCAATAGCTAAGCAAGAATGTACTAGTTTGATACTCCTAACATCACCTGCAGGGTCAGTGTGATTTATACAGAATATTTTCTGAGAGCAGGTGGCTTAAAGATTCTAATAGCGTATCAACCAGTCGCAGATGGCCGAGGACATGTCGGTCCATGTAAGATAACAATCCACTATAGCGACCGCTGGGACCAATTAAAGATAGCAAAACCATTAACAAAGAGAAATGTGTTTGTACCTAACGGCCATTTGTGAGTGTAAGCACACAGCAGGGAAGCGAGTACTGGTCACTCCTGTACTATCTCTATTTCGTGAAAGTGACAGATGTCTTACTTATCCACTCTAGAGAATAAATCTCTCATGAATATGTTCAAATTGCGCTGTGTTTCTTAAGTTCCTGTATTGGTGTCAGACAGATGGCACACTCAAATAACATCTAAGGTTACAAGAGTTTTGTGGTTACATTTTAATTAACTCCTAATATCCAAACAGCTTTATCATAGGAATGGATAGTTGTAATATGCGCCAGCTCAATAAATCTTTTCTTATTGTCTATCATATGAGTTTGTAAAATTGTGCTTTTAGAACGTGTATACTCATATATAATGTCTCATTCCTAAGTAACGTTAAATTCAGACATTATAAGTAACGTTAAATTCAGACAGTGTAAGAGTAAAGTTGAGTTTGCACAATGCACGAGTGGTGTTATGTTCACACAGTGTAAGAGTAACGTTAAGTTCACAGTGTAAAATAACGTTAAGTTTACATAGTGAAAGAGTAAAGTTAAGTTCACACAGTGGAATCAACAGTGTGTAAATACACTGCGTCTCACATTTTTGTGATCACATTAGCTCTGGATTTATACTGCTTGATCTGTGAAATTCAATAAAACAAACATCGGACCAGACTTGCAGAAAACGTTGCTATATAAACATCCACAGGCTCTGACACATGCACTTTCATAAAGAGATACATACACTCAGACTAAGATACTGCTTTAGATCTGCTAGTGACAATGATTCTAGTAATTACATTTGTAATTGTGGTATGTATCCAGGAGCATAATACATGTTCCCTCAAGGGAAGAATCATATGTAAGCACAGTTATCGATTTCAGAATAGTTTTCAGCCATGTCAAACGTCGCAGTGACTTCTTTTTCTGACCTATCGACAGTAACAGCATTAAAACTACGACACTGTGCGTCACTGCGTGAGTCTACTTTGAATGTTTCATTGGTTGGAGACAAAAACTATATGAAAATTGGCCAATGTAAAGCATTGATTAGATTTTCATGCACTAGATTGACACTCAGTGTCATGACTGTTAATGTCGAAGTGTATCGCTTCTTTATAGTAGATTTGTCATGTTGTTAATTAAATGAAGCAGAACCGATCCGAAACTAAAGCTTAAAACTAAATATATACCTGATTGGTTGTTTGTGCAGTAGTTTGGCTTGGTGCATTTGTTGATTTAGTTGAGTGTCGTTTCTGCTTCAAGGAACATTGTTAAGTTATCGTAGTTTAAATTCATGTTCGGGAATAATATAGTGTAGTGGTTCTCAATTTTTGAACATCTTGATAACATTACGGTTTGTTTTAGGGAACGCCAGATGTAGCAGGGAGGTTGATTTGCCTTTTCCCATTTCAATGCAATCGATGCGTATTCGGGAATGCCGCATTTTTATTTGACAGAAAATTGGTTAGTGCGATCCATATTTTTTTAAACAATCCAGTATATAACGCAGTGGTTAGTTGAACGACACAGTGAACTTTTTTTATGCTGCGACCCATGTACAATAGTGATTAGTGCGTGATTAGTGTTCAAGAAAAGTGCGCGATTCCAGTAACGTTTTACGCACTCCAAGATGTAGCACATATATTAATGCGCGAGTAATGATAAAATGTGATTACTAATAACATTTAGCTCGTTTAAATGTATGTAATCCTCTAGGAATTTACGTATAAATAATCAAACAATCAGAGGATATCCAACAAACTGGAGGGTGCCGCAGTTTGTCGCTGGTAACTAATATATAAAATATCTGAAACTAAATGAAGGGTGGCTTCTAAATACCATCATAAGAAGAAAGCTACAGTATTGTGAAGACTTAAAGAGATATGCTGGCATCGAAATGCTAATTCTCGAGGGCAGTGTGTCAGGGTAGAGAAGAAGAGAAAGACCAAGAAAACAATGGAACAGTGACATCGAAGAATGTATGAATATATATCTGTCCAATGCAGGCCTGCTTGACCGGGACAGAGATGCATTCAGAGTATCCACAACGAAGACGACGCCCTGGGACGAATCTGTCACTTGATATATAAGTAATATCACAAATAGTAAAACTAATGAGAAATAACAGAAAAACACGAACACAAAGAAACAATGACTTATTTTCACATTATGGTTCAATGGAGACCTTTATCAAGAAACAAAAAAAGAAAAGAAATAAACACCTAAAATATTAATGTGCAGAGATGGTCTCACAACTCCATCTCATTGTATTAGAAGTTTCATACATGCTCAATGTGTATGCTGTTGCCTGTGTTTGGTTGATATTCATAGTGACTTGAGAATATACATGCGAGATGTCTAGACTAAAATCATATCTGTTTTTAGTGATGTGGATTCATTGAATTCAGAAAACGTGGTAAAGGTGATGTGCATACGCTTCTGTAGTCGTAACCTTCGATAACAGTTACCATGTTGTTCCAACAGGCCAACGTTGTGCTTGAACTACGAGTAGTTACGGGCACGGCGTGGGTGGCAGAACAACAAAGAAACCTGTCGCAAGGGCCAGAGTTGTGCCTTGATGTCGACGTCTGTTTCGGCAGCATTAGATTCGAAACACCATCGAGTCGAGTAGCTGCTGGAACAGAGGGCGGAGCACTTATAGGAATGTCCCACGTGCTGTGAGGCCAGTTTCTAATTAAGAATGAAGATTCTTAAGCAATTTTTGCCAAAGTTTTACCATTTTTTCCTTCCCATTTCAACAATTGTAAATAATTCAGGATCATTCCAGCTTAATTATGTCAAAAAATGTTAACCACCTCCGCCTCCAGCCAATAAATTTTTAACAAGAAAACTGTACGACAAAACTATATTATTGGTTTCACATTTTAATAAAAATGTTTCAAATTCAAACAATTAAATTATTAATTTATGTATATAACGGTATTGTTTACGTCAACTTCTATCACCCCCCCCCCCTTGTCCACAATTGTCAAACCTTTTCATACCTCCCCACCTTCCTTTAATTGTTAACTTTATTTACGGAGTTGCTTTGCCAGGTAAATTGGTGTTAGCTGAAGTTGTCAAGTTCAGATCTGTTTACTTCATTCTGGTCAAGCTCATATTGACGCGTGTCCAGCAGCGGTGAAGTTATTCTTTGAGAACTATCTCTGTATCTCCCGCGTCTTCTTCTTGCAGGTAATCTACCTAGTCATCATTAGGTTTTACTTGCTGCAGTGATGTATTCTAAATCTCGTCGTCTGATGGCATTCTTCTTCTACACGCTCTAATTACTATAGTCTCATACTAATATTGATAGTAAGTTTTTTCATCTTTGGCGACTCATATGAGCAGATTAAGTTTAGTCATCTCAGCGGCACCTTGCTTTCTATTCAAGCTCTTTTTCAGATACAGGTCACACTCAGCATCACCCATTTTGGCTGATCTGACTTTTCATTGGCTGGCGATAAAGTATACTCTAAGAGTCCAATGACAAACTTAGATCAGTCGCATTAGAGATAAGTCACACTTTGCGTGATCATCTGACAGGATTTTGATATAACAAACATATACGTCGGTCTTAGGTTGAAAGGGCATGCCTCGGCAAGAACCTTCCAGCGATTCTCAATCTATGGGTCCGACCCTATTGGGGGTCAAACGACTATTTCACATGGGTCGCCTATGACCATCAGAAAACACAAACTATGAAACTAAAATAGCAACGAAAATAATTGTGTGGTTAGAGGTCACTACAACATGAGGAACTGTAATAAAGGATCGCCTCATTAGGAAGGTTGAGAACCAATTAGTATTTCACAAAAAATATTAACACGATTCACTTTATGTATACTCCCAGCAGTTTGAAGAACGAAGAAGGACTTGATATGTATATATATATATATCAAATGATATTTATAAAAGGGCTTGATTCTTCTCTATAACAACATCTCTGAGGTTTTCATTTAATCTTGTTGTTTGTTTAATTACTAATGTTTCTACATGGAATACTAGTATCTTAATAACAAATCTCGAAAATAAGAACGTTTCAGAAGTTTAAATTTATGCAAGAATACAACAAAAACACAATTTCGCCACAGATCTCAAATTTTGTAGCCGAAATTGGTTGCCTCGCGGACGTGAATGTTTTCATCTCTGGAGAATTCATTATTCAGCTGTTCCCATGTTGATTTTGCGTTGGAAGGTAGAAATATAATAGTGTATAATTTCCAATCCAGGTCGGGAAAGTTCATAGTCAGTCTTCTCGTGTTGCATTCTGTCAATTTGAAAGATTAAAACATAATTTGAGGTCTCTTTACGTTTCATTCGAATAAGACTTCGATAATTTTCAGGTTTAGTTTCTGTTCAACAAATTATCATAGAGTTCACAGTAAGTTTAATCAGATTTCGAAGTTCATAGGTTTTAAAAATAATCTTTAAGTGTTTTAAGGTAATATTTTATTATTTAAACCAGTCGCTCTTAACATTTTTTGGATCATGGTCACCATTTGAAGTAAATTTTCATTTGTGAAATGTGCCTAAATATTGTCATTGACTTTCTTTGTAGGTCGTCAAGACTATGCTTTATCGCCATAATTCTTGATTATCGTTCAAGTGGCATCACTCTCAGACATGTCTTGAGCATCAATTTCACTTGTTTGCCTTGCAACGTCAGGGGTAGAAGAGTTCTCTGGAGATGGCCTTCTTGCGTGCTGTTTGTAAGCTTCTTCTTGTGGCTTCTTTGATTTCTGTGATCCATCTTTTACATGGCCTGCCTCTGGCTTTATAGCCGTGATGTTTATGTGTCATGGCCATCTGTGGCATGCTGTCTGTTGGTAGTCTGGAAGCGTGTGAAAACCACTTTATATGTTGTCTTTTGATGTGTTCCTATACTGGTATTGTTTTGGTTATCTGTCTGATGTTATCTCTTAATGACACTGCGAGTATTCTTCGTAGACATGTCATTTCTGTTGTTACTATTTTTCTTTTGTCTTGTGATGTCATTGACCAGGTTCGGCACTGGTAGCACAGTGATGGGATAATAATAGTATTGTATAATGCAACTATAGTGTCTATGTTTACATTTTAGATCTTAAAAATTGGGGTCATCTGTCCTAGGATCTGGTATGTTTTGTTGCATCTATTTTGTATCTATTTTGTATACTGTTTTTCCCTTCGCTCAATATAATGGTTTCTAAGTAAGTGAACTAATTATATCGGTATTTTCAATATTGATCTTCATGTTGAATTTTTAACATGTGTGGAGTCTGTTTATATGCTCTTTCAATTGTTCTTCTGATGTCGCTATTAGTACTTGGTCGTCTGCAAAAAGTAGTTCGTTCAATTTGCCGTTCATGTTTGTTCACATTCCCATACATTACAAGCGATGTCTGTTTACATTCCCATAAATTACAAACAATGTTTGTTCACAATCCCATAAATTACAAACAAAGTTTGTTCACAATCCCATAAATTACAAACACTGTTTGTTCACAATCCCATAAATTACAAACAATGTTTGTTCATAATCCCATAAATTACAAACAATGTTTGTTCACAATCCCATAAATTACAAACAATGTTTGTTCACAATCCCATAAATTACAAACATGTTTGTTCACAATCCCATAAATTACAAACAATGTTTGTTCGCAATCCCATAAATTACAAACAATGTTTGTTCACAATCCCATAAATTACAAGCAATATGTGTTTACATTCCCATAAATTACAAGAGATAAAGCTTTTATTTCTATCTGTAATACGGATTTCTCCAGAACGTTCATTTATAGCCAGAACTCCACCTCACCGCTCTATGCAATGTTTCGAGAAATGCCTCCTACTCAGATGGGGTAATATTTTATATGTTAGAACGAAAAATGATTACATATGATAAGGAATGAGGAAATATATAGATATGGGTTTCTCAATGTGGGGTATATCGCCTCCAGGGTGGTAATAAGGGTTTCTCAATGTGGGGAATATCGTCCCCAGGGCGGAAAAAGGGTTTCTGAACGTAGGGTATATCGCTTCCTGGGCGGTAATAAGGGTTTCTCAATGTGGGTATATCGCCGCCTCCAGGGCGGCAATAAGACTCATTAGAGGGTTGCTAAAGATCACTGCCATTATTTAATTGATAAAATGATAGAAAAAAATACCAATCAGGGTTAGCAAAATATATTGAAGCTACTTGCTATTTTGTAGGTGCAGGAATAAAAACAGAATAGATTGAAGCTACTTTGTAGGTGCAGGAATAAAAACATAATAGATTGAAGCTACTTTGTAGGTGCAGGAATAAAAATATAATAGATTGAAGCTACTTTGTAAGTGCAGGTATAAACATATAATAGATTGAAGCTACTTTGTAAGTGCAGGTATAAAAATATAAAAGATTGAAGCTACTTTGTAAGCGCAGGTATAAAAATATAATAGATTGAAGCTACTTTGTAAGTGCAGGTATATAAATATAATAGATTGAAGCTACTTTGTAGGTGCAGGAATAAAAAACATAATAGATTGAAGCTACTTTGTAGGTGCAGGTATACAGATTAGATCATGGTCGTGATAAAAATCAAGCTCTAGCTAAAGTCTGGGTCCTGTCGTGCATTGTGAAAAACGCTGGCAGGATTTTATTTAGAGCGAAAAAAAATAAAGACATTTTAATAAGTAATCATATCACATTCTATAATTGTTTATAAATAAATGTTGGATTGCTTATATCACATTCTATAATTGTTTATAAATAAATGTTGTATACTTATATCACATTCTATAATTGTTTATAAATAAATGTTGTATACTTATATCACATTCTATAATTGTTTATAAATAAATGTTGGATTGCTTATATCACATTCTATAATTGTTTATAAATAAATGTTGTATACTTATATCACATTCTATAATTGTTTCTTCTTCTTCAGCGTTCATCCTGATACTCCCATCAGAATCTCTCTTATAGCAGGACAATTTGCCCTACTAGATTTCCAGCAGGATGTAGTCCATAAATTGAAAATGCGGTGTGTCGCCGTTAAATTTGCGCCAATGGCCCGACACATCCGTCTTCGGTTGACAGTGATTGTCTAGGAATAAACGTTGGATTACTTTGAAAAGGTTGTCTAATTTCAATCTTCACTTAGTCCTTAATATTATATTCTATATTGTAATAATTCTAAACCTTTCAGTCCGTGTGATACCGTTTTTAGGTAAACGTACCCGTGACCCACAACCTCTGTCGGAGCATTAAAACCTTCTGTAGTTTTCGGGTTGTTTCTCGAGAATGCTTTCTCTTTTGATTACCTGTAAAAAAAAAAAAGTGTGGGTTTCTCCTAGGTCTTGTGGTTAATCGTTTATTTGAGTTCAGAAAGTCACGAATATAAATCCGGGTTGTGATGTCGTGATTGCAAAGTTCAGTTTTCTAAGATAATTGGAAATAATCAAGTTAGGTGTCGTGAGTAGTACACTAGATCTCTTCTATGTCCACGTACACAGGTCCGTAGATAAGGGGGGGGGGGAGATATAGGGTGTTTAACAAACCTCACCTGAGAAATCGGAACTTGACTTTTAACACTAAGAACTTGACCAAAAGACTGGTAAAGAACCCCCATTCCTTTAGCGATTTTTCACAAATAAGTTATCACGTCCGTGTGTTGCCGGGGCCCAAAAGGGTAGCAAAGAATAGCAACACTGTTTATCTACCACGCATGTCGTAAAAGGCGACTAAGGAGGTTATGGGATGGAGTTGGCTGTCCCATCCCATATAGGGTCAGTGACCCAAAGCCATGCTGAAGTCGGATGTGTCAGGACGAAAGGCGCAGATATCGCAGCAATGCTGTAAACCATGACACAACGCATTCTGTTCTCCGGACTACATACTGCTAATCTGCAGGAGTTTGAGAACGAACGCAGAAGAAGAAGAAGTTATCAAATTTTACATTAAAAAAAATAATCTTATATCTGAAAAGTGACTGCCATTTTTAGGGTAACCCCCATCCCCCCTCCCACACACACACACATTTAGGAGATCATATATTTGGTCCTGCATGTACATATGTGAAAACACGAGTACACTAAGATCAATCATATACGCGTTTAAACCCATTTTGTTGGATTTATTCACGATATATTTCAATGTGTCATATTGCCGTCCTGTGTCCTCTGACGAATTCGTGGTTCTGTCTTTGACAGGTACGTGGTCTCATTTTACGGGTCTGTGGTTCACTTTGACTATTGCGGTTTCTCCTTTAACTGGTCTGTGGTAAACTAATATTGGTTAATTTTCTCCGTGGTTCTCCTGAAAATCTCTGTTTCCCTAGCCTGTCATATGGCTGACATTGAGAAATTCTGGATAATTTTTTTTATAAAATGAAAAACAATCATGCTATGTTTTGGGTAGAGAGCGCCGACATATATAATTTATACGACAGTTGGTTTAGGTCTATATATAATATACAAAAAGGGGTAAGACACGAAACTTGTGAGAAACACTGATGTTGATGAAAAGATTTTGATTGGGTGTGTAGAGATCTAGACCATACATTTCGATGAATTGAATCGTGACCTTCGCTAATAGAAAATATGGGGGCTAAATGAAAAGCTCGCCGTCTAAAATGACTCATTATTCCCTTGATTTGCATTGGCTGTCACACAAAGTATAATCATAGTTACCAATGAAATCACGCGAATAATTGAATGAGTCATTAAAGAAGGATTGATTTCCCGCTTAGAGGGCAGTTCTTCTTCTAATGGGGAGTGGGGAGTTACGATCGAATACAGACTCTGAAATATTAAAATAAGCAATATAACAAGGTAGTAATCTATTGTCTTTCACCAGGTGAATGATGGTTGGTTGTATCTACACTTGCCGCTAAGAGTACGCATGAAAGCCTCAGTTGTCGTTCCAAGTCCAGCTGTGTAGCCTTGGTTGTATTTAGTCTATGTTTTTTCACGATTACCTTGTTTTCTGTCCTCCGTTTTCTTGGTCTACCTTTGGCTCTCTATATAAGATATTCTTTTTATTACATGCTATTATTGGTATTGTTTTTGGGTTCATTCTCATAAGGTGATCGAACCATTTTGCTTGCTGTTTTTCTTTTGATATCCTCAATATTGAGTACTATACCTACTATTTTCATAATTTCTTAATTTCATATTTTATCTAGTTTAGTAACCTTGTAGATTTTCTCACACTAAACGTTTCTGTATAATAATTTGAACAGCTCTGGTGTTTTGTCGCCGAGACCACATACATTAATGAACAAATTAGTCAATGACATGAACTACTCAGGTAAGAAGTTGTCAGAGATGAAGACATATGAGGGAATGTCTTGAAATACCTTGCAGACATGAACTAACCTGGAGATGTGCTGAAAGTATACCCAAGGATAGGAATAATTTAAAAGAAACATTATCAATGACATGCACCGCATATGTGCTAGCGGATCTGTAAAGGGAGTAAATAAAAGCCACAATGTTACTTCCCATGATGTAAGAGGCGACTAAGGAGGTATTAGTGTGTTCCTCATCCTATAGATTATAGAGGGTCAAGTGATCCTGAAGTAATGCTGAAGTCTCATGTATCAGGTCGAAAGACTCATATGTCACAGCCAAGCTGTAAACCATTACAAATCACAGTTCTTTCTCCAGGCGATATATTGCTAATCTGCACGAATGTGAGAATGAACTAAGAAAAACAGGAAGAACATTAGCAGCCAGGCACTTTCACAGTCAAGGATCTAATGTAAAGGACTGTATTAGTTTTTTTTTTTAATATACCGATTTTCTATTAATATATTTTAGTCTTCAGTATAAGTTATGAAAATATACTTTTATTCTTTAGTAGAAGTTGTGAAAATATACTTATATTTTTGGTATAAGTTGTGAAAATATACGTTTATTGTTCAAGAATACGTTGTAATATACCTTTATTCTTCAGCATATGCTGTAAAATATGCAAGAGATTATAAATATTTTAGACGATGTTCGTCAATTTGTCAAAACTTTCAATTGCAACTCAAAAGGTAGATTAAACATAGGTTATTGTTATGACTGAGTCTATTGCACAACGAACAAATCAATCGGTGTTTAGCCTTAAACAGTAGCACTAGAGATGACTAAGAAGCAGAGGGGTGCGGTAGATTTTCTCAATATGTTGCAAGTCCTTGAAATATCGCCCCCGAAATTATTTTTTTAATGTATTGAATGGTTGAAATTGTATTTTGATTTCGCTGCTTATGCCGCCTCCTTACGGTGCCACCTGATGTGGCTGTTTCTCTGTACCATAGCACGGAAAGAGACTTGCTAAGGAGGTTTTGAAAGTGTCATTGGCCGTCAATTACTGTAGAGGATCAAAGTGATCCAGAATCCATCATGAAGTAGGATGTCGTATGAAAATACATCGCAGCTGAGCTATAAACCATGACACATCACACTCTGCTCCCAACTACATGTTGTTAACCTGCAGTAATTTAAAAACAAACACAGAAGAAATTCTCCATAACAGCATTCTTCTAACCAGTGGTTTAAGAAAGAACGCATAAATATAAGAAACTCAACAAGCACATAGATAACATGATACATACACTACACGTCCTGTATGATTTGTTTAACAATCATTGAACGATACAAGTATTTGTAAATTGTATAGGCGACTTGCCAAGTAACGAAAGTCGCAAATGTATACATCATTAAGTGTTGAGATTATTTTTGATGGCACACAGTTTGGGTGTTGATTTCATAATTGAAAGATGAATTTACCACGTCGAACGAATGTGATAATATTTGAAAGTTGAACTGAGCGTGAACTGCGAGTGTTGAGATCATATTTGAAAGTTGAGCAGAGCACGAAGTGCGACTGTTGAAATCATATTTAAAAGTTGAACTTACTGCGAAGTGAATCCTGTGAGAATACAGTCCTGTAGACTCATCTGGAATATTCCTACTAAAGTACACTATTTGACATTTTCCCTTGGATTTCATTGACTGTCGACATATTGCAGATGCCTGTAAAGACCTCAACATAGAAGAAGATTGGCTCCTCTAAACAATAAATTTTTTTAAAAACGAAAGCTAGCATATTTTGGACATATAAAGAGACACAATCGTTAGAAATATTAATCATGGAGGGAAAAGTTACATATAGAAGCTATGACACTGATGCTTTAGCTTACTTTAAGTTCTTGAATACCTGAAAATGGTGAGAGTGCAATAAGTAAAAAGAAAAAAGGTCGATACCAATCAATATTTTGAATTTACAGCAACCGCATAGCTTCATTTTTATGATCGGGATCGCTTAGTTATTCATTAGTGTTATTTCTCTGTCCCTCGATCGACAGACATTCTACTGACACATGGATTGACTTACAGGTGACAACACATGGATCGACTTACAGGTGACAACACATGGATTGACTTACAGGTGACAACACATGGATTGACTTACAGGTGACATTATGTTCTCATTCTCAATCTAGTTTTTTCACAACAAGCTCTATTGTTCACATGCATGTTAATGAAGTTTTTAAGTCTTTCTTTCTAACTCTCTCCCCTCTCTCTCCCTATATATATATATATATATATATATATATATATATATATATATATATATATATATATATATATATATATATATATATATATATATATATATATATATATATATGCGTGTGTTCTAAAATTTCTGCATGTCAACAGTTTCAGATTAATATATTTTTCAAAGAACTGAATGCAGTGTGTCATCGTTTACAGATTAGCGGCAATATCTGCGACTTTCAGTTTGACACATCCAACTTCATGTTTTATTGGTGATTTTGTCATCTGTGAGATTTTTTTTAAAGTCCATTTAACCCACTTACCTACTTAGTCGTATCGTACGACATCCATGTCAGGTAACAGTGTTTCTATTCTTTACTCCTCTGTCGGGGACCAAGAACACACGGGCGGTTGGACATAATATCCGAGAGAAACCATTTCACGAGTAGTAGACATATTCCAGGAGCTGCTTAATTTCTGTTCTAGGGAATAACGACACTGCTAACTCTGATTCTTACAATTTCTTTATAATGTCTCAAATTGGACTCGCATAGCATTTTGACAGTGGGACATGTTTACAGCATCTCTTGAGCAAATTATTCGAAGACGTAAACTGGAGGTTCATACATTGAGTGCAGTCTTACATGTGCTGCAAGTTTTGATTTCATCTGTTGCAGAGTATCTGAGTTTGAATTTGTAGGGAACTTTTCAGGTTTCTTCTTAGTTATTGAGTTTATGCATCTTAAACAGTACGAGTCGCCCATTGAAGTTTCTCTAATTCGTATCAATGTTTACTTTACTTGAAGTCACTCGGTGACTGTAAATATTAGTTTATAAAGAGGCTCGTAAAAACGTGTTTTTAGTCTGCGTATACTTCAATTTATCATCTCCCCCCTACCCCTCTCAAAGTCCATGAAAAAGACTGACTCCTCAAAACAATTTAAAAAAAATTCAAGCTAACATATTTTGGACATATAAAGAGACACAATGGTTTAAGAAAGATTAATCATAGAGGGAAAAGTGCTATAAAGAAAACTAGAGGCAGACCAAAACTGTGATGGACACAGGATATCGAAGAACTTCTGAACATGGCATAGGAAGAGACTAGGCAGCTTGCACAGAACAAGTATTTCCCCCAAAAAAATGTCAGATGAGTATTTTAATGGAAAATAATATTGACTTACATTTTCGTAAGTCTCCGTAAGTCTCCGTAAGTCTTCGTAAGTCTCCGTAAGTCTCTGTAATTGCAACTTGGATCCACCCACCAGTTATTCTATCAACTATTCATATTTCTTGATATCTGTTAACTAAAATACAACGTATTACGTTTTATCGTTTACTAACTCCATAGCGTAGTTGTTAAGCTGTTTGCCTTGTGTTCAAGAGATCATGGTTCGAATATAGCTCTTGTAGTCTTGTTTACAAGGTGGATTTTTTTGGAGATTTTTGAGGATTATCGCTTGAATCTACGAAGTTAAGTCGTGACCATTGACAGTACTATAAGACATAACTGCAAGAAGCGAGCAAGTCTTTATTCGGAACTATTTTAGTTATTATCACTATTTCTATTGGTCACTATTTATATACTTGGCTATAAAAATAGGGTTTTCTATATTTTTGCATGCGATTCCAAGTATGTAAATATTAACCATTAGAAAACACTGGGGAATAATCAAGAAAATGAACGAATGAAAGCTTAATTAATTAAGAGAACAGATCTACTGCCAATCGGTCGCGGTTAAGTGCTATTAGTAGTACTCTCAGCATGCGGCGTGCCGCTTCGTTGAGAGTGACGACGTACATATGGGAAACCACACTGAATGCCGAGTACAATTCTATATGAATTTTGAGCCATTTCGGCAAAAAAAATAAATAATTAACAGTATAGAAACCAGACTGCATTGATATTTCAGCCTTCAGATCTGTAAATACAAAAATGCAGGACAGACATAGAACAAACAATAAAAATAATATTTTCCCTATATTTTTCTTGATAAAGGCTTTATATGGGATCTGTTGACAAGAATACACAATTTTACTGTCTTCTGATGTTGGTGAGCAGCTTTTTTGAATTAACTTCTTTCAAAATATTTTCAATTTACATATTTTTCATCGAACTGGGCATAATTACGGAATTGCGTTCTTAGTAATGAGTAGGTTTCTTTTCAAGCACATAATACACGGTGTCCACAAAGTCGTTAAGTACTGATTTTGAATCTAAATACATGTGCAAAGTATGATGCCATTCAAAGTTGTGTGTGAATGAGACCTCGGCTAAGAGGGCGAAAGAGCCAGGGCCCAACTCTTCTGTTGAGTTCTTCCTGTTAAGGAACTAGGCTCACGGATGAGAAACGGTTCAGTACCCGATGGGCACAGGCACAGTACGTCCAATTACACGAGGCAAGTTCACAGACAGTGGAACACCTCGTGCGAGACAGACGTGACCAAAAATCGTCTGGGCGAAGAGTCACCACACACACACGTGCCTGGCGACAGATAGGGAGGCTGTCACAGGCTAGGGTAGCCCACCCGAATTGTCAAGGCATGCAGAAATCGGATATGCTAGGCCTACAAATCGCATAACGGTGGCACAACGTAATCACGCTCCCGGCGGAAATCGCTCGGATATCCGTGCTGGTTACAATGGATCGAACGCAAAACAAACAAACAAAGTTGTGTAAATTGTATTTGCTGACCAAGAATGGTGCTAACCAATGTACACAGAGTATTTGTGGTAAAACAAGTGGTTAATAATAGATAAACGGAAGTAGTAGGTATACGGAAGGTGTTTGTTAAAAATGTGTGCATACGTTTCCTGAAAAACACGTTTATTATTGAAATGACGTTAAGGGTAAAGGTACATCCCATGGCAGCAACATGTCGTCGGGGATGAAGATAACTCTTCATGTAATAAGCCGCAGAAACTATTAGGTGCAGTGGCCAGTTCCCTTCCTCGCTGTATTTACCTCCTCTAACTCATGCGTCAGGTACTCATTTATAGCTGTGTCGACTTTGACGGAGGCGTGATTGTATCAAGCGAGAAATCACAACCCGGACTGTATTTGTCCGGGCGTGCTTTGCTAACATGGCACGCTAAATACTCACAATTCATGTGACATAGAGTTATCAGCAATATAAATTGGTGAACAGCGACCTTATAGGCATCCTGTGGCATATTATACTAGATGTCTTGAAAGAAAAGGTATTGGCAATTCATTACGTTTTGTTCATGCCAGGTCAACATTAATTTTTAGTATCTGATAGAAGATAGAACAAATGAGATGTATATTTGAGTCACGAGAACAAATGAGATGTATATTTGAGTCACGAGAACATATGAGATGTATATTTGAGTCACGAGAACATATGACATGTATATTTGAGTCATGAGAACAAATGAGATGTATATTTGAGTCACGAGAACAAATGAGATGTATATTTGAGTCACGAGAACATATGAGATGTATATTTGAGTCACGAGAACATATGAGATGTTTATTTGAGTCATGAGAACAAATGAGATGTATATTTGAGTCACGAGAACAAATGAGATGTATATTTGAGTCACGAGAACATATGAGATGTATATTTGAGTCACGAGAACATATGAGATGTTTATTTGAGTCATGAGAACAAATGAGATGTATATTTGAGTCACGAGAACAAATGAGATGTATATTTGAGTCACGAGAACATATGAGATGTATATTTGAGTCACGAGAACATATGAGATGTTTATTTGAGTCATGAGAACAAATGAGATGTATATTTGAGTCACGAGAACAAATGAGATGTATATTTGAGTCATGAGAACAAATGAGATGTATATTTGAGTAGCGAGAACAAATGAGATGTATATTTGAGTCACGAGAACATATGAGATGTATATTTGAGTCACGAGAACATATGAGATGTTTATTTGAGTAGCGAGAAGAAATGAGATGTATATTTGAATCACGAGAACAAATGAGATGTATATTTGACTCACGAGCATTTGTTCATTCTTCAGGATTAAGGTTTCCATGATTAAAGGTTCGCAGCAGAGTTTGCATCTTCTTCGGGAATCAGTTTCCCATGATTAATGGTTCACCTCAGCGATTGTACATTCTTCAGGATTAAGTTTCTCGTGATTAGGGGTCTCAATATTTGGTATCGAAAACGGGGCAACCCTGCATATTATTTTATTGCGATATCTGCACCTTTCACCTTGACACATTCGACTTTAGCATGGCGACCCTGACACAACCAACATATGGGTGCCTTTGACCTTCTTTTGGACGGGGCAGCCAACTTCACTCCACAACCTTCTTAGTCGCCTCTTGCGACATGCATGGAATGTAAATAGTGCAGTTATTCCTTGCTCTCCTTTTTTTGCCTCGGCAACAGAAGGCCGCTAAATATAATTGTTTGAATACTTGTGTCTCATGTTTTCTCTCGATTTTTAATATTGAAATATATTGACGTCGGGGACACAGCAATGAAATATCTGGACGTCGGGAAACAGAAATGAAATAGCTGGACGTCGGGAAACAGAAATGAAATATCTGGACGTCGGGAAACAGAAATGAAATAGCTGGACGTCGGGAAACAGAAATGAAATATCTGGACGTCGGAACACAGAAATGAAATTACTGGACGTCGGTACACAAATGAAATATATGGACGTCGACACAGAAATGAAATATATCGATGTCGGGACACAGAAATGAAATAAGCTTGTCTTAAACATATTTAACACGCTCTTAAGACATGAACAGACTGCACAAACCAATGTTTCTTTCCCCCAGTTGTTATTGAATAGCGATTACACGATGACAAATTTGCCGTCGACCTGGGCATAATTATGGAGTTGCGTCCTTAGAAATGACTCATGGCGTGTCATGAAACAGGAATGATGAATGGACAGCGAGTGTCGACAAGTAGAAGTGTTACCGTGTTATGTTTCCTCACAACACGAGGAAACATTTAGAGGCTGTCCACAATGATTCAATTAGGGGGAGGTGGCCTGAAACATTTTTACAAATATTTATAAGAGATAGGTGGAGGTGGTGGAGGTTTGAGAAAAAGTTGACGTTAACGATGATGTGTTTTTTAAAATTACGAAAACACTTTTGATTGCGTTTACGATTTTAGGGGGAAGGGTCGAGTAGTACATTCTGTGGAACATAATTAAGTAGGAGAGTCCTTGAATTCCTGACAATAGTTACTAAGGGGAGAAGAGGGCGAATATTAACAAACAATTGTTGACAACATTTTATATCTAATGTTCTCTACATAGTAAACATTTGTGTCAGTTGTAAGTAGCTGGACAGTGAAAGTTTGTGTCAGTTGTAAGTAGCTGGACAGTGAAAGTTTGTGTCAGTTGTAAGTAGCTGGACAGTGAAAGTTTGTGTCAGTTGTAAGTAGCTGGACAGTGAAAGTTTGTGTCAGTTGTAAGTAGCTGGACAGTGAAAGTTTGTGTCAGTTGTAAGTAGCTGGACAGTGAAAGTTTGTGTCAGTTGTAAGTAGCTGGACAGTGAAAGTTTGTGTCAGTTGTAAGTAGCTGGACAGTGAAAGTTTGTGTCAGTTGTAAGTAGCTGGACAGTGAAAGTTTGTGTCAGTTGTAAGTAGCTGGACAGTGAAAGTTTGTGTCAGTTGTAAGTAGCTGGACAGTGAAAGTTTGTGTCAGTTGTAAGTAGCTGGACAGTGAAAGTTTGTGTCAGTTGTAAGTAGCTGGACAGTGAAAGTTTGTGTCAGTTGTAAGTAGCTGGACAGTGAAAGTTTGTGTCAGTTGTAAGTAGCTGGACAGTGAAAGTTTGTGTCAGTTGTAAGTAGCTGGACAGTGAAAGTTTGTGTCAGTTGTAAGTAGCTGGACAGTGAAAGTTTGTGTCAGTTGTAAGTAGCTGGACAGTGAAAGTTTGTGTCAGTTGTAAGTAGCTGGACAGTGAAAGTTTGTGTCAGTTGTAAGTAGCTGGACAGTGAAAGTTTGTGTCAGTTGTAAGTAGCTGGACAGTGAAAGTTTGTGTCAGTTGTAAGTAGCTGGACAGTGAAAGCTTGTGTCAGTTGTAAGTAGCTGGACAGTGAAAGTTTGTGTCAGTTGTAAGTAGCTGGACAGTGAAAGTTTGTGTCAGTTGTAAGTAGCTGGACAGTGAAAGTTTGTGTCAGTTGTAAGTAGCTGGACAGTGAAAGTTTGTGTCAGTTGTAAGTAGCTGGACAGTGAAAGTTTGTGTCAGTTGTAAGTAGCTGGACAGTGAAAGTTTGTGTCAGTTGTAAGTAGCTGGACAGTGAAAGTTTGTGTCAGTTGTAAGTAGCTGGACAGTGAAAGTTTGTGTCAGTTGTAAGTAGCTGGACAGTGAAAGTTTGTGTCAGTTGTAAGTAGCTGGACAGTGAAAGTTTGTGTCAGTTGTAAGTAGCTGGACAGTGAAAGTTTGTGTCAGTTGTAAGTAGCTGGACAGTGAAAGTTTGTGTCAGTTGTAAGTAGCTGGACAGTGAAAGTTTGTGTCAGTTGTAAGTAGCTGGACAGTGAAAGCTTGTGTCAGTTGTAAGTAGCTGGACAGTGAAAGTTTGTGTCAGTTGTAAGTAGCTGGACAGTGAAAGTTTGTGTCAGTTAGTTATAACTAGCTGCATGTGTGCACTAGTTATAATGGTTAATTTCGGTGAAAATTCGATTGTATTTCACATGCTAATGCGGCTGAAAATGGACACCAGAATTTGTGATGTATGCAAATTGAAAGTGCCGTCAGTACTACGTTATTAAACGCATTGACACTGACACATCCCATCACTTACACTGACACATCTCATCATTGACACTGACACATCCCATCACTGACACTGGCACATCCCATCAATGACACTGACACATCCCATCACTGACACATCCCATCGCTGACTTTGAACTGACATTGACACATCCCATCCCATCACTGACACTAACACATCCCATCACTGGCACTAACACATCCCATCACTGACACATCCCATCACTGACATTGACACATTCCATCACTGACATTGACACATCCCATCACTGACATTGACACATCCCATCACTGACCCTGGCTCATTCCACCATCACAACAAGTTCGAGCACCAACAACATGAATATATAAACAATTTTGATACGATTGTGACTTATCTTTTTTGTATTTTTATATGCATAAAGTTACTATAAACATAAATTTAGATGCCCAGCAGGCCGTAGATATTTCTTTGGTAAGTAGGGATGATTCAGCCTAAAAAAGTTTCTTTTCTTCTATTTATTTGCGCTGGGTTTTGGTATTCTTAATTTTAGAAATTATGATTTTTAATTTAAAAATTCTTTATTTTTTTTTTTGGGGGGGGGGGGGGGGGTTATTTTTACCAACTGGTTTGGCCTGCTTTCTAGTGCTAAATATTATGTTTCGTAAACTCATTGTCGGGAGGTCTGAACCCACAATTCCTTCCTTTATATCTGTGGTCTTTGATATACAAACACTGTGATTATCATGGTATTATACCATATACTTGTAAATTGATTATGTGAACATGTCATGCACTTCTCATGTAAAGTGATTATGTAAACATGTCATACACTTCTCATCGAAAGTGATTATATGAACATGTCATACACTTCTCATGTAAAGCGATTATGTGAACATATCATACATTTCTCATGTAAAGTGGTTATGTGAACATGTCATACACTTCTCATGTAAAGTGATTATGTGAACATATCATACACTTCTCATCGAAAGTGATTATATGAACATGTCATACACTTCTCATGTAAAGCGATTATGTGAACATATCATACATTTCTCATGTAAAGTGGTTATGTGAACATGTCATACACTTCTCATCGAAAGTGATTATATGAACATGTCATACACTTCTCATGTAAAGCGATTATGTGAAAATATCATACATTTCTCATGTAAAGTGGTTATGTGAACATGTCATACACTTCTCATGTAAAGTGATTATGTGAACATGTCATACACTTCTCATGTAAAGTGATTATGTGAACATATCATACACTTCTCATGTAGAGTGGTTATGTGAACATATCATACACTTCTCATCGAAAGTGATTATATGAACATGTCATACACTTCTCATGTAAAGCGATTATGTGAACATATCATACATTTCTCATGTAAAGTGGTTATGTGAACATGTCATACACTTCTCATGTAAAGCGATTATGTGAACATGTCATACACTTCTCATGTAAAGCGATTTTGTGAACATGTCATACACTTCTCATATAAAGTGATTATGTGAACATGTCATACACTTCTCATCGAAAGTGATATTGTGAACGTATCATACATTTTTACAAAATTAAATTCGGTTTATATTTGGACTAAAACCTTTAAGAACATCTTTATTATAGAATAATGTCGTGACATTTGACGGAACTATAAGACTTCTGTACAGAATTAATAAGGGCTTAACTTGTTAAGTTTTTGATTATTGTCGTGTTTTGTTGGTCACTATTTTTATAACATGAGTTGCCTTGGTTATTTTTAGCATGCAACTCCAAGTATATTAATTTGACTATCGAATATCTCGGCAATAATTTAAAAATATGTAATCAATAAAGTCTTAATTAGGTCTGTACAGGGGTATACTTCCGGTGGTCTCGATAACAACCACACTCGGTTTATATATTGTAGTATACGGTAAAGATTCATGCTCGTCTCTTTAAATTTCTAATGAATAAATCTAAGCAACCGAAACCTAGCTTAGCCACGCTGTCTGTTGAAGTTGTTTATATTTTATGTCTACAATTATAGAGATAACGTTGACAGTAATAGTTTCTGAAGAGTAGTGTCTGTTGTCTCTGACTCGGGAAGTATGCTAGACAAACCCGTTTTGTCACCCCAATCTGCGAATATACCCGTTTGTACATTTTATTCCTACAATGTGGAAATGTCAACGTGCTAGTGAAACGTTATTTTGTGGTTCGAATGTGTGAATAGCGACTTCTCAGTCAAACGTTATTTTGTATTTTGATGTTTGAATAGCGACTTCTCAGTCAAACGTTATTTTGTATTTTGTTGTTCGAATGCCTGAATGTCGATTTCACGATCAAATGATATTTTGTTTTTATAATGAGTGAATATTGACTTCGCAGACAACCTTTATTTTATTGTTTTAATGGGTGAATATCGACTTGTGAGTCAATCAAATTACTTTGTTGGGCGTGGTGGGACGCGGCAGCGTAATGCTAAGCCATTCCACAGTGCACCACCATAGACCTTGTTTCCAGTCCACTCGTTATTTGTGGTTTGAAATAGAAATTACTCTAGTGGTTCAACCGACAATAAAGTAGTATGATACTAGGGTTCATGCTCTGTGAAGGCTGAGGGATGGCTCATTGCTACTGGGCTTGTGCGGTAGACAACACTAGTCAGGGAGTTTCTGGTCAGCCATTGACTAGAAAGCTTAACATATATCGGAAACCCCGCTCTACGGCGCTCGTTCATATATCGGCTTACGTTTATCATGTTATTTTGTGCTTCCAAATTGTGAATATCGACTGTACAGTAAAATGTTTTTTTGTGGTTCCAATGCTTGAATATCGACTTCTTAGTCAAATGTTATGTTGTGATCCAATGCTTGAATATCGACTTCTTAGTCAAATGTTATGTTGTGATCCAATGCTTGAATATCGACTTCTTAGTCAAATGTTATGTTGTGATCCAATGCGTGAATATCGACTCCTCAGTATAACGTTATTTTGTGATTACAAATTGTGAATATCGACTCCTCAGTAAAACGTTATTTAAAAAAAATTCTAGCTATTTAACTCCTTAATAGTTTTATAGCCATGCTGGAATATATGTAGAACTTGCCAAACAATGGAAGTTTTCTCAGCTTATCGGAACACTAGGGACATCTACATTTCAGTTCTAGTGGCTTACATGAGCTAAACAGTGAACAGTTAGTTTAAAGAATAAATATAATAGAAAGTATAAATCTAAAATTGAGAATTAACGAAGTAAAAAGAAAAATTAAAAGGAAGATGATAATTGTATAATTTCCACTAACAGTTCGTCACTTTTGTTCTCTGTGTCAGGGAGAGGAATTTTTCTTTCAAGACCAGATTAATGTGTCTCGCATTATTTTTTAAAATGTTCTAGAGAGTTATCAAGTTGCAGATGACAATTTTACTAAAAGTGTCTGTTTGGTGCGATGCCACGATTTCATATCTTCTCATTTTGAAGACACTTCTTCGTGATTTTCGTTCGACATGATATATCTGACCTGCAGAATAAAATATTGTCCCCGTGATTCTCTATTGTATGGCCAAATCAGCCATCCTCAACCTTCCGTAATCGCTTCTTACAACATGCACAGTTGTTCACAGCGTTGCTGTTTTTGATATCTTGTGGGTGAAACTATATCCATTGATTGTATGCAGCGCTAACCTTATTTTAAATAATTGCCATAGACGTGGATATTTGCAGGCGCTAATAGATGGACATCGCAGGTATCGTTACCAGCGTGTCTGCAACTGGTACAACGAAAGAGGTAGAGGGAGGACCGTGGATATTATTACATTAAGGAAGGGGGTGTTTTAAATCTAATTTTGAAGATGTTTTGCGAAAAATCGCTAATGGTGGTGGGAGTGGTTTTAATCCACATTTTAATTAAGTTCCTAGTACTAAAAGTCAAGTTCAGATTTGCTAAGGGAGGTGCTGAAACACCCGAAACCCCTCCCTTATCTACGTGACTGGGGAGGGGAATGAATATCAGCATTTCTATACCTGGTGTCGCCATTACTGATGCATCGGATCCGGGCAAAACATCGGCGGCCATTAAATTAATCCCAGTCCTTATTTTTTTAATTATTAAAACGCACTTGTTAAAATATATATTTAGATTTCTAGCACATTTATAAACTTGCTTGAGTATTTGAGTTCTTCTGGTATCAGCTGATCCACACCAGAAGACGTATCCACATTTAACGCTTGTTTGTACATGTCAGTAATGCTAGCATACGAAATTAAGCGAAGCCAGAATTGATAGCCTGTCACCAGGAGTGAACCACGGGAACCTAATTAGGTGTCTTGATCGTTCAAATCAATATAATGATCGACGGTATGAATGGATGACTCATTGATTCATTGATAGAATTTGATTGGGTCTGAGTAATTGCTTTCATTGGCTGAGTGATTTGTTTATGGATTTACGTATGAGTGATTCCGTCTTTTAGAACCGTGCAGCAATATGAACTATATGGTCAAACGTGGCTATCATCAATACAACAAAATGGTAGCAGACTTACATGTGATTGTATGTACTTATACAAAGTGGTGAAACCAGCCTTCTACACACACATATAACACGCACTGTGTATGAGACTTGTTATCAAAACATTAAATGCCATTGAGAGTTGCAACTTTCTATGTATGAAAGAAAGTTATGGAAAACCACCCGTATCATATTTAAAACACAAGCATCATTGCTAGTAATTTCTGAGGATCGAAACAAGCAAACACATTTCAGAGTGGTTGTTTATGTAGTCGGAGTAACTAGACAAATGTAAGATACTATTTATGTGTATAAATTTGTGCATGTTGTTCACGTGATCCCCGTGCGGTCTGCTTATTTGTGAATAGCAGTTGGTAAGGAATGTCCTTTCAATATTATAAAAGCAACAGCAAGTACCGTCAAATCAGCCGTAATCGCACGCGGAACTCCATATTAACCTATTCATTCCGTTGTGCCCATTAAGTTGCACGATAATTCTCGAACTGACACAAATTCAACTGAACGGTTTTTCGAATAGTTTACAAATATATAAATGTACAGTAGCGGTCAGATATCATACAGTTCAGAAGGAAATACAAAATACGGCTTCAGCACAAACCAAAACACTGTTTTAAAACCTACATGCCTAAATTACAGGATATTTAGAGCAGTCGAATTTGGAATACTGTTCAAATTCATACGACGGGTGCAACGGTTCAATCAAGAAACTCTACCAGAGTTGTCATCAAGAGCTAACACTCAATGGTTGGTGGATCAAAGAACAAGATAAGATAGACAGCTCTAAACAAATTGGCAACAACTTTTAAACCATATCCCACATTTGTTTAGCAGCCTAACTTTAAGGCATACTGAACGTGTGTTGTTTATTTTTATTGAAAACTTTGTATTTTCGACCATTAACATTTCATGGGTTGTGCATGATATTTTATGAGTGTTAGTCAAATAGAACGGGTTACACATTTCTAAACAGCAGGAAACGTTTTGAAAAACACCATAGAACATTCTTGCTCTAACAAGACACAAAGGACGGATAGTTTTCCACGACTTCAACACAGAACATCTAATGGCAACGCGTGGAATGTTTGAATGAAACATTCCATCCATGCCATTAGACGATCTTAACTGTGCTAGTGGATATTTATCAGCCGTTATATCGCGTGTTCTATTCTTTATAAAGACATTGTGGTCGAAACGCCTAATGTGTGTGATTTCATTCATCCGTAAATCTTAACCAGCAGATCTATACACTCCATGTCTTTATAACCTTTTCTAGCACCATCTTGTTAATTACATTATCTGTAACATCTGTATATGATATTTAGATAAGTACACCCTCCTCCTACTCCGTTATTCTTTCCATACAATTTCCGGGTTTCACATCGCAGCATAGATTAGGATTATAGTGACCTGCCATGCATGTCTTAAGAGGTAACTAATTTTGATGTTGTATGTCTTCTTCATCGCTGTTAGCTCACATGACCATATTGATTCTCTTATAAAAGTGATGACCTGTCTCATGCTTGTCACATCTTACTCAGAAATGAGATGCTAACGACGCGAGTCCATCATATCTGCCATACTCTTTCATGAAGCTTATAGTCTTGGAGCACACGGTCTACTGTCCCATTATCTTCTCTAAATAGCTAGTTACATGTGGATTGGATACTCATTCTATATAGCACCAACAATGCTCATAAATTATATGTTGATTTTGGATGTGTACGACAGATAGGGGCATAAGACGGAAACAAGAACAAGCGACGCACACTCAGTCCTTGTTTTCTAACAACTGTCTTCGAAGCAGACCAAGTATAGGCAACTCTTCTTACAGGCAATAATTTCAAAATCATTTTTTTTCTATTGGGTGCGCAGTAGCCTGCTATCACATGGCTACAGCGTGCCAGGTTCGAAACCATGTCCGGACAAATTTTTGACAAATAAAAATTCCGGAATGTGATTTCTCGTTTGACACGACCAATCGATTCAGCTGAAAATGAGGACTGTCTCGCTCAATACATGGTCAAAATGACGAAGATGCCATGTTGATGTCTCATGTGCTGGACAGAAATATATCACAGCTAAACTGTTAGCCACGATACAAGGCACCCCGTTCTTCGGACTTCTTTATGTTGATCTGTTGTTTTGCTACACAAGAATTTCGTCTGGAGCCTGATAACGAATTCTTAAAAAATAAGCCCGATTTGTAGTAGCAGTTTCACTGACGACTATAGGTTAGATTAAAACATTTTTACTAACTAAAAAATTAAAAATGATATCTCAATATTTCAACTCGAGATTTGGTGATTGCAGAAGAAGGGTGTCAAGCCATTCTGCCACCTGCTTTGTAAATGTTAAACTATATATGTACAA
The DNA here is from genome assembly GCA_034231615.1 of Meghimatium bilineatum. Taxonomy (NCBI): domain Eukaryota; kingdom Metazoa; phylum Mollusca; class Gastropoda; order Stylommatophora; family Philomycidae; genus Meghimatium; species Meghimatium bilineatum. The sequence goes on along the minus strand of CM067316.1, from coordinate 18,179,507 downwards.
GAACAAGCCCATTTAGTATGTTCGCTGGGGATTAATAAACTGGGGATTCATAGACAGATACGGATGAAATTTGGCACAGTTACTAATGAGGTTCTGGGCATAATGAAAAAACGAACGTGAACAATCTTAAAAGGTGATAATCACTGCCCTATAGTCAGGGCCGGCCCTAACAATTGAGGGGCCCAATGCGAAACGGATTGCGCGGGGCCCAGTCTGGGTAGGGAAGAGGATAATAAAATAAATTCTAATATGAATTTATGGGTCTATAAGTACGGGGCCCACTGTGGCCGCATATGTTGCAATGGCCTATACCGGCCCTGCCTATAGTCCAGCAAAAGTGACTTACGATTTTTGGTTAACCTTTTACCTCTAACCATTGTACAAAGATCCAAATATACAAATGGTAGGCTAAAATTAATAATGTTGCATTCTCAATTCATTCGATGTTTACTCTGCTTTAACAGGCTCACTATTCTTTATCCTTGCCTTTCTGCTAATGTCGTGTATACATTTGTCCATGATGCGATGACATAAGACTTCTCATATTTGCTTTACTTTTACATTTTTACAATCATATCGATCAATCATCGTCGAAAAATCTCACATTGACAGTTGTGTAATAATTACGATTACGACAACAATTATAAACGTCGAATTTTTACATACTTAAGGGTATCGTCGTCGTTGCTTAGTGGATTGAACCCTACATTTTGACGTGAATAGGTTCGTTCAGTGTTAGATGTTAGCGATCTCACATTTCACAGGCTCTGCAAATGAGGGCGGTAGCCATCTCATCTCCCTCGCAGTCTTTACTTCCCGGATTAATCCGGTACCCATTTAAGGCTGGGTCGACCTGGGAGCCGTTGCGATCTGGAAACATTTCCGCCTCAGCTGGGGAATGAACCCAGGACCACTCATATGCGAAACCAGTGCCCTAACCACTGCGCTAACGCGGCTCCTCCATCTACTATAAGCACAATCGTATCTGACAGTCTCACCTGTACAGGAGTTTAAATTAAACGTGCGAAGGTAAGATATTGTTAAAGTAAAGCTGGGTAAAAGGGTTTATGATTTGTCTAACATTATAGCTAATTCATAGATGAATTAACCCTTTGTAGGTGATATTAATCTTTCACCTTTAATATTTCTAGAGTTAGTTTTAATGATATACTCAATCAAAGAAGCAACTATATTTCTGCTAGGATTAACCCACCTGGAGGAAGCCAGAATAATGTGTCTGACCGATGCTAAATCTGCTTTGGAAGTACTCTAGAGCCGAAACATTTTATCGAAACGCCATAACATAAATTCTATATCAACTAAACAACCAAGCTAAAGAAGTAGTTCAATGGATTTCAGGTCATTCCTTATGGTCTAATGAGTCACGGTGTCCAATTTTATCGGAATCGGTTAAGTTGTTGATATTTCCATACCGGGAAGACTAGAGCACAGTGTTGCGGAGTTTATCCATATATAGTAGAGAGAGAGAGAGAGAGAGAGAGAGAGAGAGAGAGAAGATCAACTACATTCTCAGTCGAAATATCGTGACATGTTCATTTCTATTCAATTTGTTAATAGTGTCTGACTTAAAGATGTAGTTTCCGTTTAGTTCTCTCCACTGAAGTCGCACAGATTGTTTTAGTAAAGATTTTACTCCATAATTTAAGACAACATCGGTAGTAGACGAGACAGAATGTGTGGATAGACATGATAACTCACGTCAGACGGCGTGGACTATAAGACGTGAATGGCAATACACGAGACAGAATAATGTTGACAGACACGATAAGTAATACACGAGAGAGAAGGCTGTGAACAGACAAGATAACAAATGTCACATTGTATGGGATATAAGACATGATTGGCATTACACGATATTTCTCGTTAGTCTCTCTTCTCTATTGAGCTGCTGTACTTCTTCTTCTGTTCAGAAGAAGCTAATTCTTTTGTTTTTTTACTGTAAGTCGCCACGTAGCTTTGTTTCATACATTGTCTTCCCATGTATCGCGGTTTATGACACTGGCTTTTAGTGAGATATTTAGCCAGTTCTTGAAGTGCTCCTTTTGGCTACCCTGATAAACTCTGTCCAGCATCTTCTTCTTCTGCGTTCGTTCTCAAACTCCTGCAGATTATCATGGTGTAGTCCGGAGAACGGAATATGTTGTGTCATGGTTTACAGCATTGCTGCGATATCTGCGCATTTCGGCATGACACATCCGACTTCAGCATGGCTTTGGATCATTGGCCCTATATGGGATGCGACAGTCAACTCCATCCCATAACCTCCTTAGTCACCTTTTACGACATGCATGAAAGGTAAACAGTGTTGCTATTCTTTGCTCCCCTTTCGGGCCCCGGCAACACACGGGCGGTCCAGCATCTAAGAATCATCATCATCATCATTATTAGCTGCCGTCTCCGCAACATTCTATTTCTCCTGTCTTGGTGGTACACTCTGGAAGACTACAACCTATCCATCTCGTGATTTTACTCCCTCATTTGTATCTCTGCCTACCTCAAGTAAGGTCTTCAACAACGTGTCATGGCTTTTAATATGTTCAAAATATTTTATTGCTTTGATGTTTGTTTATCTAGCAATAGAGTGTAAATAAGCGATGATATGGTGTATATACCACGTGATCTGCCCAACACATCTGACTGCATCAGAATAGTGTCAATGCTAGGTGTCGGTTGTTAGTCCATCACAAATGATGGTGACCATTTATTACATCATCTTTTGAAAATTCAGTTAGAATTATGTCCATGTCCGTGGCATGGAATGAACACTGTGGAAGGATTTTGTTCTATCCGTGACTTTCTAATTACTCTACTCTGTTGAGCTGGTGCATTTCTTCTCTTTTCAGAAGATGATGTGCCTTTTTTTACTTTAGTGCGCCATGTTGATCTAATTTTACATTTATGCTAGGGGTACCAGATCTATCGAGGACAGTGGTGTCCGAAATCTTGACTTGCGATTTTTAATGTAGATTTGCTTTCTGAGATACATTTTGTGGAAATCATGAACCTTCCGAACATGTTGTCTCATAGTTCATCATTCACTGGCACATAACATGTTGCCTCATAGTTCATCATTCACCGGCACATAACATGTTGCCTCATAGTTCATCATTCACCGGCACATAACATGTTGTCTCATAGTTCATCATTCACTGGCACATAACATGTTGCCTCATAGTTCATCATTCATCGGCACATAACATGTTGTCTCATAGTTCATCATTCATCGGCACATAACATGTTGTCTCATAGTTCATCATTCATCGGCACATAACGTGTTGCCTCATAGTTCATCATTCACCGGCACATAACGTGTTGCCTCATAGTCTATCATTCACCGGCACATAACGTCAATGAAAAACCAGTGCGTCACCTCCGCTTTATAAACCTTAAACTTAGTCTGTAGGCTAATGCCATGTCTATCAAACAAATTTGTATAGTCTACTGAAAGTGCTGATTGGAGATTCCGGTAAATACTTAAAAATCAATGTTCGACATGAAACTTGTACTACGGTCTAATGTTACACGGAGTAATATCAGGCTCTCGTGTATGTCAGTGTTGCATCCATTGATGACAACTATGCTGAAATAAAGATAATAGGAGTTATAATTCAGCGTGATAGCACTCGCTTTCCCATAAGTTTTCTGCTGCCTAGTCAGTGGGTGACCATAAACCTCCTGATTAGTGTCGCCTACCGCATTTGCTCAGTATCGATGGCGCCATTCTTCAACCTTCCCAGAGCATGATCCATGAAACCCTACTTCCTGACGACTGTGTATTACCCTACTTCCTGACGACTGAACCACAGAAGTATCTTTTTTAAATTTCAAACAATGGATAACGATTGGATTCGAAACATATGTTTGCTGCTATTCAGCTGGTGAATGATTCAACATTACACGGATCTTGCACGGATACAAGAGAGATCCAGCGGAAGTTTTAAACTAGTATCCAGGAGTTTCTTGGCATTACAAATCCATTGCAAATAAACATCAGTAGTTACTTGTAATTTGTCCTTACTATATCTCGTCCTGGGTCCTAGAATAATATCGCTATATCATTAAAGAACATACCATCTGCTTATTTATAACCCTTATGGAAGACAAATAACGTGAATATTGTCTAAAAGACTAATTGATCAAGTCGTAAATCAAGTAAAGAATATGGACATACAAAAAACATACAAAAAAGCAACGAACAAACAAACAAAAACAACGACAATCAGCAAAGTCACAGAAAAAAAGTTGCTAAATAAAAATACATGGAGAGAAACTACATCAAGTAGAATATAATCAATATCTCGGACACGCAATCACAAATGATGGCACATGTGAAACACAAGTTAAAGGGACAAAGGGAATTACTAAAAGTACTTTCAGTGACATAGGGAAATAGTAACATCTAAATATATTGCAAATAAGATTATAAAAAAATGATAATTATAAAATGTTACATCTATATGGATCAGAAACATGGACACTAAACAAATAATTAGAAGTCAGAATTGATGCCTTTGAGATGTGGATATATAGAAGAATAGAGATAAAATCATGGAAAGAAAAGGGAAAAAAGAGGTTCTAACAACAATTAATATAAAGAAAGAATTATTAAAAGGAAATAAAAATGAAACAAATATAATATTTTGGACATATTAAAAGACATGGCACTTTATTAAATACCTATCTTGAAGGTAAAGTCGAGGGTAGGCAAGCAAGAGGTAGGCAGAAATACAAGTGTGACATCATGAGATGAACAGGTTACAGTCTAGCAGAGTGCACCAATAAGACAAGACAGGGGATGTTGGAAGTTAGTTGCAGCCCACCAAGTTAGTTGCGGAGACGGCACTTAATGACCATTATGGTAGACATAACTGAAGGGAGAAATATCTCCCACACTTAATGTTGTTCAAGTGTTATCTGCCATCGTACATCGCTAGTGGCAAGTGACAATGTGTAGCAGATAAATGGTGAGATTACTCTCAAGCAATCAAATTGTCGTTGAAGATTATCTCCCCGAAGTTCAGTACAAAGTGTTGAAAACATGAGAGAAACTAGTGAAAATCCTTCAATTATATTCTCAGTCTTCTGTGTTTTTTTTCTAAAACCCCCGCAGATTAGCAGAATGCAGTTTGGAGAATGTATTTTTTTGTAGTATGGTTTATAGCTGAGCAGCGATATCTTCGCCATTCGGCCTGATGAATCCGATTAAAACATGGCTTTTTGGGGGTTCTTGGTCAAATTTACCCAATATGAGTTAGCGAAACCAACTCCACTACACAACCTTCTTAGTGATCTCTTATGACATGCATAGAAGGTAAACAGTGTTGCGTTAATTTGGATTGATATGTCATTGTTGTGAAGCATGATTGATGTACAGTTCATTCTGACATTGTTCATTCTTGCCTTTGTCATTAATCAAGATTGACTTCTAAGACAGTTTTAAAGTTGTTGATGAATTTGTTGGTGACGTGTAAAACCAACAAATTTAGTGTCTTCAATAAAATGTCTGATTTACTAGGAAAATGTAAAGCAGCAATGCACATCATTTAAATGTTATAGAACAATCATTTTTAAGAAGCAACAATATGTGACTTATTATTCTTTTAACATAATCCCAACAATAACTTGGGATCTTATAGTCAGAAAGGAAGTAGAAGAGTCAAAAGTATGAAAAGTACATCAGTAGTACACATTCCATACTGAAGAAATGTGCCTGCATGCTAATGGGAACAACATGCGCAGTTTTTTAGATGAAAGAAAACATAGTAACTTTATGGTTCGTTATTTTTTAAAAAATCACACATTTTAATGTAGGTTTTCAAAAGTGCAGATTTTTCAATTATTTTATTTGGGTTTTCCCCATAAGTTTTACTTGCATGCACATTATTAAGACCAGTGGTTTTTAACTATTTTTACTTACGTAGAACACAGGTTTTAGAACGTTCCATTTGTACACGACGGACTATCACTAAAACTATGGAGTTATGAGTTGTAAGCAAGAAAACATACAAATTACAATACACAAGACATTTTCAACGTTTCGAACCGTCAGGTCTTTCTCAAGAATATATAAAACAACAGGGAAAAACAATGAAAACAGTAAAAACAATGATAACACCACAGATGCACTAGATGCCCAAGAGCACAAGTGAGAATACACATGATTTATTTGGATCCACTTCTTGATAAAAACAATAAAACATGTAGCTTGAACATATTGCCACAGAGATACCCAGTTCATGACTTGTTCACAGAGATCCCCAATTCATGACGCTGTACATACATTGGGGAGCCGTGTAGCGCAGTTGTTAGCGCACTGAGTGGTACTGGGTTCATTCCCCAGTTGAGGCGGAAATGTTTTTCAGATCGCAACGGCTCCCAGGTCGACCCAGCCTTAAATGGGTACCGGATTAATCCTGGAAGTAAAGACTGCGAGGGAGAGTAGATGGCTACTGCCCTCATTTGCAGAGCATCTTAAATGTGAGATCGCTAACATCTCACACCCCCTACGGCATTAATAAATGTTATGGGTTACTTTACTTTTTACTTTTACATAACGTGGCGACAGCAAACGGCCTTTATCACACAGCTACAAAATCCTTCCCTTCAACTCCTTAATATGAAAAATGCAGTATTTGACAGTTTGATCCTAGTTCACTAAATAAAACAAAAATGTTATGAGCTGAAACAGAGCAGACTACTGAACAGCAGTAAAATATGTTGGAAATATTTGCAGGTACTTTACATAACGTGGCGACAGCAAACGGCCTTTATCACACAGCTACAAAATCCTTCCCTTCAACTCCTTAATATGAAAAATGCAGTATTTGACAGTTTGATCCTAGTTCACTAAATAAAACAAAAATGTTATGAGCTGAAACAGAGCAGACTACTGAACAGCAGTAAAATATGTTGGAAATATTTGCAGGTACTTCTACCGGAAATAAGAAATAGAATGATCACAAACGACCGCTTCAGTAAAGCCGTATCCAATAAACGGTACAAATGATTTATTGTATAATAGAACTCAAGTTTCCGGTAAGGTGTGATCCCTCACAAGAAATATTGTTCTATATGTGTCAGTTGCGTTCTAAGACTGCATACACTAATCCTTTATGTCTCTGAGACATGTTTGCTAGGAGTAAATGCATGATAAGTATTGTTGTCCTGGGTATTCAGAGCGATAAAAGCGTTCTGTCAAAGTTCTTTACAGGTCGGGTAAAATAAAGGCTAGAAATCTCGTAACCTTCTACAGAACTGTTGAATGAGATACGCGGATTTGATATGGCAGTTACAAGTTCTCCTGGCTGTGTGAAACATATGACACACTTCACAGTTTTGAAACAGGAGACGAAATCTTCAGAGTGAAGTAGAGCTACTACAGAAACGTTATTACGAGAATATGTGCCCATTAGTACCATAGAAAAAGCTATTATAGATACGTTAGTTAGTTAGTTAGTTAGTCGTCGGATCATCATCACTGCAAACTGGACACATCCATAGTTGCTCCGATCTCTCCTTGAGTGTATCCGCCATCACACTTCTGCTGACAGTACCGGTCCTATGCTGGTTGACCATCATTCTTCTGCGCCCTCCAAAATGTTCACCTCTAGCAACACCGCATCTCAATCCCTGATCTTTAATCCTAGCCATTGAAAAGGAATCATCATCCACATTCGTCTCACTCTCGCGTGTTATATCTCTTAAGGAGTTCAAAACGTCAGCGCGATCCATTGCCCCATCGCCCTTTGCCACAATCGCACACGATGCCAGTTGATCCGCTCTTTCATTGCCTCGAACGCCCACATGTCCGGCACGAAAATAAATGTAACCGTCTTCAAGCTCGCATTTCTCAAGGCCTCAATCCACTGTTCGCGAACGAGACCCACTTGTACCTTCTTAATCATACTCATAGAGTCACTCAAGATGCAGACCTGCATTACTTTCTGTGTGAGTAGCCACTCAAATGCCTTGGTCACCGCCATAGTCTCCATGGTCATACTACTCGTAGTGACCGCAAAGGCACCACTTTCCTCCTTGATCGTTTTACCTGCGCACTGAGCTGTAAAGGCCCAAGCACTGCGAACATGCCTAATTACAGATCCATCAGTGTATATAATCACATCCCCCTCTTTGGTATTCTCACTGATTAAAGCCTGCACTTCTTTCTCCACAGCTGTGGGACACCATTTTCTGCATTCCCTGCTAAGTGATATTACTACTCTCAAACAAGTTTCGAAATCTGTGGGTAGACCTATCCATTCCGCACCAACTGCCACATCCTGTAATCGGCACACGCTTTTTATTACATCTTCAGCACGTCCCATCCACGACCTTCCTCTCTTGAGTCTGCTGCCTTTAACTTTCTGTATTATTATAGATACGTATAATTGGAAAGTAGATACTTACAACGGGAAATTAGATACTTACAATGGAAAAGTAGATACTTACAATGGGAAAGTAAATACAATGGGAAAGTAGATACTTACAATGGGAAAGTAGATACTTACAATGGGAGATTAGATACTTATAATGGAAAAGTAGATACTTACAATGGGAAAGTAGATACTTACAATGGGAAAGTAGATACTTACAATGGGAAAGTAGATACTTACAATGGGAAATTAGATACTTACAATGGAAAAGTAGATACTTACAATGGGAAGGTAGATACTTACAATGGGAAAGTAGATACTTAAAATGGGAAAGTAGATACTTACAATGGAAAAGTAGATACTTATAATGAGAAAGTAGATACTTACAATGGGAAAATAGATACAATGGAAAAGACATTTCTGGAAAGTATATTGCTATAAGGGAAAAACAAATACTGTATTGTGAAAGTACCAAGGTACTTCAAATGAAAACCTTAAAACTGTGATAAGAATCGAATCGAAATGGCATTTTCTTGTGACCTGTCAATATTGTTGTGAAGTATGTAAACACATGTCATCTTGGCGAAGACGAACAACATGACGCTATAATGGCAATTTAAAGATGACCAATTCATTATTGACATATACTAATAAAGACTAGTGCTCTGTGGTTCTGTTTCTGTTATGTTGTATCGATGAAGGAGGGAACCATATAGAAATGCATCACCGAATGAAGAACCGGTATGGTGATACATGCTTGTCAATAAAACACAGTTTTCCAGTTACGCTTGCCCATTAGAGACCATTATGGTTCGGGAGGGACTACTAAGGAATGTGCGAGGTTTTCCCGTATTTTGGCTTGCCTCTTAGTAGTAAATGCCATGATTAGACTTATCCAAATATGAGCCTTTATATGTTAGGTAATAAATGCCATGATCCGACTTATCCAAATATGAGCCTTTATATGTGTGTTTTTTTGTTGTTGTTGTTGTTGCGTGTTAATCATCCAGTAAGCATTGGTGCAGAAGTGTTAGTATGTACATAACTCCTGTATATTGTCAGCCCGCCTGCAGCTGAATTATTGGAATCAAGCCTGTCTGCCCTCTTACCTTGAACACTTAGATTTTGTTGTATCTGAAACTTGATGTTTAAAAAATATTGAAATAAGCCTGTCTGCCCTCTCATTACCTTGAACACTTAGATTTTGTTGTATCTGAAACTTGATGTTTAAAAATTATTGGAATCGAGCCTGTCTACCCTCTCATTACCTTGAACAATTAGATTTTGTTGTATCTGAAACTTGATGTTTAAAAAATATTGAAATAAGCCTGTCTGCCCTCTCATTACATTGAACACTTAGATTTTGTTGTATCTGAAACTTGATGTTTAAAAATTATTGGAATCAAGCCTGTCTACCCTCTCATTACCTTGAACACTTAGATTTTGTTGTATCTGAAACTTGATGTTTAAAAAATATTGAAATACGCCTGTCTGCCCTCTCATTACCTTGATCACTTAGAATTTGTTGTATCTGAAACTTGATGTTTAAAAATTATTGGAATCAAGCCTGTCTGCCCTCTCATTACATTGAACACTTAGATTTTGTTGTATCTGAAACTTGATGTTCAGTTTTTCTCAATTTTGTGTAATCGCTTCTTCATTTATTTGCATGAAATACTTCATATCATTTCTTATATCACCACTTTAAGCGGAAATATTTTCTAACCCCCTTTAATTTCAGCTGATTCAGAGCTAAATATATCTTGATGATATGAAAAGAGCAATACAGTTTATGGATAATACTTGAGTTGTGATCAGATGACTTATAGAAGATACTGGAAATAAGGTCTCATGACTTATAAAAGACACTGGGATTGTGTTGTGATAATTTACAAAAGACACTTGAGCTATGGTCTAACGATTTTTAGATGACACTGAAACTGTAATATGATGACTTATAGAAGACACTGAAGCTGTGATCTAATGACATATAGAAGATACTGAAGCTGTGATCTGATGACATATAGAAGACACTGAAGCTGGGGGTCTGATGATTTATAGAAGACACTGAAGCTATGGTCTGATGACTTATAGAAGACACTGAAGCTGTGGTCTGATGATTTATAGAAGACACAGAGTTGCGATTTAATGGCTCAACATATGAAAATTGAAAAACAACCAGGATCTTGTGGCTATCAAAGAAGTAATGTTGTGAAAGGCGCATGTAGTATCAACAAAAACAATAAACGAAGAAAGAATTAAGAAGTGGAATAAGAAGTGTCCAGCGATATTATCATATGAAATCCTCTTGAAGATGACACATTAACAAATAGAAATGCGAATAGAGAGTGAGTTATGAACGCAGAAGCGATAGTAGAAATCTACGACTACAAAAGGTGAAAGACACCGAGGAAATAGTGTGTACTGACAAAGTATTTACAAAAAATACTTTACTAAATTTATAATTAAAGGTAGATGGTTCAGCATGCCTCTATGAGCACTTTGAGACCTCCCAAAACGTCACCTACAGAGACCATAATTTCAACATCAGTATTCGCTTAAGAATTTGCACTAGACTATCCTTCTCAAACATCTCTGTCCACATTGTAAGCAAATTCACTCCACAAAACGTTGGCCATCTCAAACATTTCACGTTCTATATAACCTGTGGCTTCCTACCCGTAAGAACTGTTGACATTTCTGTATTGTCAACTCTTGTACAAAACCTAAGCTATTTCCCTTGTTTGAGCTTCAGAGACGCCTTTGATGCTCTGCTTATTATAGTATAGGCACAGTTCTTAACATTGCCAACATAGAATAGATCTATAAAGTTCATACCTCCTACTTACATGTATTCAGATCTTGTTTAACTTGTTGTATTCCAATTGAATGCTTACGGTTTGCGTTCAATTAAAGCTTATAAGTGATTATAACGTTTTATTTAACTTCAGCACTTACCCTCATTACGTTTTGTAGCTGTTCTATTTAACTCATTGAGCTGTTTGTTTCATTATGTTTGTAGCTGTTCTATTTAATGTCTTTAGCTGTTTTTTTTCATTATGTTTGTAGCTGTTCTATTTAACTCATTTAGCTGTTTGTTTCATTATGTTTGCATCTATTCCATTTAACTCATTCAGCTATTTCATTCATTATGTTTATACCTGTTCTATTTAACTCATTCAGCTGCTTGTTTCATTATGTTTGTAGCTGTTCTATTAACGTCTTCAGCTGTTTTTTTCCCATTATGTTTGTAGCTGTTCTATTTAACAGTCTTCTTCTTCTTCAGCGTTCATTCTCAAACTCCCACTGGATTTCTCTTGTAACAGGACAATGATCCTACAAGATTTCCAGTTGAATGTAGTCCAGAGAATGGAAATGCGTTGTGTTGCAGTTTTATTTGCGCCAATGGCCCAACACATCCGTCTTCGGCGGTATTCAGCTGTTTGATTCATTATGTTTATATCTGTTATATTTAACTCATGCAGTTGCTCGTTTCATTACAGTTTAGCTGTTTTATTTAACTACTTCAGCTCTATTTTTAATTACATTTGCAGCTGTTCATTTTTAACTTATTCTGAATTTTTATTTAATTGCCTTTCTAATTGTTTTATTGAACATCTACGGCCCTTACAAATCCAAAGTACACCAGCAAATATTAGCTATTTCAACCCAAAACTAGTATCCACACAATTCCAGCATTGGAACCTTTGAAGTAAACTATTTACCATGACGCCACACATCTCGTATATTAATTATTGTATCAGGAGATCCGTGGTTAGCGGTCTCAAGCGTTAAAACAGTAGATAATATATATGCTGTATTAGATGAAGTACAACTTCTGACATGAACAGAATCGTTGATCAAAAAGTGTTATGAAATGGATGAATGAACGCACTGCTGAAAATAATAGAATAATTGACGTCGTTGGAATAATCATCAAAGCTGTCTTTGGAATTTTCTGCTTGGTCAGGTGGGAAAACTGTCAAAGAGTCCAGGGGTGCCTTAACAACAACCAAGAGCAGTTGTACGATGGAGGCAGAAGAAGTTACGAAGACACTGTCATGGCTGGAATCACGTAACTGTTCTTATGCATGCATACTTAATGACTCAATGAACATTTTCAGCAAAGCTTGTAACATCCGTCGTCAATGGGTGGAGTTGTTGACACAATCTCCGACCAGAAAGATTACCTTTGTATTCGTTACCTGATTTGTCGGTGTTGAAGACAGTGAACGATCCAATATACTGGCGAGCATGGAAGACACAGTAGCAGCGTCGCCACTAGTAGTACAGCAGTACAGCGATGGATTGATCTTACTAAGTCAACGCGCAAAGACATTGTCCGCTCGAATGGTGATGATAAAATACTACTTTTAGCTATCTATCTATCTATCTATCTATCTATCTATCTATCTATCTATCTATCTATCTATCTATCTATCTATCTATCTATCTATCTATCTATCTATCTATCTATCTATCTATCTATCTATCTATCTATCTATCTTACCTTACCTTACCTTACCTTACCTTACCTTACCTTACCTTACCTTACCGTACCGTACCGTACCGTACCGTACCGTACCGTACCTTACCTTACCTTACCTTACCTTACCTTACCTTACCTTACCTTACCTTACCTTACCTTACCTTACCTTACCTTACCTTACCTTACCTTACCTTACCTTATCTTATCTTATCTTATCTTATCTTATCTTTATCTTATCTTATCTATCTATCTATCTATCTATCTATCTATCTATATCTATTCGCTAAACCATTTGTTGCCTTTCAGCGTCAGGGGTAGAAGAGTTTTCTGGAGATGGCCCTCTTGTGTGCTGAGTATATTGTGGAGTTTGTTGCTCATCTACATTTCGTGTGATGGCGATTCATTGCTTCGTTTATCTCTAATCAAAAACAAAAAAAGAAGGAAGATGTACAGGTTGAGTTCATTGTGTTCCTTTAACATACTCTTATCAGGAGGTGGCAAATAGCAGATAGTGCTTTTTGTGGAATTAAATGTCTTCATTACTTGATGTGCTATTGACTATTATTTACTTTACAGGTGAAAAGTGAAAACACGGTGATGAGATTTACTTAATCAGTGGAACAAGTGAAAACAATTCTAGATCGACTTTACAACCTACAGGTCTTTATCGGGAACACAGTATAACACACGAAGAGGAAAGATTGGAAATTAACTTTTGTGTTCTTATTTGTTTTAGTTACCTTTTTTCAACAAGCGTTTAGAATTTAAACAATGAGATAATAACTAGGAAACACATATAGATACCAGACAATGGCAACTGGACTGCAAATTAAAAGCGAACAGGTACATGTACCACTCGGTCAGTAGGTCATGGGGCAAGTCAGAGTGATGCTGTGTTATTGAATAGATTCTAATGTGAGGGCGCGACTGTGCCATACTAGCAAATAATTTAGTTACGCTTTAGTAACAGACCGTTCAAATTTGCAACTCTATTCATATACTCATTTTACGGTAGATATATTTCTACCCTTATGGAAAATAAATACGTAGTCTCTCCGTTACGGTGCTATTTCTCTCTCTCTATTTCCTTGGTGATTTATCTCAGTGGTAAAGGCACGGATATTTAGATACAATGTTAGATATGTTTATCGTTGTTATTGCTACACAGATTCCGGCCTCAGAGTCTCTGATGCCGATTTAGTATAAGAGTGCTTTTAGGCGATATTGTCCCGTTTTTCTAAGGGTGATAGAACAAAAGTGGAATCTGGATATTTTGTCTGCACAAATACAAGATATTATTTCGACTTCCTCCTAAATATGTGTAGAGACTCAGACTTGGACAACGGATTCACGATGTCGGTGAATGACATCTGGGTTAAGACGAATTAACCCGAGCCCAACTCTACAGTCGATGCTTTCCTATACCGGAATTATGCTCATGGAGAGAAAAGGTTCAGTACCCGATGGACACAGTAACAATACGTTTAATTACTAGAGACGAGTTCACTAGTAGCGGAACACCTCGTGCAAGATTGACGTTTTTTGTCTATTGTCTATTGTCTATCCCCAGGTGAATGATTGTTGATCACATTCACACTTGCCGTTAAGCGTAGGGGTGGTATCTTAAGCTGTCGTTTCAAGGCCAGATGTGTCGCCGAGGTTGCATTTAGTCCATGTTTGTTCAAGGTTATCTTATTGTTTTCTATCCACCATTTTCTTGGTCTACCTTTGACTTTACGCCCGGATATTCTTGTATTATATGCTCTTATTGGTATTTGGTTTGGCTTCATTCTCATAAAGTGACCGAACCATTTTAAGATTGACGTTGTCGACCGAAACCTAAATCCCCGATTACCGCCTCCTTGGACACTGCCACACAGGAAAAAATATTAGGTATGTAAAGTACTAGGGCACAATGTGTGGGAAACCATCACGACGTAGAGTGGATACACGCAGCCATCGCCTGGCGACAGATAAGAAAACTGTCACAGGTTAGGGAAGATAACCCGAATTAAAATGCATGCCTAAAACGGATGTGCTGGATTCCCTGGGGGCAAATAACACAGCTCTGGTGTGGTCTGGCTGCACAACGTACTTCAAACTCCCTTGCGGAAATTACACGAACTTTCCTGTTGGTTATCAGAGAACGAACGAAGATGAATTATGACTTATACGCTTTCAGCGATGATTATACATGACGTTGTAACACACCATACAATATTCGCTTTGTAAAGAGAACAACATCCGATGTTTATCTTTGTTAATTGAGGTGAAAAAGATAGCTGATAAAAGTTATATAGAACTGATTATAATGTATGGAAGTTAATCTTAAATCATCAACAGAATAATGAAAAATTATATAAAGGCAGTAGAGATGTGGTTTTATAGAAAAATGTTCAGAAAACCATAAACTGATATAAAGAAAAATGTCGATATCTTGAATAAAAGTTAATTCAAAAAGAGAGCTGATCACTTGCATCAGATAGAGGCAGTCCACGTTTTGGACATACCAAGAGACGAGAAAAATGGAATATATAGTGAAAACAGGCAGCCGAAGGGAAGACATTGTGGGAAGATCCTAGACAGCCTAGCATTTTGGCATGGGATGACACATGAACTTATTGACAGCACAGATTGTTCTGGAAAGACATGATAACTAACGTCATACGGCATGAAGTGAAAGAAGAAATAATTGACAACACACAAAATAGAAGACCACAGAAAGAAATGATAACCAAAGCCACAAGGTATGGACTAGAAGAAGAAGAAAATCAATTACATGAAAATTACCAATAAAAGAAACGTTAATGGGACAGTTAAGAAACCGACAGATAATAGGATCGCATTAGTGATAAGGACCGTTAAATAATGGTGCATTGTAATTATAGTATTGACAAACTGAGGGCGTGACGTATATTTTGTACACGATAGAAAATTCCGTTGCATGAGAAGCCTGTGGTTAATTATTGTTGATTGTAAAGTCTATCCTTGTGATCAAGAGTTTCTTCTCTTGTTTCACCGTAGTTATATGTTCAGAGATTGTAAAGTTTATCCTTGTGATCAAGAGTTTCTTCTCTTGTTTCACCGTAGTTATATGTTCAGAGATTGTAAAGTTTATCCTTGTGATCATGAGTTTCTTCTCTTGTTTCACCGTAGTTATATGTTCAGAGATTGTCCGTGAAGTAAACATATTTAACGTCTGTGATATAGAGGAGTTCTCAAGGCCGAATCTATATTACGCCGATATTCCAATGATAACTTTGCAGTGGGCACAATAATACACGCTGACGTCGATCTCGTCTTGAAACTATTTACAGAAGGTGGAATGGAAATAAGACACCTGGACCGTTAGAAAAAACGAGACAGACTAGCTTATCTCAAAGAGAAGAGATAACCTTTATATATCGTATAGAGCACAACTGGCTTAGATGCGGCATGTTCGAGTAACTTCTGATGTATGTACATATAGCGTTAATAAACCTCCAGCTGAACATCTGTTAGAGAAATCTTTGACAGACGTTGATCATATAATAATTACGTATCTGTCACATGCAGCAGCATTTCGGAATGAATATTTTCAGATGTGGACTTCGAAAAGGTCCAACGGGCATAGTTCTATTTGCTCTAATTTATCGTTTTACTCTATTATCTGTGAGGACTTCTATATTAGTTTTGTTTGCTGTCCATAGAAGTTTCATCATTCTTTTCAAAAACTACATTTCAGAAGACTTCATCTCACTTTGAGCTTCTTTGTTTACCGTCCATGCTTCACATCTATAAAGAAGAATTGGTTCCACATATCATCCCATGCCAGTACTAGAACTTCCATATGCATTGATATTGCTTCATTGCATATAATGTTTCACTTGTTTTAAAATGGCTATATATTAAATCATCTAAATTATCACAATTTTATTTAGTTAATTTATTCATTTTTTTTTTGGAGTCGATCAGTTGGCGAGACAATTTTCTTGAACTGTCGTGTATCCGATTGATCGACCTTTCAAATTGTGTTTAAATATATTCGTATAATTGCGCACAGAAGCCGAGTTTATTGCTGAGCAAATTAATTAATCTTGACAACTATAAGCGTTTCTCCTTTACCCATGATAAGAGGGCAGGAAGAAAGCAAGGTCTTAAGAATGAACAATATGTCACGAGATTAGCAAATACATGTGCACCGGAGTGCATCGCTATACTCAGATACGAAAAAAGATCGCTACAGTCATTATCGATAATGTTAAAAGGACAATCTGATCTAATGGTTCACTCATTCTTAACTGGATCGCTATATGAAAGTATTCAAAATGTTTGCAACCAGCTTTTGACATAGGGTCATGCACAGCGTTCTAACCATGTGCTTCGTGTAGTATCAGAACTTCAACGTCTGCAAGTGAAATATCGCGACCACGCAGACCTAATTTACCGACTGCGCTCGGGAGATAAGATGATAAGGAACTACAACAAAAAGATAAATAGCTATGAGATTTTGGGGTGAAAGGGGAAGAAAGAGGTAGGGACTATTCACCTTCCTGAAGCACACTTTTTGCCTGAAGTTTTGGTGCACAACTTCCTGATTGAACAAATTATATAACCCTAATCTGATTCTTGTAGAAGCACGGATTACATATTCAAGATAGAAGCGATGGCTGCACAGTAAATGTATCTTCGCGTAATAAACAGTACATAGTTGTGAAGCGAGTATATCTTAGACATTGCAATAAGTTATGAAAAAACAATTTAAACTATATCATACACATTGTACTGTTGAATATAATGTTGTATACAGTACAAGTAGATGCTACCATATGTTTAACTATTTCCCTTGTCTATGCTTGTAAATTTCATTTTCATCATTTAATAATTGAAATATTTATTTATTTAGGGTTGGGATTAGTTATATAAAAAGACAACTACCCTAACCCAAACCCTAAAATAAATTAATATTTAAATTTTTCAATGATTAACTTGAAATTTACAAACATAGACAATGAAAATAACTCGACTATGTGGTGGCGTCTACTTGTATTGTACCTAATCTGGCGTATTTCTGTGAAAGTAGCTTCGATGTACGAGTACACGCCGAGAAACTATGTGTGATTATATTTATAGTTGATTATCTAGACCATTGCCTTCAACGCTGTATACCCGTGGCCAGCTTTAGGACAAATTTAGACTCCCTTTTTCATACGTCCTAAAAAGAATCTTGTCAATAATATGCCAGTTACTATAGTTAACTATTCTTAATTTTTATGTTTTCTTTCTCAAACTCCTGCAGGTTATCAGCATGTAGTTCGAAGATCGAAATACATTGTATTATGTTTTACAGATTGACTGCAATATCTGTATCTTTCCGCATTACATATCTTTTTCAGCATGATTTCTGGGTTATCTTGACCCTCTGTATAATGGAACAACCACTGGAAGATCTCCTATTATCTATACTCTTTCTGTAGCTCTCTAAACATGTCAATGATCTACAAATTGACAATTTTTATTTTGCCCACCCAGACAAAATCTGTGGCCCTCTGGAAGCCCACTTGTGAAAACACTCATTGATCTAGTTATTACAAATATTGGTAGCCTAAAATATTCGGGAAGCATCGGCCCACCATTTTTCCAATGCAGTTAATTTATTCGCAGTATTTATATTAGTAATGTGCCGTTGCTTTCTGAAGGATCCGGAGGCACATCAAATTTAACCTGGTACTTTGTTTCTCACACAGGCTCTTCCTACTATTTCTGAATGGTCCAGAGGCAAATCAAGTTTAAATTTAATCTGGTACATTGGTTGTCACACAGGCTCTCTCGCTACCATTTCTGAACGGTCCGGAGGCCCAATCACATTTAACATGATACATTGGTTGTCACACGTGCTCTCTCTACCATTTAGCCACAGAATCAGATTAGTTCATCTAGCAAAACCTATTGACGTGTAGACATTAGAGAAAATATATAGTATTTACACCGCTGGAAAATACGACATAAGGTCCACGTTTGTATTGAACAGCTAATACGGGAATCAGGGACAGTATCACAGCTGACCAATTGGCGGGTAATGCTATAGTGGATAATAATCATTATTAAGTGCCATTTCCGTAACGAAGGTTGGCTGCTGCGAATTTTGGCTGCAACGAATGTTGGCTGCAACGAAGGTTGGCTGCAACGAAGGTTGGCTGCAACGAGCCTCCAACATCCCCTGTCTCTTGTTTTGGTGGTGCACTGCTATACTGTAACCTGTCCATCTTGTGATATTACTCTCCCACTTGTATCTCTCTTTTGCTCGCTTCTCTGTGACTTTACCTTCAAGTAAGGTTTTCAACAAGGTGTCATGTCTTTTAATGTGTCCACAATATTTTATTTGCCTGATATTTATTTATCTTAATAATTATATCTTCATACGAAGTGATGTTAGAACCTCTTTGTTTGTTTTCTTCTCTTTCCACGAGAAGCCTAGAGAAAAGAAGAAAAGAGTAGATGCCGGAATAATAATAAGAAACAAACTGGAATTAATTTGTGAAAGAAAGCATTTTCTTTTGATGTCGCTCCCTGCCTAACGAATCACTACTTCAATACAAAATAGAGAGATAACTCCTAGATACTCTCTATTTCAAGTCTATACTGCCCAAACAATCTGCAGGTGTTTGAAAACGAACGCAGAAGAAGACGAAGAAGAATTGGGTAGAATTATCTAGTGAACGGGCCAATATGACTTGTTTCGTGTTTGATCAAATTTTTTTTTGTTTCTGCTTCCTGAGTATTGATTTCGGAGTTGGGGGGGGGGGGGATGAGGAATTAGTGAACTACTTGAAGATAAGTCTTGCGGGCCAGAAAAAAAATAAGTTAGTGCACCGGATTTGGCCCGTGGCCTTTTTTCTTTCTCACGCTGCCTTATATCTTCGTGAAATAAAACAATATAACACAGTTTTATCACATCGTCCCTATCATTATTGTCACTGAAATACGATACGTTAATCTTGAAATCTTTAACAGAATCCGATTATTGCACAATGCATATTTTTTTTTAATCCTGTATTTGGCGCCCGTTTTCTGCTCAGACATTGCATGAATACATCAAATTATACATGTTTTCTTTGGTTATTATGCGATCAAGAAATGTTTTTGTTTAGGCATGGTTCTTATCGTTCATTGTTAAATTATCTTCATTAAGAAACGGTTTCCTGTAGACGTGATTATTACCTTTCATTGTTAAGTTGTTTGCGTCTGTTTAATTTAATTGGAAATATTAACATGTATACGTTATATGTGGCATGTGATTAATGAGTATTACTTTGTGTGATTTGCGTGGCCTAAATGTTAAATCTTTGGCTTTGTGCACAAGAGGTTGCGGGTGCGGATCTCGCTCGTGACGTTTCTCGGAGAGCCCTGGGGATAAACTTGAAGCTATAGAGTTACGTGCTGCGAGTAGTATCCTCGGCTGATAACTCGAGTATGGGCGGCTTAAGTTACAATGATATCAATCCTCTTCACCATTTGAACCTTTTCTTTAAATCAATGCGTTATATATGTGTGTGTGTGTGTGTGTGTGTGCATGCATTATGTTCAATACAGTGTTTATGCTTCCGTGGTTATGTGTGCTTCACGTGCTATACGATGTGTATTTGTGTGTGTGTGCTTCACGTACAATACTTTGTGCATATGTGCTTGCGTCATATTCAATGTTAATATGTTAATATGCTGATATGTTAATAATATCATTTTGAACTCTGTCAGGATCAAGAAATACAAAACGTTTACGCTACAAATGAAACACCATCACAAAACATGAAATATGCAACAGGGACCCTCGTCGGTGTAGGGAGTGTGATCTCTGCTGGTCAGATATTCATACGTATGATAGACATCAGGTTACAAATAGTTATTGACCGCGATGCAATGGCGCTATCGGTACTATTTGACTATGAAACTAACACGTATGTCAGCTGCTAAGCTAAGCAGTGCGTCCCAGATGGGAGAACACTAATCTATCCAGGAGGGCGTCCCAGATGGGAGAACACTAATCTATCCAGGAGGGCGTCCCAGATGGGAGAACACCAGTCTATCCAGGAGGGCGTCCCAGATGGGAGAACACTAATCTATCCAGGAGGGCGTCCCAGATGCGAGAATACCAATCTGTCCACGAGGGCGTCTCAGCCCACAATAGTTTGTGTAAGGGGGACGCCGTAGTCACAGCTTGTTCAGTTCACATATTTTCAGCTTGGTGGCGATATCTCTATATATCAGGCAGACACATCCAGCTTCAGCGTGGCTCCTGTGCCAATGTGAACCTCCATGGTATGGGACAGCCAACTGAACTCCTCAAGCCTCATGAGTCACTCCTTACGACGTGCGCTGCCGGTAAAAGCGTTGATATTCTTTGCTACCCCTTTCTGTCCCCGGTTAACACATGTATTTCAGTTTGCTCTAATTTATATGCAGTTACTGCTAATGATTTAATAGTGTCTTCATGGGATGATCTTTCCTGAACTAACTTGAACTGTTTATCTGTTTCAATTGACTTTGTTACGTAGATAAATCTGGTTCATACTTACTGTACAGTATAACAAAGTCCTTTGACAATTATGACGTTCCTATGACACATTAGGAATCATCCTTATAAAGTTATAGAATTTGATTTTCATGTGGTCACTCAGTGTGTACTTTATATCGAAAGCCAATGAAGATCACGGGAAAAGTGAAATTGTGTCACATTAGAAGGATAATTTTCAATGAGTCCTTAGTATTGTATAATTGTCAAGGGACACGGTGAAATGCACAGATCCATGGAATGTCTGTGCGTGCATAAATGAGGATAAAAAAACCCATAAAAACACGCTAATAGCTGTTTGCTAAAGGGATATAGTTGAATGATCTTTTGATACTACAGGAACCTTTTCCTAAGAGCGTTTTAAAAAAGAAATAGATTCATTGACACGGTTCTAGCGACTTTACTATGGCCAATTTACTCTAGCGACATATTCCACCAAACTTCACATTAGAGAGTGTAATAGAATGTCATGTTTGCATTCCTCTTCTTTTCGGGCCCTTTTATTTCAGATTATAATAGCAGCTTTAAACTAAAATGAATCTCTTTTAGGGTGAGTGTTAACAGAAATTATTTGCTACTTAAATAACAGTGTGAGTCAAATGAAATCTTTCAAAGGTTGATAGCCATTAGATTAACTGTGGCATTGTCTTGTAGCCTATCAATATTACTGCGAAGGATGCCAAGTGTCCTGCTCGTGCCATTTTGGTGCAATCGAACAACGTGAACCATGAAGTGCATGGCCGTGTGGTTAGAACGTCGTTCTCAGACCCTTGAAGTTCCAGGTTCAATCCACGATTGGTACAGGATGTTTTCTTTCGGAGGTACAATCAAAATCCTTCCTGTACACATCACGACGTCTGATATGGCAAAGCGGCCTTTATTTTCACAGCCCATAGAAAGCCTCCCTGCACTCCTTCACAGGAAAACATGCAGTAATAAAAGTGAAAGAACATCCTGAAGTCAGAAGAGACTCCAAAAGCTATGACAACAACCAGGAGGGAAGAGGGATTAATACAGTTTGACATTTATTGACAATGGGTAAGAGGGTAGTAGTTGACAAACGTGGTTCTAGTCGACAATACCGTTTTTACACGCCAGTTACGACCGTGCATTATCGGTATCCGAAAGGGGAGCAAAGAATAGCAAGACTGTTACCTTCCGTGCATGACGTAAAAGGGAAAACGGAGGACATGATATGGAGTTGACTACCCTATCTCTTATAGTATCAGAGTAATCCAGAAACTATACTGAAGTCGGATATGTCAGGCCGAAAAGTGCTGATATGGAAGTTAAGCTGTTACCCATGCCACAACACATTCCGTTCTGAACGCAGCATCGAACTAGCTACTTTGGCTACATGGGTGAGCTCTAACTCCTACGTCCCTTATATAAAATAATTTCGACTTTACATACCATCCCAATGATACTTGGTAGCCTTCACATTTACAATAAAATAAATATTATATAATTAGGTAGCTCATGCGTTACACAAAACTACCATTACTAAAAATAAGATAGTAATTAATAGTACGGACGAAACAGACTGACGTTTCGATATAATATCTTCTTACGAACAATTACGATACAATAAAAGACATACAATAGAACAATGTGAAAAGTATTGAAACGTGGAGAAACATGAAGAAACATGTTCGCCTACGCCATTGGCATGACACCTGATTGATTTATTGATGCGTTACACAACACTACCACTGCTAAAAATAAAATAATTAAATAAGGACGAAACAGAGTGACGTTTCACTACATTCTTTGCTAATCACCTAAGACTACTATGGACATGGAAAAGCCAAGATAATAAGACATGCAATCAAATAGATTATATCATAATAAATGGAAGATTTAAAAGATTCATTGAAGTCTGTTAGGACACGTCCAAGCGCCGATTGCAGCAGTGATCATGTTCTAGTAGTGGAAAAGAATAATATTAGGTTAAAGAGATTAAAAATTACAAGTACAGTTACCACCCCTAATGTGAATATTCTGACAAAGAACACAGAATTACAAGAAAGTATAATATAAAAATTCAAAATAGGTACAATGCGATAGAAAAAAATAGAAACCATTGAAGAACAGTGGACGATGTTAAAAAAATCATTTCAGCAAACATCTAAAGAGATCCTGCCACTTAAGAAGCATCTTAAAAAGAAAGACAGGATGACAAAAGATATTTTGAATATAATGAAGCAAAGAAGACAGATGATGCATAACACTGAAAAATACAAAAAGATGAACACATAAATTAAATATAAATGCAACATGGCTAAAGAGGATTGGTTAAACGCAAAGTGCAGTGAAATAGAAATATATCATAGAAATACAAGTGGTAGACATTTGCAAAGGAAATACCAGGCAGAAGGCTGGCTCACAAGACTGAAATCTAAGCAGGGGTAAGTGCTAATGGAATAAAAATGAAATTATGCATAGATGGGAAGAATATATTTAAAAAACTGTATGAAGATAACAATAAGTATATAGGTTCAAGTATATTAACGGCAGAAGTAAAGGAAGCTATACAAGACTTGAAAAACAACAAATCATCAGGTCAGGATAAGATTACAGAAGAAGAATTAGAAAAGCTGGGAGATTATGGCATTGAAGTTATCACCAAAATGTTAAATGATATCTACAATAGTGGCTATATTCCATCTGATTTACTACAACAATCTTCATAGCCCCACCAAAGAAACCTGGTGCAGTAGATTGCGAAGATCAAAGAACAATCAGCCTTAAGATGACCAACATTCTGCTATGCATAATAATAAGGCGTATAGGAGGAAAAATAAAACCAGAGATCACAAAAGAACAATGCGGATTCGTAGAAAGAAAAGGCACACAAAATCCTCTATACATAGTAAGAACATTAATGGAGAGGTCCATAGCAGTACAAGACATACCTGTGCTTCATAGATTACAGCAAAGCATTTGACAAGTTGAAGCATTCAGAGATTATAAAACTGCTAGAAAATCTTAACATTAATGGGAAAGATCAAAGAATAGTAAGAAATATGTATTGGAAACAAACGGCTGCAATGAGAGTTAACACTATAGGAAGATTTCAAAAGATAAAAATGGGTGTCAGGCAAGGTTCTGTAATGCCAGCGGATCTTTTCTCCCTGTATACATAATACATTATGCGAAATGTAGAAGGTATGCCAGTAATAAAAGTGGGAGGATGCAATATAAATAACTTGAGATATGCTGATGACACAGTACTGATCGCAGGAAACGAACAGGAACTACAAGCCCTGTTAGATAAAGTAGGGAAAGAAAGTGAAAACAAAGGCGTCAGTTTAAACAAGAAGAAAACGGAAATAAGGGTTGTCTCGAAGAGACATACACCACCAAAATGCAACATAATGATAAATAATACAAGATTCACTCAATTTGAAAAATTGAAATATCTTGACACCATGTAAACATAAGAAGGTAGATGCTCAAGTGAGATAAAGAACCGAACAGCACAAGCAAAATCAGCATTCCTAAAAATGAGAACCATTTTGTGCAATGCAGACCCGAATTCGAGTGCTGAGATGTTATATCGAACCAATTCTTTTTTTTTTATGGATGTGAAGTATGGTCCGTAAAAAAAACAAAATTCAAAACGAATTGGAGGCTAAAGAGATCTTAGAAGAATGATGAAAATATCATGGACATATAAGAAAACTAATGCGGATGTTCTCATTGATGCTGGCGTAAACAGATCAATCATATCAAACATTAGTGGCAGACAATCAAGGTTTCTGGGGCATGTGCTGAGAAGAACACTGTTGAACACTTAATAACCACTGGAAAGATCAAGGAGAGAAGAGATAGCGGACGACAAAGAGAAAAGTTACTAGATGGACTTGTATTATGGCACGGGAGAGGTTCACCAGCCGAGCTTATTGACAACCCGAAAGATAGAGTCGTGGAGAAACGTGATCGCCTACGCCATTCGACATACATTTGATTAATTGATTAATGCGTTACACAAAACTACCGCTACTAAAAAATACGATAACAATTAATAGTAAGAGCGAAACAGATTGACGTTTCGATATAATATCTTGTTATGAACAATAACGATACAATAAGAGACACAAAATAGAACAATATGAAAATTGAAAATATATGTAAGCCGTCAAACAGAATCAATACAGATGTATAATAATTTAACGTTATCATAGCCATAATCTTTAATACTAATACTAAAGCAAAACCAAACAAAAAGATGATACATTTTTCTAGCGGCAAGAGTCAAGATGATACGTTTTTCTAGCAGCAAGAGTCATCAGACTGACATACACCACTAACATTGTGATGATTGTAAATGCATTTTTTGTTGTTAGTAAATCATAGAATTACTAAATCATCTTTCTCAATTTTGTAAATTTACGTGACAATGTGTTGAACATTTTACGATTGTTTACGGTGTATGTTAAAGAAATGCATATATACGAGTGTGACTGTTGAACTGTTTTAGTTATGATACTGTTTGTCATGACATGTTTAAAATTTTGTTTTTATTGCCTTCCCGTTTTCCCCCGTTAACATTAGAAGTGATAACATTTGTAAGTAAGCAGACTTTATCTGATAGCCTTAGATATTATAAATCTTCAGTTCCCTTATGTTGATATACCCCCCCCCCCCCGATTTGATCTTGGGTAAGATAATTTTAATGTTATGAGATTTCAGAAATAAATGTTTGACTGAGACCAGAAAGGAAAACCAAAGATTTACAGTAATATTACCTACCACGCATGTCGCTCGAAGCGGCTAAAGACGTTTTGGGGTGGAATTCACTGTTCCATCTCATAAAGCAGGGGTCGGGAACCTTTTTGCCTGAGAGAGTCATGAGCACCACATATTTTGGAAAGTAATTCTGTGAGAGCCATACATTATGTTTAAAACTAAAAATTCAAGTAAATGTGTGCATTTTGTGTAATTTCAACACTAAAAGTACAATAATTATGTCTGAATTCTTTTTAATAACATTGTGTTTCTAGTCAATAATTGGTTTTCTTACCATATAATGCTACTTTTGATGCTGAATTGCAGTAGACTTTAGCTCATTTGTAGAATGAAATATTGATAAGCAATTAATATGTTTATCAAAGGAGTCTAAAGAAACATTTTTTTTTGTATAATCGAACATTTGTCTGCGAGTCGGATGCAGCCATCAATAGAGCCACATCTGGCTCGCGAACCATGGGTTCCCGACCCCTATCATAGAGGATCAAAGTCACCCAGAATCCATGCTGAAGGCTGACAAACACATATATCACAGCAAAACTGTAAACCATGGCCCCACGTATTCCTTTCTTCGAATTATATCCTTCGAATTTGAATCATTCATCGAAAGTTTTGTGTCCATGTTATTTGATCTTATATTGTCTTTCACACATATTGTAATAATTGGAACTATTCAAACAATTTACGGCAAAGTACTCTCACTGTATTGGGTATATATAGCACTAGGAAATGTTGTTCTATGATATTGTGTGTTTACGATCTGGGAAAAATGTGTCGAAGTATAACAACAATGTGGCATGACACGTATGTTGTAATAGACAACCAAGGAGATGGCCATCGAGGTTAACTTCCTGTCATGGAGAGAGGACATAGCCGAGCTAACAGAGGCTGGAAACTAAGACAAATCAGGCCAGAAATTACAATGAGCAGATTCACAGTCTTACACAAGCAAGCACAGGTGCTGAAGTCAGAGGTACCCAGCCAAGTGGTACAACAACAACCATAGTATCATGCAACCCGCAAAGTTAATATGTTTACTAAGGATGTTTGGGGGGGGGGGGACTTGCCTGTCTCCTTCAGTTAGTCAAAGTGACTCAATCGTAGTGCTGAAGTCGGAAATGTTGTGCCGTTAAAGGTATATATTTCATAGTGTTCGATATTAGAATTAGCTTTTCCAAGCAGAAATTTGAGAGTAAGCACAGAAGAAGTTTTAATAATTATGTGAAAATGTTCCTCTCGCATCTTTCCAATTTATTACTTGTATGTGGAAATATTCCCCTCACATCCCTTCCATGTATCATATGCATGTGAAAATAATTCCTTACATCCTTCCAGTTTATCACATCGATGTGAAAATTGTCCCCTCATATCCCATCAGTTTATCATGTGTATGGGAAAATTGTCCCCTCATATCCCATCAGTTTATCATGTGTATGTGAAAATTGTCCCCTCATATCCCATCAGTTTATCATGTGTATGTGAAAATTGTCCCCTCATATCCCATCAGTTTATCATGTGTATGTGAAAATTGTCCCCTCATATCCCATCAGTTTATCATGTGTATGTGAAAATTGTCCCCTCATATCCCATCAGCTTATCATGTGTATGTGAACATATGCCCCTCCTCTCCCCTTGAAATTCAGTTTCTGCAGCTTGTGCGCTATGTAAACACTTGGATAGATTGTGATTGCGTTGTTTGTTTTTAGGATGCACCGAGTAAATTTGTTTTTAAATTCTTGATTTGTCATCTAACTGTGCACATTCGACCAATGTACAGGTTAGGTTAGGTTCCATAATATTCGCCTGACTTTGTGTCGGAACGATACACAACGCGTCTCAGACAACAAATTTACCAGGTTGAAACCCCATCATATGCAACTGTACACCCAGACAGCTAAGAAAACACTGCTAAAATACTGAACTTATTATTTATCAAAATGAACACAAATAGGTAAAAGTGTTACCAAAATAAGTCATAAAACAACCTAACAACGAGACACAGTGACAGACGACGTTTCGACTAAAAAGCCTTTATCGGGATACACAAAAGACCACAGTAAACAAATCTTACATAGAGACAAACATGGTTGTGATAGGAAGGCAAGAAATGGAAAGAAGGACAATAGCGACTGGATGACGGAGGAAGCAACGATAGGGAAGCATGACAGGGAAGAAGAGGGTGTGAAGTGAAGATAGTGGTAAGTAAGGAGGTTGAAGTGCACAGAAAAAAAGTAAAAAGTGAAAATAGATAAGATATAATGCAATAATGCAAGTAAAATGAGATAAATTTTAAATACTTGTCTCCAAAGTTGTTGGCTTGAAAAGAGGACGTATGAAACCAAGATACCAGATTATGTATACCAAGGACAGTAGAAAATCACTGTTATGTTATGTTATGTTCCTCCAGGGCCATAGGCAGCGCATAGGACAGAAACCATAGCTTTCCATTTCTGTCTTTGTGTTGCCAGGTCTTTCAATTGGTGTGTGTTGTTTAGGTTCATTGACATGTCTTCTCTTTTAATGGTTCTTCGTAGAGTTTCTCTAGGTCTCCCTCTTCTTCTTACTCCAGGTGGCACCCAATAATAGTGACTGCTGGAGAATTCTTAGGCTGTACATTCTGAGAACATGGCCGATGTAAGTCCAACGCCTTTGTCTCACTACAGTACAAAAATATGGTTTCAGGTCAACGCCTGAATGCGATATTCTTCCCTCAGCAATGATATTCACACGAAAACGGGCAATTCTTCACATTCCCTTAAATGACGTAGTCGGGATAATTTCTTGTCCACTTGGAGCAGACTTGGTTTCCCTAATATTGCTTAGCCATAAACGTTAAATTAAAGCAAACATCTCGCACAAAAGGCGGCATATTGAAATGTCCAAGTGAGACCGCAGTTGATACTATAAATTGAAATGAGGGGATGTCGATGTCGATGAAACGAGAGTTAATTAATTTTATATTGCAATTCGGAAATTATCGCTCCCATACAAGCATCGGGCTGAGGATTTCATCAAGTTTCAGATAAGCTTGTAAATCCTGAGAAGTAACGTTAATAAAATTGGTTTTGTGTCTGTGAATATGTTCAAGTATATTCTTGTTTGTTTCATGTTTATTTAAAGTTACAAATTTATTTCCTTGCTTTTTTAAAATGTAACACATACTTTTTGTATGTGGCACGGTAGAAGCTCACCAACCGAGCTTATTGACAACACAAGAGACAGAGAGTCGTGGAGAAACATGACCGCCTACGCCAGTCGACATGGCACTTGATTGATTGATTGAACAGATACAATGTGCTAGTTTCTGCTTTCATATATATGGCATATGCTGCAATGATGCATAATGGGTAGCGTGGCCATGACAACAGGGGAAAGTATCGCACACAAACCTGTGATTGGTAGACAACAGAAATTTCAGTTTGAACATTTCCTTGGCTACAGCATATCAACTCGACCAGAATATTGAATTGGTCGTACCTACCATAAAGAAGACTGCACTCGGCAATTATTACCTGAATATATATATATATATATATATATATATATATATATATATATATATATATATATATATATATATATATATATATATATATAATCTTGTGTAACAATAGCGTCTTGCATTTCTCTTCCTGCTACGGAGATCTAGATATGATAGACGTGACATTGGACAATCCTTGGTTGGTTGCCATCGTGACCGATCGGCGACATAGAAAACATGTTCTTTGAATTAGTCAAGTCCCAATTTACGACGTTTGTGATTATTGTTAGGATTCTTATTAGTCACTATACCTGGAGTCACATGGCAAAAATAGCTAAGGCCATTCAATAGAAAACGCAAAAATGGGCCTCCGAGTTCATGTTTATGACCACTTCAACATTATAATAATCTATACAATTGTTAAATCCTTCCCCCCCCCCCAATCATACAGTCCATGATAGCTTGGACACTCACTTTATGCACGACAATCTCTCCCAGTGAAATACATAATCTTCCTAGCATTATCTCCTTCCTGATTAGTTTCTATTTAATTCTACTGTCCAATACTGCACATTTTTTCTAAGACTCGTTTCAAATATTCACTTTAAACTCTTGATAATTTCCAGTTCACACATTCACATATTAGTACATACCACCGCCGAAGACGGATGTGTCGGGCCATTGGCGCAAATAAAACGGTCGACTGCGTAGTTAATGAGTTTGCCTCTCTTTTGGAGAGACGTGCCTCTTTCACCCAGTAGACAACAGAGTCCAATTAGGTTATATCAGGACACACTACCATAAAATATTAGAGGTAACAAAGACCCACAAGATAATAATATTGGTCGACTACGTATTTCCATTTGTGAGTTACATCATGCTGGAATTCTAGTTGGACCATTGTCCTGCTA
Source organism: Meghimatium bilineatum (assembly GCA_034231615.1). NCBI lineage: Eukaryota > Metazoa > Mollusca > Gastropoda > Stylommatophora > Philomycidae > Meghimatium > Meghimatium bilineatum. The sequence continues at coordinate 18,148,933 of CM067316.1, read as the reverse complement.
CAAAAGAGATCTAGTAGGAGTTTCAGAATGAACGCTGAAGAAGAAGAAGTACAGACCATGCAGTGGAATAAAATAAAAATGAATATGAAAATGTACTTAGCTCGGATCACTAAGACTGAGTCTTGTCTTGTCCAGAGTGAAAGACTGTAAGGGGACTGGACGGGCTCGGGCAGAGGGCGGAATATATTAACTGGAACCAGATCGTGGACAAAGAATATAGGTCAAGATGGGAAACAGAAAACTTGCATCAAATTAACCAAGTAGTAAACTTTGCGTTATACCCAGGAGCAAATTAGGTCAGTCTAAGGGTAAAAGTGATCAAGTGAAAGAGATGTGAAGGATAGGATAGAGCCACACAGAGCAGGTATTACTATAACACGGCAGCAACCATGACTCGAACAAAAGGCATACAATGATAAATAAGAGAGAGAGAGAGAGAAAAGGGAATGAAGAAAGAAATAAGAAAGGTACAATTCACGATCCGAAGTAGAGAACCGGTGAGGGCCACGAAATATAACAGAGATACGACACAGGAGATGGGCGTGCCAAGGTGGGAGGCTGGAGTTGTGGTCGGGGGGAGAGGACTACAGGGGCGCAGGAAATTGTCGCAAAAAAGAACGTCCGTATTCTTCCGGGGCCTAAAGAGGAGCAAAGAATCGCAATACTGTTTGCCTTGCATGCATGTCGTAAGAGGCGACTAAGAATGTTTTGCTGTGGAGTTGGTCCAACCATTTCATATATGGTCAAATTGAACCAGAAACCATACTGAAGTCGAATGTATCAAGCCAGAAAGGCGCAAATAACGCAGCTAAGCTGTAAACCATGGCATCGTATTCCTTTCTCAGGATTATGCACTACTAATGTACAGAAGTTTGAAAACGAAGAAGTGGAAGAAATGGTATATGAATAGACAGCTGCTTGTAAAGAGAAAACATGCTACAAAATGAATAAGTTAAATAAGGAAGTCATGGAAACTCTGCGGCTAAAGTACTGTTGTCCTAAGCAGGTGGTTCAAGGTTTGATTCTCACCTGGAAAGATTTTGATATCACTAACGACTCATTAGTCGACCAAGGTGAAGAAAATGTGTGCCGATATTTTAGTAAAGACGGCGGGCATGATGCTGACAACATCATCCCTAGATACACTGGTGATCAATTAAAAATAATGACAAAACACCATTTTCCCTAAGACTTGTCAATTTTGTAAAATTGATATTTTACATTACTTTTTGTAAACTTCACTAATGTAAAAGCACTCATATGCTTTGATGCATGTTTCCTTCATGTTCACGAATTGCAGATGTGGATTTCGCTTCGAATGTGCATTCGTGCTTCGAACGACGACGAAATTTGATGATGGTAACGATGTAAACAGTAATTGTGTCACAAATTGCTATTTTGAAATAATCATTTTCATTCTTGCGCTATATGATTCGCTTTAAGATAACGGATATCTTGTGTATTGTAATTTTTTTGGTTTGTTTTTGTAGTCCTGATAAAAATACATTTGTCTGATTTTACTCAATAATTTCTTTAAGTGATTCAGCAAAACATGGTGTAATTATAACTAGGATTTTTTTTTCCTGAAAAATAGACAGGTACATTTTGTTCCTGCATCGTTAGAGTTCGTACAACACCTGGAAGTGTGTAATGAGACACGTCAAAACCGGGTTTATTGTTACCTGTAAATTTTTCTAGAAAATCTAGCTAACACACGTTATGTACTGCCCCTTATCTCCACTCAAGGGGGAACTCAACTTTGCGAAAACAAAGTCAAAACTACAAGTCAGACTGACTACATCCACCTGAACGTAGTGTAAGTCCCACGTGGCAGACCAAAGAAAATATAGTAGAGACGTATCCAACATCTATGAACATTTATAGAAGGGTTCCCATCCATGGATGTGATCCTATTTCGGATCTCGAAGTTTGAGTGTGTGTACGTGTGTGTGGGTCTCATCCTGAATTCATCATCATCATCAGGTGCCATGCTGGGTGGCGTAGGCGGTCATGGCTCTCCACAGCTCTCTGTCCAGAGTATTATGTATCAAAGTCGTTGTTGTTTCTTTGCCGTGCCAGGTTGTCAAACTGTCTAATATTTTCTCACGTTGTCGCCCTCTGTCTCTGCTGCCTTCAATCTTGCCTGTTGTGATTATGTTCTCTAAACCTGCCTGTCTCATGAAGTGGCCAAAAAAAAGAAGATTGCCTTTTTCTTATATTCTTGATTAAGGTCCGTTTCGCATTTAACTCTTTTAACACCTCTACATTAGTTTTTCTGGCAGTCCATGGTATTCTCAGCATTCTTCTGTAGAACCACATCTCTGTTGCCTCCAATCTCCCACTTTCCAGTTTGTTTATTGTCCAAGACTCGCACCCATATGTTAGTATAGGGGTTATATAGCACTGCAGAACTCTCTTTCTCACCTCTAATGACAAGGTCATATTACACAGTATATTTTTCATTTTTCTGAATGTTGCATCCTGAATTAGTAAATAAAAAAAATAAAAGAAGTAATGGTTTTGAAGAAATTTTCATTTGTAGTCGTTGAATGTTACGATTTCTCTAATTGCATTAAAGGTGTCATTAATTATTGGATTATACTGAAATATCCATTAACGATGTGTATATTTTTACCATATTAAAAGCTGGTTGAAAATTTATCGGTGTAGCGGGTCACTTTGCTTCCGTAACATGCTATCGTCGATTGAAAAGATTGACAACCTGTGATCTAGAAGAAGCTACAACGTGTATGATTTGTGCACACGACGACTTGTACTAAGACATTTTTAATGTTTGAAAAGAATCATTCTTGTCTCTCCTTCTCTCTCTCTCTCTCTCTCTCGCTCTGTATATATGACTCTCTTCGTAGCTCTGAATCTATTATTCGCTCTACAAATTTTTAATACGTCATTTACAGGAATAAATTTTGCCACCGTACCTTTACGGCGCAATTGAAGTGGACCGCACTTGGCGCTAGCATAATATCTAATTACTGTCCAGTTGTACGACAAGAGCTGACCAATGATATGATTAGTTAACCTTTTACATATTCTTTTACATAACCTTTGGAGTCACAAAAGTCAAATTATTGTAAGCAAACTTAGATAACGGCTATGTTTACTGAGCGGTAGAAATTCGTATTATAGCATTTTTATCGGTTTTTACTGATTCAATCGACGTTTATGGTTAATTAAGAGGGTTACTATTGATTCTACTAGCGTTTACTCTAGTGGAATTTCATTGTCTAATGTTCTCTCTGAACGCTTCCCGTTCACAATTATAATTGGGTCGAGATTACACAACGTTCATAAATGTACACAATTTTCAACTCTCTGGTATAATCTTCTCGGTAGTCGAGTCATTATGTGACAGACAGTCACCTGTGTCGGAAACCCCCCCCCCCCCCCCTCTTGAGTCCTACCGTAATTATAGACCAGAGCGTCTCAGACATTCCTTTGAGGAATAGAAAAGTGGTCCGGCAAACATTAAGACTACTGAAAAAGCGGACCATAGCAATTAACGGGAACTGCTATCAGACACTGAATCTCGACCCGCCTGACAAGAAATGTTAATGGCACAGGTATTACAAAAGGGCCAAACCGTGATAATTGTAGAACACGGTCATAATACCCGGCTTTGAAGTAGGGATCGGCATTGACCAGTGATTGTGAGAAAAATGAGTTTTTAGAGTCGGGGAGACACAGTCAGTTCTTGGATTCGAGAGAGTAAGGAGCTCGGAACTCTGTCCGAGCTGGACGGCGAGAGTGTTTGACAGTTAGTTTTTGGGTTTCGAGAGAAGCAGCAGGTCGGCTCGGAACTGGAGGTCCAGAGCGGACTCAGTGTGGTTCTATAAGTTAGAATCCAAGCATATTGGACATAGGTCCTACTGCACTGAAGCGTTGAGTTTATGCTTTGTGTGCATCTTACATACAAGAATATTGGATAGTAACTACTGCACTGAAGCGTTGAGTTTATGCTTTGTGTGCATCTTACATACAGGAATATTGGATAGTAACTACTGCACTGAAGCGTTGAGTTTATGCTTTGTGTGCATCTTACATACAGGAATATTGGATAGTAACTACTGCACTGAAGCGTTGAGTTTATGCTTTGTGTGCATCTTTCATACAGGAATATTGGATACGTCCTACTGTATGGAAACGTTGAGTTTATGCCTTATGTATCTTTTATATTGGATGATTCCAATTGTGTAAAATAAAGTTACCACATATGTAAACGTTGGAGTCAAGATATTGTTTCATTATATGATATCACTAAAGTATAAGAGCTAAGAGAGAGAGAGAGAGAGAGAGAGCGGTAATTGATGTACTTCTTAACATACGGTGGATATAATACTGGTATATCTACCACCACCTCATCATCGACATACTGTTACACTGGTGCCGTGACCAGGATCTCGCGACACACAGAAGTACTAACCACTATATTGATCTACGCCAATGTATGTTTAAATATTCATGGATTCGTTACAAATTCCGACATGTGTTCAAGAAGATTCGCATTGTGAGTATTAAGGTATTTGACAATGAACAGTTGTATAAGATCTATCTAGGAGGAACACGTTTTTCCTTACAGATCATTGTGAGAACATTGGATTAATTAATTGACAATGAACAGTTTCGTATAAGATCTATCTAGGAGGAACACGTTTTTCCTTACAGATCATTGGGAGAACAATGGATTAGTTAATTGACAATGAACAGTTGTGTATAAGATATATCTAGAAGGAACAAGTTTTCTACAGTTAAGTGTGACAACAATGGATTAGTTAATTGACAATGAACAGTTGTGTATAAGATGTATCTAGGAGAACAATGATTCAGTTAATTGAAAATATTAATTGTGTTTGATAATATATTTTTTTTTTTTGTCCTAGAAAATAATATAAATTTGTGTTCGAATTGATTACATTAACAGAATGGAACAAAAGATAGAAGATGAGATTGAAAATAGAAAGATGATGATGTATAGAGAAATAAAAATATCGCCCGTACGGGACATAAGTATGTGTATATTGTTAGGCATCACATATATATTCCAAAGGGCAAACGAGATGTTTTGGCTGCACGAATTGAAAGGCAGATTAGGAAAGAAGAAGGAGGAAAAGTTAGTGATAGGAGTCGAACCTGACGTACAAACGTCAAATCTCGATAATGTCCACACAGAAGGCGCGGTAGAAAGAGTGTACCCGAACAGGGACGAACTAAAATTACTGATTCAAGCAGTAGCCTGTTCCTTAGGACAAGCCGGGAGGACGTCTCGTTTAAATACGTTACCGCAAACGGAGAAACTAAGTGAAAGAAGATACGATAATAATGAGGATAGCGTTAGGAGAGGAGGTTGGATACAGGAAATAGACCAAACGTCTACCGAAGAAACTGTTAGAGGGCATGATATTCGGAGTAGAAATACTGACAAATACAAGACAAAGGTTAGGCATAGTGTCTGTTTCAGATGTCGTAAGAAGGGACATTATGCCAGAAATTGTTACCAGCCTCAAGACAGATTTCAAGAGAGACAGACAGGTTACACCAACGATAAACGTGTGTTCGTAGGAGGGTTAAACCCAAGCGTAACTAGAGACAGAATCAAAGAATATTTCGAATTCTTCGATCGCGTAACACACATATTTCTAGCACAAGACAAATACGGGTACCGGAGGAACTTTGCGTTCGTGGAGTTTAGTACAAGAGAAGGAAGGGATAGATGTTTGGGAAATGCTAGACTTATTCGCGTGCAGAAAGGAGTTAAAATAGACAAAGCAAGAGAGAACACTCGGACTGCATTGCCTAATCCACTTCAAATCAAGAAATGTAGAGGCACGGACACAAACGAGTACAAGAGGGTACCGGTAACGGACAGAGCACAGAGAAATAGAACTAGAATACACACCATCGAAGCGAATAGGAGGATCAGACGGGAAGCAGGAACTGACACAGAATATAGAGACGTGGGAACGGGGACCATCCCTAGAGACAATATAGATACCGGTATGATGACGGAGCCACATAAGCCTATAGAGACTAGTGAGGTTGCGGTGATGACAGAAGTCAACGAAAACGGAGAGGTGACAGAGAAAAAGTCAAAACAATTAAGACAGAGGTTAAAGGTCAGTGAAGAGAAAGTAGATAAACTTCAGGCTGAATTAGCCCAGCGCAATGCCAACCACGGAGAGATAGAGAAGAAAGATATAGAACTAGTCGACGTGAAACGACAAATGGTGTCGTTGCAGCAGGAGCTAACTCAGGGGTTAGAACAGAGAGACATAGAAGTGGAAAAACGCCTCACAGTGGAACAGGAGTTGTTAAAGTCAAGAGAAGAATTACGCGACACCAAAGTAGGGTACGACCAAATGATGAAGGATTATAGACGCATGCTCGAACAAGTAGATGCAAGGCGTACCGAAATAACAGAAATGAGAGACAAACTAACGGACAGGAATAAAGAAATCAAGCGTTTGAAGGAGGAGGCCCGTAGCAGAGTTAAGTCGGTTCAAGAGGAGAAAGCTCAAGAGAGAAAAAGTGGGAGCACTTGTCCACAAGATTCCAGCAGACCAACGCATGTCTCAGAGTCGAGTATAGCGAAAGCAGATCACGAGAAGACAAAGATGCAGAAACCGAAAGACATAATCTCAGGTCCGCCGACTCACAAGATGACGTTAGGAAAAGCGGGTGGAGAGTATGATCTCACATGTGAAGTTGTAAGGACAAAAGGTGGAGGAGAAACTTATACATACACTAGGACAAATAAACCACTGAATAGAAGAAAAGGCAACACTCGCCCACAAGAGTCTCGCAGTCCGAAACCAGGTGAAACAATCCTAGATATGATCAGGGCAGACCCAAGAACGATATGGATAAGTCCTGAGGAGCATAGGGAGGCTGTAAATAATTATCGACAGGGGCTGAGATGGGTTACTGCAGACGAATTGCAGGCCCATAAAAATTAGAGGACGGCTGATATCACACAAAGATATTAGAAGGAGTTGCACAACGTGCGAGAAAAACTCCGGACGTCCCAACAGGAAAGCGAAATACTCGCCCAAGCCTTGTCGGGAAGTCCCAGTACAAGCAGATGATGCGAAATTATGTGTTGTGAAAATAGAAAACGCTAGAGTGGACGCTTTAGCGCTAGCACGGAGGGTTCTAGCGAGAAACAACAGTGCCTACTGATTGCATTATTGTTCTTACAAATATTGCCTACTTAATGTATCATTGTTCTTGCAAATAGTGCCTACCTGTTAGATTAGTGTTCCTGCTGATAGTCACCATGATATATATTGTTCTTTTGGTTCGTGTCGTATACTATCGTGATGAAAATTTGTTTTTCCTTTCTCCTTTCTTGCATATAATTGGTTTTATGTAGTTAAGATTGTATAAGATATTTCTTGGTTTAAAAATGTTGGTCCATAATTGAGATGAATGAAGTCACATTCTCTACCGTAAAATGAGGAGGAGACAGAAGCACAGGAGAAGGAAGATTTTACCAGATTAAAATCTTGAAGTGGGAAATGGAGGGAACAGACCCAGGTGTGATCAAAGGAAAGTCCCAGGATATAACCACAAGTGATCAAGGGAATTGTCCGGAAATGACCACACCAGGTCCAAACAATCACAGTTGAAATTGTCAACCACTGTCCGAAAAGTTAGGGGTTGAGAGGCATGGGTAAATGGAATCAGTTGTGGTAACCTTGAGTTACCAATGACATGTTGTCGTTAAAATATTTTGAACCTTGATTTACAGGTTAGATAGAATGAATAATATAACTATAAATTTGGATGAGTGTGTATGAAGCAGACGTGATAAGATGTATAAAATGACGAAAAAATTTGTATGAATGGCGTGAGTAAGTAAGCAAAGAAAATACTACGTATATTTCTGTCATAAGGAGGGGAAGAGTGTGACAGACAGTCACCTGTGTCGGAAACCCCCCCCCCCCCTCTTGAGTCCTACCGTAATTATAGACCAGAGCGTCTCAGACATTCCTTTGAGGAATAGAAAAGTGGTCCGGCAAACATTAAGACTACTGAAAAAGCGGACCATAGCAATTAACGGGAACTGCTATCAGACACTGAATCTCGACCCGCCTGACAAGAAATGTTAATGGCACAGGTATTACAAAAGGGTCAAACCGTGATAATTGTAGAACACGGTCATAATACCCGGCTTTGAAGTAGGGATCGGCATTGACCAGTGATTGTGAGAAAAATGAGTTTTTAGAGTCGGGGAGACACAGTCAGTTCTTGGATTCGAGAGAGTAAGGAGCTCGGAACTCTGTCCGAGCTGGACGGCGAGAGTGTTTGACAGTTAGTTTTTGGGTTTCGAGAGAAGCAGCAGGTCGGCTCGGAACTGGAGGTCCAGAGCGGACTCAGTGTGGTTCTATAAGTTAGAATCCAAGCATATTGGACATAGGTCCTACTGCACTGAAGCGTTGAGTTTATGCTTTGTGTGCATCTTACATACAAGAATATTGGATAGTAACTACTGCACTGAAGCGTTGAGTTTATGCTTTGTGTGCATCTTACATACAGGAATATTGGATAGTAACTACTGCACTGAAGCGTTGAGTTTATGCTTTGTGTGCATCTTACATACAGGAATATTGGATAGTAACTACTGCACTGAAGCGTTGAGTTTATGCTTTGTGTGCATCTTTCATACAGGAATATTGGATACGTCCTACTGTATGGAAACGTTGAGTTTATGCCTTATGTATCTTTTATATTGGATGATTCCAATTGTGTAAAATAAAGTTACCACATATGTAAACGTTGGAGTCAAGATATTGTTTCATTATATGATATCACTAAAGTATAAGAGCTAAGAGAGAGAGAGAGAGAGAGAGCGGTAATTGATGTACTTCTTAACATACGGTGGATATAATACTGGTATATCTACCACCACCTCATCATCGACATACTGTTACAATTAGTGTGTCAGATTCTTTTGTCAGTGATCGGTGTTCGTTTTACGCAAGAACGCTATTTTTTTTAAAGTTATCCTTGAATTTAATGTCAATTTAGATTAATAGTTAGAAATGAAACATATCAAAGTCAACTCTACATTATGAAAAAAATATATAACCACATCTATTGATTTTTTCTTATTTGTTTTATTTTCGGCACGGCAACATCTGGCATTGTTTCTAATATATATATATATATATATATATATATATATATATATATATATATATATATATATATATATATATATATATATATATATATATTTGTAAACAATGTCCTGGCGAGGAACTCATACTAGAGCGATCATTGTATGTGTTAGAATTCACACAGAATGTTCCAGATAGTCGGTTCTTATATACATTTAAACTCGTATTAACTTAAACCAAAAATCCGCAGTGCAAGTCATTTTCAAATATATTAAAGCGGGGTAGACCACATAGCGCATGGTGATACACGCAGGTTGTTTACAGAGCAGTGTTACTACCAGTGCTGTTATACGTTGGTGAAACATGGACTGTGTATAGACGACATACGAGGAAGCTCAATCACTTTCATACAACTTGTCTCAGAAACATTAAGAACATCAGAGGAGAGCAAGATAAGATTCTGGATACCACTGTTCTTGACGGATCTGGTATCCCTAGCATTGACACTGTTATGATGTAGACACAGTGTCTTTAGTCAGGTCATTTTGGTACGTATTCCAGATCACCACCTACCAAACATACTTCTCTGTGGTGAGTGGCAGAAGCGCATACGTTCTCAATGTATCCAAAAGAAGTGCTACAATGAAACATTAAAATGCCTCACTGAAAGGGTTTGCATTAGAACAAGATACATGGGAAGAACTTGAACAAAATAGAGCTACATTACGCTCTATAGTCAATAAAGGCGCAGCATATTGTGAAAAGATGAGAAATGAAGCAACTCAACAGCGGAGAATAGCTCAGAAGTCTTGGGTAGACTAAATAAACCTATTTACAGTGGTAATTCTATCTGTGAACTGTCCATAAGAAATTTGCCGATAGACAACTGCTTATTAGCCATAAACGAACTCATAATTAAGGATATAACTCTAATTTAATTTTTTTTAATCTGTATGCAACACATGGTCATCGTTAAATGTGATGGACGAACAACAAAAACAAACAAACATATACATTTCACATTCACACATAATGTTCCCGTTAGATGTTCTTATATACATTTTATATGTGCACACAATTTTCCTGTTAGCTTATACAAGTATACAATTTAAATTTACACAGATGCTTCCTTTTGGTTTTTATAAACATTTTACATTTACATGCTTAGCAATAGGCGTTTATAAATTTAAACAATTTGTAGAAATTACTTTAGTGTATCACCCGCAGACATGGAGATGGCACTCAAGACATGAGAGAATGCTAAACTGTTCTTCTGTGACATTTCTCAAGCTCCTGCAGAGTAGCAGGATGTAATCAAGAAAGTGCAATGCGATGTACAGTGGAATCTCTCTAATGGTATGGAATAGTCTACCAGGTACGCCCGTGTGTTGCCCGGGCCCGAAAGGGGAGCAACGAATAGCAACACTATTTACCTTCCACGTATGTCGTAAAAGGCGACTAAGGACGTTATGGGATGGAGTTGGCTGTCCCATCCCATATAGGGTCAGTGACCAGAAGTCATGCTGAAGTCGGATATGTCAGGCCGAAAGGCGCAGATATCGCAGCAATGCCGTAAACCATGACACAACGCAGAAGAAGAAGTCTACCAGGTCCACAAAATTCCTTAGTTTCCTCTTACAGCGTGCATGACAAATCAGAGTGTAGCATTTTTTTTTGCTCCACTTTATAACGTAATTGACGTATCTCTGCTTAACGGAACGTTTCTCTGCTTAACGGAACGTTTCTCTGCTTAACGGAACGTTTCTCTGCTTAACGGAACGTAACTCTGCTTAACAGCATGCACCTCTGCTTAAGAGTCGCATTTAAAATTTGAAGGACAATTTTTATATTAAGAACCCACCGAAGACGGATGTATGGGGCCATTGGCGCACATTAAACGGCGACACAACGCATTTCTATTCTCTGGACTATATCCTGCTGGGAATCTAGTAGGACCATGGTCCTGCTACAAGGGAGATCCAGTGGGAGTTTGAGAATGAAAGCTGGGGAAAAGAAGATATAAAAAACTGACATCTTGCCTTACTCCGATTGAAACTCAAATAATGATGCACTCGAGCTAAGCCCATCGACCACATGGTCGATCTCGATAGAAACTATAGATAGTTAGTTGGAAGGTATGTGCAACCCTCATGATGTTTTATTCTACATTTCCTCGTGTAAGTTGGTCTCGATATCCAAATGCTGATGAGTAATTCTACTCTTTTCAGAATTCTTTAATTTGTGCAGATCTTCTGAAGTTGACTTAGTGATCCCATACAGTACGTTAGTGACTGTCAAGGGTGTCTGCAGAAGTTTTTTTTCCCCTGGCATTTGAAACATAAGGGTCGTCAAGAAAGAGGTGTGCTCTTCGTGTATGAAGCAGGCATTTGGTCACTGGTTGTGCGAATGTATACACATTCTTATTGTCCCTACTTTATTTGGGCGCACACGCAGACAGATATGACTTTTTTGCATCTTCACAGACAACCGGTTCTAAGCGCGCGCGCGCGTGCACGCACACACACACACACACACACACACACACACACACACACACACACACACACACACACACACACTCACCTTAGCCAGTGACTTCTTTTGTGACCTAAGCTGTGCCCAGTTTCCACAGACCCTCACTCGACCCTATCATTATATATCAAAGAAACAAATTTTCCAACGGTTTAAACACAGGTAGGTTCTCTGAATTCCCAGATTTCAAGCAAAACTGTCCACTCAGCGAAGTTCTTATATATATATATATATATATATATAATACTATATCTTGCGATTCTCAGTGAGTCTAACTTTACTAGTGGTCTCATTAGTTATTTCCTTTGACTACTGTACACTATCCTCCGACACTCAAGTAGCTTCCAGGCAGAACATGAATAAGATACGAGATCAAGCCATTTAGCAAAAATTTGAGAAATATGCTACAAACGTCAAACAACATAGTGTATGCTAACTTAAGACAGTTCTCCTTCTGTTTTTGATAATTTCTTAATCATTTTCTATTAGCGTATTAGTTAGATACATCTTTTCATCTTACGCATTGACGCGTCTAAAGACACATGAGCCCGTGTACGCAGACGTTTCAAGTTATCATTTTGAGGAAGAGAAAAAGAATAATCTGTTCTTGTCTGGAACAAGAAAGAAGGTAATCTCTGTAATATCTAAATTTGCTGTGGGCAATCTTTGTGAAACGGAGGGCCAGTTTGAACTTATACCGCATGAATGAGACCAATAATTTAAAAAAGAGGTCATTGACTTTGTTTACAATTCACCACAATTTGTTAACATTTTATCACTATAGTTCTTTTAGTTTATTATTTACCGACTGTTATGTGGCACCCTAATTAAAAAGTTTTCTCCGTGACCTCCGACCTTGGCCTACGGTGTGGCCCAAGTTGAGAACTACTGCCTAAGAGTTTCAGATAGTGTATTTGAGGTCTAGGACCAGTTCATATAATACTATTTAAGTCAACCTTGCTGGCCAGCAACAATGATTGGTGGGCCGGATGTGGAATACGAGAAGTCTATTCCAGATAGTCTGATAGACTGATAGTCGAACTGATAGTTGAATTGATAGTCGAACTGATAGTTGAATTGATAGTCGAACTGATTGTTGAATTGATAGTTGAATTCATAGTCGAACTGATAGTTGAATTGATAGTTGAATTGATAGTTGAACTGATAGTTGAATTGATAGTTGAATTGATAGCCGAACTGATTGTTGAATTGATAGTTGAATTCATAGTCGAACTGATAGTTGAACTGATAGTTGAATTGATAGTTGAATTGATAGCCGAACTGATTGTTGAATTGATAGTTGAATTCATAGTCGAACTGATAGTTGAACTGATAGTTGAATTGATAGTCGAACTGATAGTCGAATTGATAGTCGAACTGATTGTTGAATTGATAGTTGAATTCATAGTCGAACTGATAGTTGAATTGATAGTCGAACTGATAGTTGAATTGATAGTTGAATTTATAGTCGAACTGATAGTCGAACTGATAGTCGAACTGATAGTTGAATTGATAGTCGAACTGATAGTCGAACTGATAGTTGAATTTAACTCTGTTAGAAACCATATTTGGTTAGCGTAAACGTTTACAGCTAAAGTGCATCAGCTATTATTGCGTAAACGTTTTGGGTTAAAGTGCATCAGCTATTATTGCGTGAACGTTTAGAGCTTATGTACATCGGCTATTATTGCTTGAACGTTTAGAGCTTAAGTGCATCAGCTATTATTGCGTAAAGGTTTAGAGTTAAAGAGCATCAGCTATTATTGCGTAAACGTTTAGGGTTAAAGAGCATCAGCTATTATTGCTTGAACGTTTAGAGCTTAAGTGCATCAGCTATTTTACTTCTTCTTTCTTCTCGAATCCCAGGAATTGCGAGCGATGAGCTCTTAATTCGTATGTGCAGTGGGGAGGTTTCCCAGAGATTTCTTTCATGTCCAGGAGGCATCAGCTTTCAGCAATGTGCAATGTTTATTGAAGGAAACTTCTACTAAGAGGAGGTAAATCAATTATTATTAAAACTACAATTTTATTCTTCTTTTTCTGAGCGTTCGTTCGTTCTCAAACTTCTTCAGATTAGCAGGATGTAGTCTAGAGAACGAAATGAGTTGTGCCATGCTTGAAAACTTAGCTGTCATATCTGCGCCTTTGGGCATAACACATCCGACTTCAGCATGGCTTATGTGTCTTTTTACTCTCTATGGGATCGAACTATCAATTCCAAATGGATCCGGAATCCATATGGCTACTCATCATCTGTGTATAAGATACTCAGTCAGTAAATGTGATCTAACAGTTTGCCGTTGCTTGTTTTAAGTGGTCATAGTGCGGTCTGTTGAAGTCATGTTTGGCCAGCAATGTATTAGGTTGTGATTCTGTTGCAGAAAGTTAATATCTTCAAATCTTCGTCTATCATTCTTTCCTTTTGCCTACTGTGTTTTCTTTTGATTTATGTGTCATAATTTGCTGTGATTCTTGATTAGAAATTGGCCTCACGGCACGTGGGGCATTCCCATGTGTTCCGTCCTCTGTTCCAGCCGCTATTCGACTCGATGGTGTATTGAGTCTAATGTTGCCGAAACAGACGTCGACATCAGGGCACAACTCTGGCCCTTGCGACAGATTTCTTTGTTGTGCCACTCACCCACGCCGTGCCCATAACTAGTTCAAGCACAACGTCGGCCTGTCGGAACAACATGGTAACTGTTATCGAAGGTTACGACTACGGGAAATTTGCTGTGATATCACATATTACCGCCTTCCTTATCACTTTTGTGCATTATTCGTAGACGTCTAAATACACAGGAGTGTATCACAAATCGTAGAAAGAGGTGGCTATTACTAGAAATAGATGGAATTCCACGTTTTGAAGAAAACGTGCAGAAAACCAATTCTCCTCTGTGATAGTATGCGCGCTGATATCATACAGTGTGACTTTTTTTGATATTTTCGAATCTTCGTGTGATTTTCATTGGCTGACGATGCAAAGTTTACTTAATATGACGAATGATCAATCCTATAGGCCAAGATGAGTGACGCTGTGTGAGATTAGCACACAGGACAATTCTTGAGAAGACCATGGTGAATATTGTACGCAAATCGTGACAATTTATTTTTAAATTTAATAATAGCCGCCTCATTTTGTGACGCACATGCTTCAGGTTTATGTATATATAAAAGTCATGAATTATTTCCATGATTTATTTTTAATTTTAACCAATAACCTGACAGGTACATGATCATAAGTTACTGCATAAGTTACATACACCAAAACTCAACGCATTTATTCAACGATTTCTATCTTAAGAGCTACGGTGATAGCATATATATTGTGACGATTCCATTCTTTTACATTATCTGTAGTTCTTCTTTGTCTTTATCTGCGCCTTCCACCGTCGACTGTTCCCTTCAGCATAGCACTAAATAAGTTATCATTAATATAATACACTATTTGAGGTTTTTAATTATTAATGCGCCATATTATGTATTAAGATTCTGGTTCGGAACCCGTGTATCCTTGCTTATTTTAGAACTATTTATCTAAATATTATATCCATAATTCGCCCGTGTGTTGCCGGGGCCCGAAAGGGGAGCAAAGAATAGCAACACTGTTTACCTTCCACGATGTCGTAAAAGGCGACTAAGGAGGTTATGGGATGGAGTTGGCTGTCCCATCCCATATAGGGTCAGTGATCCAAAGCCATGCTGAAGTCGGACGTGTTAGGCCGAAAGGCGCAGATATCGCAGCAGTGCTGTAAACTATGACACAACGCATTCCGTTCTCTGGACTACATCCTGCTAATCTGCAGGAGTTTGAGAACGAACGCAGAAGAAGAAGAAGAATATCATAATTAATTTAAATATTAATTTTCTATTAGGGCTATGGTTAGGGTTAGACCTAAAAAAATTTATATTGTAATTAATAAATGACAAACATAAACTGATACATATAGCCAAGGGAAATAGCCAAATAGGGGGACACGGGTTATAAACCAGAATCTATATTAATGTGTTATACTGTTTAACTGTACCATATTACATATCAATCAATGTTCCCTTTAAACTGTGCGCGGCCGTGCCTCCTGCGACGTGTTGCACACGAAATTTAACATTCTGCATACTTCTTCGTTCGCTCTCAAATAATCGTGACGAATTTCGTGTGATTTCCACCAGGTAGCGCGACTTTCGTTGTTCTGTCGTTCAATATTCGTCACATAGGCCTAGCACATCCGTTCCGGCATATTTTTAATTCACAATAGCTTCCTAAAAGCCAGTGACAGTCTTCTAATCTGTCGTTAGGCGACGAATGTGTATCGACTCTACATTATGATGATCCCCACTGTACCCTTGGACTTTACAAGCCAAAACATGTCCTTAGGTGGCAGTCACCGAGAAGGTGGTATTCGGGGATTTAGACTTGGATCGGCTACGTCTATTTCGCACGCTGTGTTTCGCCGCCAGTGAACTTGTTTCGCAAAATTGGACACATTGTCCTTCTCCCCTCGGGTACTAAAACTATTTCTTGTTTGGAAGCATGGTTCCGGTATAGGAAACACTCTATATTAGTGTTCGGCTCGGGCTCGTTCGCCCTCTTAGCCGAGGTTTGATTTACCGACATCGTGAAAACGTCGTCCAAATGTAAGCATCTATACACATTTATGAGCACCAGGGATCATTCAATGAGACATTTTTGTTGAAGGTAATACAAGATTGTTCTAGAACTGAACATAGCTTCAGTTGCGATTTCAATATTGTTCTTCCTTCACTCTATGTGCAATGTCGCCGTCTTCTAACGTTATGCTGCCCAATATGTTAGCCTTACTTCTCCAGAGATTTGCTCACGATTCTCGTTGTTCGTGAGATTGGCACACGACAGCCCGGGAGTATAGGCACCACGTTGTTTTACTCTTCGCGACATAATTTTTGGCTTGGGGACCGAGAGGTGTCATTCGGACATGTTGTTTATCATGTGCAAAACAAAACTTCTTCTTTCCCAGTCTACACAGTTCGGACACGATTAATAGAGCGTTAGCCAGACTGTTTCGATCCTAGCCTCTTTCCATGGTGCACTACGAGAATGTACCTGTAGGTTCAATAATTATATTATCTTCTCTTGTGTTGTATCATGGTTTCTTTATTTGTCACATTGTTTTGTTTCATATTGTGTCACACTTTGTTATTTTATATTTGTCACATTGTTTTGTGTCACACTGTGTTATTTTAGGATTATATATTGGTCACATTGTTGTGTTTCATAGCTTTGTCCCACTGTGCTATTCTATAATATTATATTGGTCACATTGTTTTGTTTCTTCTTGTGTCACACTGTTATTCTATGATTCTTTATTCGTTACATTGAGTTGTTTCATATTGTTTTCTATTGTCATTTTCGGTTTCAAAAATGCTATTGGGTAGAAAATACATGTATAAATATGCACTGGCTTCGCATATGAGTGGTCCTGGGTTCATTCCCCAGCTGAGGCGGAAATGTTTTCAGATCGCAACGGCTCCCAGGTCGACCCAACCTTAAATGGGTACCGGATTAATCCGGGAGGTAAAGACTGCGAGGGAGAGGAGATGGCTACCGCCCTCATTTGCAGAGCCTGTGAAATGTGAGATCGCTAACATCTCACACCCCTACTGCATTAATAAATGCTATGGGTTACTTTACTTTTACTTACATGTATAATGCAGCTGTTATTAAAACATGTCTGTAAACATGTCTGTCTCGATTTAGTATTTCTGTCTCTTCAAGTGTTAACGTCATATGGTCTTTTCTAACTTTTGCCCATCATTTTAACAGTTTGCCTCGTTGTTGTCGCACTTGTATTCACATAATTTGTTATTAAATAGTATAACATTGAATATATATTATACAACATTTACGCAACTGTTATATATTTAGCTAATTGCTTTTTTGTAATATATTTCAGAATCTAAGTGACATCATGTGAAAATTTGAGAAAATCTACTTCGTATTTCAAGTGAAACAGTTGCAGATAACAGTTTCAATGCACAGTTTCGTCACAGAGAAACATAACATCGCCTCATATCATTCATCATGGATAGTTCATTTCGTTGGCAGACCCCATAGTAAATGATGTGCGTAATGGATATATGTATCCAGATTATATTCCATGGATTATCACGAGTAAACAACGTCGAAAATTAACGCCATTTACCGGGTAAGACTGACAAAAATCGACATACGGACCTTCGTCATGGCAATACTGTGTAGTAGGATCACTTTAGCAGTGGTTGCTATCACAGCTACAATGTTACTGTTAGTAACACGTGCCTCCGTGGCTCAGCTGGTGGTCCGACAGAAGGACATCATCGTGGACATAGGACGGTCTACTTACCTGGACAGGGATGATCTGGTTATTTCCACAGTAAGAAGAGGAGAAAGCTGTCGTGTTGAGGTCGTTTCATCGGATCCTATTACACAAAGGGTTGGACGGTTACATCCCCCGGTGAGTCTAATAATAAATTGTATATACAACATTTTATTAATTTATTATAACTTGTATGTACAACACTTTACTTCCTATAACACTCTGTTTAAATAATTTTTTATAATATTCTAGGACTGGACAAAATGTGACTTTTGGACCGTATCCTGCTAGCCAAATAATATTTCTGGCCCACTAAACTAATCTCATCATCATCAGGTGGCATATCTTGGAATAAATGTAGCAGTTATTAGAGCATTCTAAACTCTACCGATCTTTAGCCAGTCTTCCTGCTTCTATGAGTACATTGTTTTTGTGATATTTGATAAATTGCATCCATTTTCTTCGTGGCCTACCTAGTTTTCGCTGACCTGCCATCATCCCTCCATAATGTATTTCTAGGCTATGATGTTTGATATGGCCAAAAATAGTGTAATTCTCTCGAGATAACATTATTGTTTATCTAGTTTTATTTTACTCTCAATTCACTCAGAATAGTTTATATGTCTATATGGTTTACTTTTTGGCCAATTGTATTATGAAAATTAGATTTGCTATTTTTTTGCAGCACAACCAAACGTTTTTCATTTGTGTCCGTTTCAAGCTAATATAAATATACTATATTATATTATACCGTATATATTATATATTATAGTGGGTGTACCCCTTCCCACCCGCTCCCCGAACTCACAAAATTTGAAACACTAGGAGTCATAGATACAAGATTTTAGGGTCCGTGCTGCACGATAAAAGTTCAATGCGGCCTGTAAATGCAAAAAGATTGTCAACCTGTGCAGTAGACGTGTAACCACTATGCATAAAACAGATTCCTTTCAACAAAGCAAGTCATTGATAACTGTAAGATCGCTTTACCGGCAGATGGTTCTAAGTACCAACTAATCAATGACAACCAACTACTACCATCAGATACATACCACCATATGCATGTTCAAGTGTTTTACTGTTCAACAACCGGTTCGTACCTCATACAAGATCTCTATGGCTGGTACCGTTTGGGGATCAGAGCTATATTCAAACATATTTGTATATATATATATTTTGGTTTGTGTGTGCATGTGTGTGTTTGTGTGTGCGCGCGCGCGCAAGTGTAGAAAATATAAAAAAACGTGATAAAGTTAATGATGGGAAAAGGTAGGTAGGTAGGTGAGTGGGTCGACAAATGATCACAGGCAGACATACATACAAGTAGACAGTCAAACATATAGACGTACACGTAGCCAGTCAAACATACAGACACGTAGACAGATAAACATACAGACAAGCAGACACACATGTAGATAGATAACACGGCGCATGTCAAAAATATATTATATTCTCGCACGTGGTTTTCCGTTTGTCGTCTACCTGTTTCCTATTTGTCAATTATGCATATTTATTTATACAACTCGACGTCAGACTTGGATATTTCCTCTGGAAGACCACAAAGATGCAACACCTGGTTTATCTACTACAGAAGGTGAATCAGGACAATAAAAAGGTACTGATACGGTACAGTTAAGTAAAATATACGTTATTTTAAAACTCAGTTTCCAAAGTTTAGTTGAGATTTTGTTGGAAAAAAAGAAAAACATAGTCTACAGAAGGTCTGAAGTTGTGGAATAATGTCAATACTTGGCATTGATATCGTTATTAATAAGTCAATACAATCCGGGTTGTGATTTCTCGCTTGATTCGACCACTCCTCCAGTCGACTCAGCTGTAAATGAGTACCTGACTCATGAGTTAGGGGAGGTAAAGACAGCAAGAAAGATAACTAGCCACCCCACCTAATAGTTGCTGCGGCTTAGTACATGAAAAGTTATCTTCATCCCCGACGGCAGGTTGCTGCCATAGGACATACCTTTACCGTTTACAATAAAGAGCCACTGAAATGTAAGATGATTAACATCTCATACCCCTACGGCATTAATAAATGATATGGGTTAACTATTGTGATCACTAACTCCGTGACAGACTTTGTCCGTCAGAGCTGTTTCAGGCAACCGTAGGTATCTTTTAGTGGTGTGGTACAGTTGGCAGGTCTGTAAAATATGTTATGTTTTCTTACCAAAAGGCAATCTTTTAGAAGCTGTAACATCAACAGAGTATTCCTCTATCTGTCCGTCCGCCTAACTAGTCTTCCAACCTAACCCAGCTGCCATCTAAGGCTAAGGGTCTCGTCTGCCCTGCCACATCTATTTCATTTTACGTTACTTTTGCTCGGTCTAGGATAAGGATTGTATCCTCCCACATGCCTTCTTTCGTCGCAAGTCGTTGGCGCAATTTAAGTTGTCAGGTTCGGTAGACATCCGCCCCACTTACAGCGTTAACAGAAAGCAGATGGTACCGACTACTGATTTTACGGTAGCGCAGTAATATCTGACAAAACCTAACATTAACTATACACGTTCTTACGCTCGGTTATAATCACAGTTTACTCACACCTAGCTAGCATGACGCTTTTGAAAGATGAATCCCTCGTCATTTATATAGTACTGTAGACTCATCGGAAATCATCCTTCAAAATTGAGGCTATTTGACTTTCCATATTTTCATTGCCTGGCGACACAAAGTGTCCCATGGAAATAAGATAAAATGGGGATTAGGGATTTCATTTGGAGGATACCCCGGATAAGTACACATGCCTGTATACTTGAAGAGGGATTCACCATATCAAACCAATAAATAATTTAGTTGAATCATTAGTTAATGTCTTCACTGGTATTCAAAATTGAGGCTATTTGACTTTCCATATTTTCATTGCCTGGCGACACAAAGTGTCCCATGGAAATAAGATAAAATGGGGATTAGGGATTTCATTTGGAGGATACCCCGGATAAGTACACATGCCTGTATACTTGAAGAGGGATTCACCATATCAAACCAATAAATAATTGAGTTGAATCATTAGTTAGCGTCTTCACTGGCGGTGTTGCCAATAATAATCTACAATCATAACCTTCTACAGTGTAAGACCTATTGGAAAATGAGAAATAGTACCGTCTTAATAACTAGTTTGACTATTCTCGTAATTGTCATTGCTGACTATAATTATACAAACTATATTAATATATATAAATACAATTATATTTACTCGTACTTTGTGTGATAGCTAATGAAAATCAAAGAACTAGTCACATGAGTCCTTTTAGAAGGCTTGATTTACCAATTTCCAATATGCCTTGCATTGTAGACGGTCACACTGCAACCTAGCTGGTGCTTGATGGCGTACGGAAAGTCTAGTAACGCCTTCAGCACGTACCCCTTAGCAATAGCACCAGTTTATGTATCTTCTCCGTACAGTTGGCTATTAGTATACATTTTCTGGTGGCTGAGTCGTGAATCTCGGCATTATAAGACCTACTGTATCCAGCTTTCTTAATTACTTATTTGGCTATTACCGTGATTTTCATTGGTCACCGTGAGTATACTTTTTCTATTAAAATCAAGATAATAGTCAACTGAGTATTTTAAAAGGCTGGATTCCTTAATAGCCAATAGGTCTTTTAATGGAGATAGTATTTATTGAATCTGTCAAGACCAATCGTCCTTGCGTTTTACAGACCACGAACAACACACCGATACCAGGATGGGGAGAGCGGGCCAGTCGTCAGGCGAAAGGGCTAAAAGTAATACCAACGGGCTCGACAACTGAGATTAAGTTAGTTTATGCAATAAAAAGAGAACATTTTCATTTATGTATATTTGAGTGGTAGGGCATGTATGTTTGGGTGTTGTGTTGTCGTTCATGTTGTTTTCAGACAGTTGATTTATTTCGTTTTCATTCCACATATTTTTTTAAAATATGGGGCTCTGTGACAATCCTTGCATACGCCAATGTTTCCTCTTGAATGTGACTACTATTAAAAGTATGCTGGCAAATGTGGTTCTGATAGTTCCCGTACATTACTGTTTTTACTGTTTGTTCATTGTCTGTTATGTATTTTCTTGAGAAAGACCTTAGTGTGGAAACGTCCTGCACACTATTGTCTCTATTTTGTCATACCCGTACCTAATAGCATGATATTCTGTACATTGATTGTGAACGTGATCGACCTTGTGTTTACCTAAGTTCTGTTGTTATACAGAAAGTGGAAGCGACTTTACAGGCCGTTAAAATTCATTCCTAGCATGGACGCGGCCCACGAGTAACGAATGAACTCTCCTTCCTCTGCATACGTTCTCAAATTCCCACCAGTCAGCAGGATGTAGCCCGAAGAGCGTGATATATAGTGTCATGGTTTACAGCTACGCTGCGATATGTCTGTTGCCTTCCCACGTGGCCATTCCGACTTTAGTGTGACTTAAGGATGACTATGAAGTTTTGGGTTAACAGTCAATTCTGCTGACAAACCTCCTTAATAATACCACATGTATGGCAGGTCACAGAGTTGCTAATTTGTGCTCCCCTTTTGAGCTCCAGCAAACATAGGAAAGAACTTGAACCTTAGTAACCTGGACAGCTTGCAAGTGAATTAGTCACAACACTATCATCATCCATCACTACTTTCTCTCAGTGATCGTAAGCTTTCTTTATTATAATCTTCCTCTCTTCTGCTTTGTGGGGGGGGGGGGGGGGGGGAAGAAGGGAGGGAGTACGGAGCGCGTCACGGATTGTAAAAATTTCTAGTACTCATATCGCCCCAAGAGATTATGCATCCGGACCGTTCAGAAAACAATGGCAGCTTACATATCACCTATAAATAGTGCGTATAAATCACTACAGTCGAGAAATGTTGGGCTGATCGCTACAACTCGAATGTTACCAAGAACTTTTCAACAAGTCCGTGTTAGCTTTCACGAAATGTCTTATGTAGAAAAGCATATAAACATAGTAAGATTTCCAGCAAACTCTAAGTAACATCTGAAAATGCACATTTTCAGGGAAAGAGGGGAAAAGGTGGTGGTGCTGGGGGAGGGGGGGGGGTGAATTGACTGCTAATTTTTAGAATTAGAGTCGGGCATGAAATTCATAGAGTTCAAATCTCGGCACATAATTTCTATTAGTATATCTTTCTATTGTCTTGTCTCTGCTTTTCATGTAAGGTGTCTTTCTGAATAAGTTGAATGTTTGCTGTCTCCACCGAGTTTCTGATCTGATGCTTGTATTTCAGCAAGAAAACTAGGAGCCCTTTAAGGCATGCCGTGAGCACAAGATAGTTTTTTTCTAATCATGTTTTCAAGACTATTTGCTCCGTATCTAAATATCTCTGAATGTCAAATAAGGCTTCTTTAGTAAGATCTAGCACACTCCCTGGTAACTTCCAATCTCGATTTTCTCGTCAGACGTTGCCAATGGCTAGGTCATAATCTCTAACCTGCAATATGTCTCTCCAAAATAATCAAGACTTCTAAATGTCAGAAGACATGTAGCCTCTAAACAAAAGTGTTCATCATTGAACTTCTGCGACATCGAACTGACATTTATTTGTAGCATAATTGGGTCTGATCGATTGATTATCGACGTCTTTCTGTTAGTTACTGCTTAAAATAGACACAAGGGACTAAACTTGGTGACATTAAGGTCAGTAATCCCATCTGCTTGGAGAACAATACCCTTCCAATCGTTTGTGACATTTTACAATTTTATTTAGAGTTCCGGATTTTTATTACTAACGGAGGCAATGAGTGGGTTATTAAATTTGGTGGTTTAATGATAGGTATCCGCAAAAAAATTTTTAAGTAATTTCCACAGTTAATATTTCGAAAGCTGTTTAAACTAAATCTTGTATATATTACTTGTCTTAGGAAACTACGTTTTTGATTTCATTATTTTTATTTTTATTCATAATAATTTGGGGTCGTTGTTGTCACTTAATATTTTATGGTAGTATGTCCTGATATAACCTAATTGGACTTTGCTGTCCGCTAGTTGAAAGCTGCGCGCCTCTCCAAAAGAAACTCATTAAGTACCTACCTTTTGATTACATCTACTTCATTATCACCATCATCATCAGGTGCCATGCCTGCTGGCGTAGGCGGTCATGGTTCTCCACAGCTCTCTGTCCACAGTACTATGTATCAAAGTCGTTGTTGTTTCCTTGCCTTGCCAGGTTGTCAAACTGTCTAATATTTTCTCACGTTTTCGCCCTGTCTCTGTTGCCTGCAATTTTGCCTGTTGTGACTATGTTCTCTAAACCTGCCTGTCTCATGAAGTGGCCAAAAAAAGAAAATTGCCTTTTTTACATCTACTTACGTAAATAATAAATCTCGAAGGTTAGAGTTCACCCAGTCACATCCTTCATTACTTAGTAAAAAGATGTGATATAGTTAAGTTGTGCTAACGTCCACGATGAAATTAGAGCCCCCTTACCATAAGATGTACTTATTTTACTAAACTTAGGTACAATGTCTTCGAAGCTCGTAGTTTCATAGCGACATCCATTATGTGTGATCCGTAAAGCTCTGGTATAACCAAATTGGACTTATTTCCGCGGTTGAAGGAATAGTTCGGCACCATAAGAGATGCATGTTATTTTCAGTAACACACGTGCACTAGTGCTGATTCGACTGATTCTATCTATTCATGTACACTAGTACTGATTCTATCTATTCATGTACACTAGTACTGATTCTATCTATTCATGTACACTAGTACTGATTCTATCTATTCATGTACACTAGTACTGATTCTATCTATTCATGTACACTAGTACTGATTCTATCTATTCATGTACACTATTACTAATTGTATCTATTCATGTACACTTAGTGCTGAGTCTATCGATTCACATACACTAGGGTTAAGTCCATTCATTTATGTGCACTAGAAACAAATTCATTCATTCATGTACACCAGAACTAAATCCTTACATTCACGACAACTAGGAGAAAATCGATCCATTAATTGACACTAAGCCTAAGTCCATCATTCATGTACACTAAACACACGTAGGCACACACACAAATCGACGTTTCGGCCGAAATTCCTTTATCATGGATAACATATACACTAAAAATGACAAGTAGGTACGATACAGCTTGCGTTCACGTGTCTAACAAAATGGATGGAAGGATAGAAATAAGGTTAGAGGTGACAGAAACAGGAAATATACAAAAAACAAACCCAAATACATGTGAAAAAGAGACAGAGAAATGACGGAACAACCCGATATCATGCGTATGTCAGGTGCTAATTAGCTCCCAAAGGCTTCAGAGTGCCAAATTCGTATAAACAGCGGTTTTCAAGAGCCAGACCGGTCCGATCGTCGGAGAAGCATGCTTTGATGGCCGTCAACTGGATATCCTAGGTTTCCCGATGGCCTGTGCCATTGAAGTGGACGTCGACAGGATAGCCAGAATGTTGTTTGATGCTGTGTAGGTGCTCGCAGAATCGCTCAGTAAGCATCCTACCAGTCTCACAATGTACGTCATTTAGCAGCGCTTGCAGATGATGGCATAGACAGCATTCCGGGACACACAGAAAAAACTCTCCGCAATGGTGTAGCCTTGGGGAATGTGGCAGACCAGGTCTGGGTAACATACGGACAGGTGTAGGATCTAGGTCGTTCGCAGCTGATAGTGCTAGAATGATAGGGGGCGTCAGACATAAGATGACTCCGGACCAGAACCTGGGATCTACTGGTTTGGACTCATCTTAGGCCCGATGTCTCCTATCCTCTTATTTCACTTATTTGAGATACCATCAATCCAACTACATTAATTGCGAATCATTAATTCATGTACATTATAGAGGAACAATTAATTCACTTATAGAGAAACTATGAATTCACGTATATTTGTACAGAAACCATCAAATTACGTACATTAGTAGAGAAACCATCAAATCATTTATATTGGTTGAGAAACTGAATTCACATATATTAGTAGAAAAATCATCAAATTGCGTAAATTAGTAAAGAAAGTTCAAAACTATCCATTCAC
This sequence comes from Meghimatium bilineatum, assembly GCA_034231615.1. NCBI lineage: Eukaryota > Metazoa > Mollusca > Gastropoda > Stylommatophora > Philomycidae > Meghimatium > Meghimatium bilineatum. The sequence continues at coordinate 18,122,931 of CM067316.1, read as the reverse complement.
GTACATTAGTAGAGGAGCTATCCATTCACGTACATTAGCAGAGGAACTATCCATTCACGTACATTAGCAGAGGCACTATCCATTCACGTACATTAGCAGAGGAACTATCCATTCACGTACATTAGCAGAGGCACTATCCATTCACGTACATTAGTAGAGAAACCATAAATTCTCGTACATTAGTTGAGAAACCATCAATTCACGTACATTAGTAGAGAAACCATCAATTCACGTACATTAGTAAGGAAACCAGCAATTCTCGCACGCTAATCGAGAAACCATCATTTAACTTACATTAGTAGATAAAAATCAATTTTCACACATTAATCAAGAGATTATCACATAAATTACTTTACTATTGAGAACATCAATTATCACACATTAATCGAGAGATCATCATTAACGTACATTAGTAGAAACCTGATGAAGCCTGAAGGGGAAATATATGCACCTGAAGTGAAACTCAATCACATCAAAGAACGGATTGAATTTTCTAGTTTACACAATCTTGGTTCAAAGTTTCCCGTAGTAACGTTGTCTCTGATGTCAATATGAATCCACAATGAGATCCATGGACAATAGTTGATTTGTGAAAGGTAAAGCAACTTTTTTCAAACGATATAAAGGGATAGGAACAACTAATCAAGAACACAAAGAAATATAGCGAAGCACAAAATTTGTATTTAAACACGCAGAAAACAAAAATCATGTCAACAGATATAACAACACAACAACCAAAAATCAGAATAGACAATACCGAGATAGAATGTGTAGATAAATTTGAATACTTAGGAGCAAACATCAACGGTGCAGGAGACTGCATGGCAGAAATAAGGAAGAGATTGGCAATGGCATATTGCAAAATAACACGGCTGAAAAACATATGGAAAAACAACAAAATAGAAACGAAAGTGCTAATGTAACGAACTTTTATTTTTCCGGTTGCAACATACGGCTGTGAAACATGGACTCTAAGTAAAACAGCGGCAAAGAGGATCAACGCCTACGAGCTGAAATGCTACAGGAAGATACTTAGAATATCATGGAAGGATAAAATTAGAAACTCAGATATTATAAACACACTGAATATTCCAGAGTGTTGGTTACTAAACACAATAAGAAAAAGAAAACTACGCCTGTTTGGTCATATAAAGAGACATAACTGTTTAGAAAGACAAATAATGGAGGGAAGAGTACCTGGGAAGAGGAGAAGGGCCAGACCAAGAAGACGATGGACTGACGACATTAAAGATAACATGAATATATCGCTAGAAAATGCAAGCCACATCGCCCAAGACAGAGAGAGGTTCAGAGAGTTCATTGGGAAGACAACGTTCTGGAAGGAATATGTCACATGACACAAAGCAACACGGAAAATCTTTGAATATTTATGTACTTTGACGACTCCACGAACTCTGTGTCGCGTGAAAGAAGACAGCGCAATGTGAACATTAAATAAATCCAACTAGTACAGAACGAACAGTATTTCCATCTTTATCCGAACTGTTACTCGAATGGTACTCATTGCCAATGTTGTGATACATGTAGTAGTTGCAATATTGATATATTTTTGTGATGTTTGGCTTGGAATTATAATTTTGTTGTGGCAACCTTGTAAATATAATTTACACATGTGTACATACTCAGCCAAGTGTCTATATAATATATTGAACACTTTTTCATAAGCTTTGCCATCACAGCATTCTTTCCTGTTAAGGAATGCATATATGTATCTTTACTGGTTGTGGTAATAAGACAACTTACCCCTAACTATCACATCGACAAGTAAAGGATGTATTTTAAGTTTACATCCAAATAAACAATTTGCACTCGGTACAATGTCTTGTCTTGAACCTGTGCCACCACGGCAGTGAGAATGAAGTTGTTACCATTTGATTATACACTAACTGAAAAATACATTCCCTTCAAAAATGTTACTTTTTTTTTTTTTTTTTTTTTTTGGAAGGGCGCTAAGTCAAACTAAAAGAAAAAGATTACAGAACATCGTTCCAAAATGTAACATGACAAGCTTATCAGTTACAATCAACAATATATTTCATATTTCATGTAACATGTGAAGCTGATCAGTTACAATCAGCAATATATTTCATATTTCCTGTAACATGACAAGCTGATCGGTTACAATAAACAATATATTTCATGATATTTCATGTAACATGACAAGCTTATCAGTTACAATCAACAATATATTTCATGATATTTCATTTAACATGACAAGCTTATCAGTTACAATCAACAATATATTTCATATTTCATGTAACATGACAAGCTGATCAGTTACAATCAACAATATATTTCATGATATTTCATTAACATCTGTAAAATGACAGCATAACAATCAAAACAACCCTATTTTTAAAATTAATGAGAATAGTTATAGAGATCAACATTGTTAGCACGGTGTGTGTCCTCCATTATTTGCGATTCATTTAATGCATCGCTGTTGCATGAAAATATCATCATCAAGTGCCGTCTCCACAACGAAGGCTGACTGCAACAGATCTCCAACATTCACTGTCTCTTGTTTTGGTGGTGCACTCTGCTAGACTGTAACCTGTCCATTTTGTGATGTTACTCTCCTTCTTGTATCTATGTCTACCTCTTGCTCGCTTCCCTTTTACTTTACCCTCAAGTAATGTCTTCAATACGGTGTCATGTCTTTTAATGTTACAAAATATTTTATTTGCCTGATCTTTATTTCTCTTAGTAATTCTTTCTTTATATTAAGTGTTTTAGCACCTCTTTATTTGTTTTCTTCTCTTTCCATGAAGTTCTCCCTATTCTTCTATATACCCACATCTCAAAGGCATTAATTCTGTCTGCTAATTGTTTATTTTGTGTACATGTTTATGATCCATACATTAATATATAATAGATGTAACATTTTATAATTCACATTTTAACTTGTTTATAATTTGTTTAGATGTTACTATTTTCCTCATGTCATTGAAGGTACTTTTGGCCATTTCTATTCTCCTTTTAAGTTCTGTTTCATATCTGCCATCATTTGTGACTATGAGTCCAAGATATTGATAATGTTTTACTTAATGGAAATAATGTGCTTGCGAATGAAACAATGGGGCGCTGGCATGGCACTGATGCTGAAGTACCAGAAGCACATGCAGAGTTGCTGGGGATGGCTGATTTTGCTTATCGTCGCCCGAGCTGGGCTGAAAGATATTCTATGGGATCATGTCAGGTCTGTTTGCAGGTCAGTCAATACTATTAACATCCGCTTGTTGCAGGAAAACATTTACAGGCACTAGAACGGTGTGATCTTGCATTGTCATCATGAAGTACTGCATTGTGCCCATTAACTTGCAGTGTTGGGATGGCAAGTAACAGTAGAGTGCCGTCACGGTTGAGGTCACCATTCATATTCCCAAATACATAATAGAGGGAGGGGGGTTCTGTGCAATAAACTAGTGCCTACCCTCGTTATCACTGACCCACCCCCTCCCCTCCCTCCATATCGGTGACGTTGGAGAATTTCGTCATCACTAAATCATTCAATATTTCGTGCATCTGTAAGCTATAAGACAAATTGCAATAAAACGCGAGACATGGAAATCTATGACATCCGCCCTATGTGCTTCTGTTGCCCTAGACGAATAACTAACTAACTAAAATCATTCAATAATTCGTGCATCTAAGCTATAAGACAAATCGGGATTCATCCACGAACCCCGATGAATCAATGCAATGTTAGCCCACGTTGTATTGATATCGGGGTTATAATTTTGTTGCTATATATGCGCCTTTCTTACTTACACATCCGACTTCCTTATGTCTTTTGAATCTCTTTAACCTATAAGGTGAAATAATCAACCCCAAATATCATTACTCCTCTCTTACTATAAAGGTAAATGTAGGTCCCATGGCATCTGCCGTCGGGGATGAAGATAACTCTTCATGTACTAAGCCGCAGCAACTATTAGGTGGGGTGGCCAGTTCCCTTCCTTGCTGTTTTTTACCTTCCCTAACTCATGCGTCAGGTACTCATTTACAGCTGAGTCGACTGGAGGAGTGGTTGTGTCAAGTGAGAAATCACAACCCGGATTTTTTTTAAATGTACGGACGTGGTTTCGAACCTGGCAAGCGGTAACCAGATGATAGCAAGCAAGCTCACTATCCACTAGGCTACCGAGCTCTCTTACTATATGCATGGCAAATCACATTGTTGCTATTCTGTAGTCGTTTTTCGAGCCCAGCAACCCACAGGTAGATAACTGATAGATAACGCTGGTGATAAAGAATTGCGGAGATACGAAATCAACTATACCGGGATTCCTTAAAGCGTACAATATCGCTGTCGGAACGGAGATATATCACAACAGATGGGGGGGGGGGGAGACGTCAACGGTCCAGTAGCTATAGGCATTGATGTAGTTTTATAGAACATTGAATCGGTCAAGAAACAAAGACAGGTTAAAGCAACTTTTCTACTGCATAGAAAGAAAGAAATTGTGCAATTCTGTTGATGTTCTTATTGTTTACCTTTCCAAACTCATGCAGATAATCAGCATATAGTTCGGAGACGAAAATGCGATGTGTTATGGTTTACAGCTTGACGGACATATCTGCGCTTTGTGGCCTGACACATCCTACTTCAGTATGACTTCTGTATCACTGTGGCCCTCTACGGGATGAGACAATTAACCCCACTCTCAAACAGATCTGCACTAAATATGCACAATCCATGTGATATAGTGGCACATGCATTGTAAATGAGTGTACAGCTACTTTATAGATTCCTTGTGTTACTATTACTGATAATCTTCAGGAGTAAGATGTATTACTATTATAGCTAATCTTCAGGAGTAAGATGTATTATTATTACTGCTAATCTTCAGGAGTAAGATGTATTATTATTACTGCTAATTTTCTGGAGTAAGATGTATTACTATTACTGCTAATTTTCTGGAGTAAGATGTATTACTATTACTGCTAATTTTCTGGAGTAAGATGTATTACTATTACTGCTAATCTGCAGGAGTAAGATTTATTACTATTACTGTTAATCTGCAGGAGTAAGATGTATTACTATTACTATAATCTGCAGGAGTAAAATGTATTACTATTACTGTTAATCTTCAGGAGTAAGATGTATTACTATTACTGCTAATCTGCAGGAGTAAGATTTATTACCATTACTGTTAATCTGCAGGAGTAAGATGTATTGCTATTACTGCTAATCTGCAGGAGTACGAACGAACTTATGAGAAGGTATTAGTTTAAAACGTTTGTTTAATTAGTTCCTTTACTATGTCCTTGATACTGAGAAAGAATTCAAAACGATCAGTATAGCTATGAGCGGAGGTCGGTTATTACCTCTGTTGTATTTAAATAGGCGTTTAACTATCCATTTGCAGAGGCACGACCCTTTCAGTCTAAGATTGGAGTCTGTTCTAGTAATGTCACGACTTGTTGCCTTTTTGTTTGTTGAGCTGATCGTCACCGTTAAATGCCGTCTCCGCAACAAAGGTTGGCTTCAACAGACCTCGAGCATCCCCCGTCTCTTGTATTGGTAGTGCACTCTGCTAGGTTGTAACCTGTTCATCTCGTGATGTTACTCTCCTACTTGTATCTCTGCCTACCTCTTGCTCGCCTCTCCTCGACTTTACCTCAAGTAAGATTTTTATCAAGGCCTCATATCTTTTAATGTTTCCAAAAGATTTTATTTGCTTGATATTTATTTTCTTTAATAGTTTGTTCTTCATATTAGCTGTTAGAACCTCTTTGTTTTTCTTCTCCTTCCGTGATATTCTCCCTTTTCTTCTATATACCCACATCTCAAAGGCATCAATTCTGTCTTCTAATTGTTTGTTTATTGTCCATGTTTCTGAGCTATATATAAATATAGAATATGTGTAGTATTTTATAATGTGGATGGTCTGGAATACAATTTGATTGAAAACGCGTGCTTGAAACCAGCGGAGAGTGTATACTTTGAGGTCTCCTAGAGGATTAACAAGAAACCAAAAAGACTATATATTGATACAACAAAGATGGAGATCAAACAACTCAGCGTGCAACACATACCCGGGTACAGACTGCAATTCCGATCACGAACGATTAGTATCAAACTTCAAATACAAATTCAAAAAGGGCATGGGTAAAACGACGCTCAGCTATAACTCCTCAAACATCCCAGCCATTTACAACATAGAGATTAACAACATATATGAAAAATTGCAAGAGGAACAGGAAGGACTATAAGTAGTGGATTAGCAAACACGATCAAGGAAATCTACATTCAATGCGCACAGAAACACATACCCAAGAAGCCAGTAAAAAGGCAAACATATGTATCAGACACTACCGTGAAGTTGTTGGAAGAAAGAAGGAAACACAAGACCATGCTGAACCACACCGGTGAAATGATATACAAACAACTCAAATGATAAATACAAAGACAAATCAGAGGAGACAAACAGAAATACATAAACGACTCATGTAAACATATAGAAGGCTTGTACGACGAATGGAAGACATGTTCTGAGCAGTGAACAGCACAAAGGGTAAAACATACAAAACTAATATAAGTGATCAAAGACAAGGCTGGAAACACAACGGCAGAACAAAATTATATTATGCTAAGGTGAAGAGAGTATTGCAAAGAAATGTACACAGAGCCATCCCAAAATAATTTAGTGGACCAAAAAGAAATTGACAGAAACACACAAGAACTGAAACTATCAAAAGAAGTACATGTAATAAGGGCAGCAATTGACAGATTGAAGAAAGGAAAAGATGCAAGGTGCGACGAAGTAACAGATAAAATGATTCAAGCAGGAGGCGAGAAAAGCATTAACAACTATTATCCCTTATGCACCAAGATCTGGAAAACAGAAACCTGGCCAAGCTATTGGAAAAGATCCACATATATACCTATAACAAAAAGTGCAGATCTGCAATTATGCTCCAACTATAGAACAATCGCACAAGTCAAGCCAGTAAAATACTACTACACATTATACTGAAGAGAATATGAAACAAAAGGCAAGAAGATTTTCACGAATCTCTGGCAGGGTTTAGAACAGGAAGAGGCACTAGAGATTACATATTTAATATGAGAATAACCATAGAAAAATGCAGAGAATTAATCCGGAAAAATCAAGATTGATCTGGGAAGTAAAGACTGCGAGGGAGAGGAGATTGCTACCGCCCCCATTTGCAGAGCCACTGAAATGTGAGATCGCTAACATCTCACACCCCTACGGCATTAATAAATGCTATGGATTACTTTACTTACTTTGCTTTATAGATTACACTAGAGCTTTTGACTGTGTGAACCATCACCAATTATGAGGAATAATGAAAAAACATGGGTTTCCCAGAGTACATTATAGGTCTAATTGCAGAGCTTTACAAAATTCAAGAAGTCGCCGTAAAAGTTAAATGGTTAACATCAGAAGGGTTTAAAGCACAAAAACGAATAAGGCAAGGGTGTCCATTGTTGCCATACCTGTTTAAGATATATGCAGAGAACATAATGAGAAATATGAAACATGAAACAACGCAACTAGCTTCGTATATGAGTGGTCCTAAGTTCAGTGAAATGCTTTTCTGATAGCAACGGCTCCCGGATCGACCCAGCCTTAAATAATCTGGGAAGTAAAGACTGTGAGGGAGAGGCGATGGATATCGCCCTCATATAGCAGAGCCACTGAAATGTGAGATCGCTAACATCTCACACCCCTACGTCATTAATACATGTTATTGGTTAACTTTACTTTACTTTGATAAAACGAATGAAAATGCGGTATGTCGCTGTTTTGTGTGCGCCAATGTCCCTACACATCCGTCTTCAGTGATAGACAATAATTGAGAAACATATAAAATACACATACAATGCTTCAATAGTTATAATTATTTATAGCAACGTAGCGGAGTAAATTTCAATATCGGAACTTATTTCCTCCAGGACAAATGTCTGTGTGTGTTCATTATTAGTAACAATAGCATGTTCAGTGCATGATGATGATTGAATGATTGATATGAAACGAACAAATATCAAGATCCGGCGAGATGACATCATGCGTGAAATTCGATTCTTACTTTTTAATACGACACTAAGCTGACATGACATGTGTGTATGTGTGTATCTTGTTACAGAAATGATAACTTTCTAACGTATTAAGATTGTTAAGGTACGCCAAATCCTTCACCATGAAAGCCCAACATGCTAATTCAAAAATAGAGTGTTACTTATCTTGTATGATCCGACGTTTCCCTTGCTTTCCATTGGCTGGCGGCACAAAATATACTCAGAGACCAACGAGTAGTTGCAGCAGCAGAGTCATTGGTCATAAATTGTCCTGCAAGCTCGTCGGGACATCTGAAATTATTTTTTTAACCTCTCCTGGATATTCATTGGTCACTTAGTGTATACTTTGTATCGACAGCCAATGAAAATTATGAATAAGTCAAATAGTGTCACTTTAGTTGGATGAAACCGATGTCCACAGGACTGAAATCACGATAAATTTGCATTAGTCACAATAAGTGACAATAAAGATTTAAACACAGTATTTGTAAACCAGCAGAAGGCATTCGACAGAGTTGACAGAAACATTGTATGGGAAACCTTCGAAATTTGTAATATGAGAGTACAGCTGTTAACAATATAAAAGCGATATATTAAAAATGCCAAAATTCAGTAAGAACAACAAATCGAATGACTGAACCTTTCGAAACAAGATCTGGAGTAAGACAAAGTTGCGGGCTTTTACCTCTACTTTTCAACATATACATGAACAAAATAATAATAGAAGCTCCCATCAACAAAGGAAAAACATTGCAAATAAACCTGATGAAGACCTTAACAATAAAATCAATGAATTATTATTTGCCGATGATCAAAGATATAATATACAAATATTAGGAAATTGTGCAAAATCACATCAATGCATTTCTATTAGCATGTCAGAAGTACAACATGAAAATTAACGTTAAAAACAACAGAAGTTATGAAAATTGACAAACCTGCAACACCAATGGATATAACAATAGATAACACCAAAATGAAACAGAGACAAAGAATTTAAATATCTAGGCAGCATTTTTTCCGAAGACGGAAGACTAGACAGAGAAATAGAAACAAGGTTCGAGAAAGCAAACACAATGACCTACCAACTTTCACCATTACTTCTTCACACAAAGATCAAGATGGAAATTTAAAAAAAAAACAGATAACATCTATAATTTTTCTACCAACATTCTGCTACCAATGCCAAACATGACATGTAATAACCTCGCAGCAGAAGAAAATTGTTACATGTGAAATGAACCGTCTACAAAAAGCTACAATGGTTACTAAATTAAATAAAATAAGAAATGAAGAAATTAGGAAAAGGGTTGGTATAATATCATGTATCGAATATATTGAGAGACAGCAAGTAAAATGGTTTGGTCACCGCATGAGAATGAACCCAAACCAAGTATCAATAGGAGCATATAACAAAAGAATATCCGGGCGTAAAACCAAAGGTAGACCAAGAAAACGTAGGATAGAAAACATATAGATAGCCTTGAACAAATATGGCCTAAATGCAACCATGGCGACACATCTGACCTTGGAACGACAGCTGAAGCTCCCACCCTACGCTTAATGGCAAGTATAATAAGATCAACCTTCATTCATCTCGGGACAGACAATAGTCAATAATAAGTGACTGTTTATGATCAGCACTCGTGATTATCCCGGAGAAGGACATGAGATGACACCTTACATGGCTGAACCACGGTGAAATAGCATTTATAAGATTAACAAAAGACGTTTTCTTAACAGGATTTTTGTAGTGGAAATAATTTCACAGTGCCCGTGTGCAAAAAAAATCTCGTAAAGGCACCTTCTCGTGGTGCAACCTGGAAACATAAATACAATGGCTCGTGCTCAATACCTGACCAACAATTTTAGCGATCGTGTCCGTGGATGGAATAGGAATATGATTGCAAAAAAAGATAATCAATACCCCCGGCACATTTACGCCAACACAGCCAGTAGCACTGTCGACACACACGTACGGCATACCGGCTCAGATAGCCAAAATGCAGATGTATTGAAAGGGTGGCCAATGTGGATGTCCTGATATGAGTAGATATCCTACCGTATTGCGGCGCTTAGAATACACAATAAATGCACATGGAAAAGGCAAGACGCGCTAGAGCTCAGCGTTGTGTATGGCGACCAAACGAGCTACAATTGTCCAGCACGAGACCGCTCGGAGAAAGTGTTGTTCATGGTCAAGAAGACACGGTAACCCAAACGGCTCACCACAATTGATTCCATTCAAAGTCGGTGTCCTGTCTCAAGTATTGGATACGCCAACTTGGACGTGCACTACTATGGAACATAACTTTGAATGCAGCTCTTCATTGTACAAGGAAAAAACGCTAAGCAAATGTCTATCTATCTATCTATATGCAGTGTCCATTGTTTGCCTTGAGACGTCAGGAGTAGGAGAGTTCTCTGGAGACATCCTTCTTGTGTGCTGTTTGTAAGTTTTTTTCCTGTAGCATCTTTGATTTTTGTGGTCAATCTTTTACATGGTCTGCCTCTGGCTATATAGCCGTAATGTCTAGCTCTATGTGTTCTGGTCATCTGTAGCATGCTGTCTGTTGTTAGTCTGAAAGTGTGTGAAAAACACTTGATCTGTTGTCTTTTGATGTGTTCCAATACTGGTATAGTTTTCATTATCTGTCTGATGTTATCGTTTCTAATTATATCTCTTAAGGACACCCCCAGAATTCTTCGTAAACATGTCATTTCTGCTGTCACTAATTTTCGTGTCTTGTGCTGTCGCTGTCCATGTGGAGGAGCACATTATTATTTGTGATTGTTCAATATTTTTTTTTACTGAAGCCGTGTAGAGACTCGGACTCTGGATGACAATGTCAACGTAGTAAGTCCTTGTGAGCAATTCCATATCTTTTAGACGTAGCAAATCTAGTATAATTAAATTGTCGCCGTGGCCCAACAAGTCGCATACTGAGAGAATAGGGTTCAGTACCCAAGAGCACAAGGGGGAATGATGTCTTTCTTACACGAGATTTGTTCGACGACTGTGAAGCTCCTCGTCCGTGATTGGCGCATTCTACTTATTTCTTTGCATGATAAACGAAATGTCGAAGAGTCAAAACACAGACCTTTCTAGGCGATGGATTGGAAGGCCGTCACAGGTGGACGAGGCGAGTGCGTGAGATATGGGCAAGTCAAATCCCAGACCACTGACGCGTTTTGCGATGAAGCACATCTCCTAGTAATGTGTATCGGCCATAAATCTAATTCGTCCGTCACCGTTGCCGAACACGGTTCATACAGAAGACATGCTCTCGGAGATATAGGGACACAGAGGGTCTTAAAGGAGTGGTTTTCCTACTCGAGGAATAATTCACCAACTGGAAAGCGCGACGTCGTCGGAATGATACAAAGTGGGTGTTCCAGGCAAATACCAGCTTGTGTCGTAACATGTACCTACTTCGTGTCGAAGGTATCTTCCAATAGGCATTGCACTAAGCCGAAAGCTAAAATCTCCTAGGTATGAAAGAAAACTCTGAGAAACCACCCCGCAGCACTTATGAAGTAAGACCAAGTTGCTCACAATTCCTGTGCATAATGATAACAACCTGCATTCTCGATAGTAAAGAAGAAAATCAAGCTCTGGCATCTGATAATCTAAAAAATGGTTTAAATATGAGCAAACATACTGGTATAGTTTCACTGCTAACAGAACAAGCAAATTCAGTAAAAATGACGTTTCGATTAAAAGGTATTTATCAAGTAAAAATATACAAAACATACAATTGAGAGAATATAACATTATAAAATAATTATGAGTCATTTTATGAAACAACCTACACAAAAATATGGGGGCGATAAAAGAAACTAAAAGTGGTCAAGTCTGTCACAATTAAAACCATCATCACCATTTTCCTACGTCTTTTTCCGAGTTCGTTCTCAAACTCCTGCAGACCATCAGCGTGTAGTCCGGAGAACATAATGTGTTGTCATGGTTTGAAATTTGCTGCGATATCTGCATTTTAAATCTGACACATCCGACTTCAGCCTGGCATCTGGGACAATATCCCATTCCATATAGGGTACACGTGTCCCAGATATCATGCTGAAGTCGGATATGTCGGGCTGAAAGCGCAGATATCGCATCTAATCTGTAAACCATGACAAATGTAAACCATGACTAAGGAGGCTATGGGGTAGAGATGTCTGTTCCATTCCATATAAGGTACAAGATAACTCTTCCCCATAACCGCCTTAGTCACCTTTTGCGACATGCATGGAAGATAAATAATGTTACTTTTCTTTGCGGTCTTTTGGGCATCAACAAACCATAATCATTAATATCATTACCATTAACATATCCTAGTCGTTAATATAATCATCCCCATAAATGTCATCACCAAATTAATATCATCTCAATTATTGTCATTATTCCAAGTTAAAATAATCATCCCAATTAATATAATCATCCCAATTAATATAATCATCCCAATTAACATAATAATCCCAATTAACATAATAACCCCAATGAATAGAATCATCTCAATTAATATAATCATCCCAAATAATAGAATCATCCCAATTACTAGAATCATCCCAATTAATAGAATCATCCTAAATTATAGAATCATCCCAATTAATAGAATCATCCCAATTAATAGAATCATCCCAATTAATAAAATCATCCCAATTAATAGAATCATCCCAATTAATAGAATCATCCCAATTAATAGAATCACTCCATTACCAGATATACCAATCATCTACCATCAGTAAAAGTAGATGATCAAGTCAATAAGAAAGCCACAAACACCAACACAAGATGATTATCACATTATGAACAGATCAGAACAAGTTATAATTCTACGTCTCAGAACAGGACACAGCCGACTCCGCAGTCACATGTATACAAAGTTCAAGATTGGCAACACGGCCATGTGCACATGTGGGCAGGCAGGACAGAGTGCCAAGCATATACTTCAAGATTGTTCTGAGTATGAAACGCTGAGGCAGACATATTAGCCAGAGGAAACAACACTGGAATCAAAACTCTATGGGACACTGTATGAACTACAAAAGACTGTGTTTTATTAAGGAGACAGAATTACAGATATAGACATGTTTCAAGTGAACGAAAGAAGAAGAAGAATCTTCCCAATTAATAGAATCATCCCAATTAATATCATCTCCTTATTGATATCATCATCATCATTACCATAGAACAAGAACAATAATGACAGATCTTCTTTTGCTGACTACAATCACAGCGACCCCTAGATATCCCTTACTCCATCCCAGATCTATTTTTTATCGTAAAACTCCTCTTTACTAATGATCATTCCAATGTCCATGTTATCCAGACCTTCCTTTCTGAATACGGCTTGCTTTCTATGTTTACATTTGTAACATTATTCTTGAAACAATATTTTCTTTTAGTGTTTTCTCATTTGATTACACTTCTACTGGTTTCATGCGTAGAAGCTGAATCCTTGACATGAATCACATTTATGTCGACTTTATTTTATATTCTAGATTCATAGATTCCTGCACCAATGAATTCTGCTTCGTTCCTCATGATGTTTTTAGTACGGTGCTCCGCTATTTATAGTCGAGAGATCTGCGTATTTTTGTTCAACATCTGTTTTTGGGAAAGCATTTTTGGGTTGGTTTTCATTCCTTCTGATTCCTAGTCGCTTATCCAGACAGTATTGGTACAGATTGTTGCGAGGACATACTTTGGGCGATGAAGTAATGATCGTGGTTCATTCTCGCTATGACCGTTATACTAAGTGTTCTTTTTACCGCGACTTTATGGCATATTAGCTAATGGAAAAAAACCTTCTACGATAACTCACTTGATTATTCCCTTGATTTTCATTGGCTGTCACACAATGTTTAATCAAAGTCACCAATGAAAATCACAGAAAAAATCAAATGTGTCATTAAGAAGGCTTGATTATTTCATTGAACATTATTTTGGAAACGTTACATCAGTTTATCGCCTCATTGAAGCACATTCCAACTGACTCCTGAATGTACATAGGAAAGTAGGTAAACGTAAGCGGATACACTGTGATTGTCTGTAACTAGATAGTGAAAGACAGTGGCAAAGATGTCAAGTATTGTTGACACTAGCACAATTTAGATGGGAGATAAAAGAGACAAGCGAACCGTACGAGGGAATTGATGATAAACAGGATGCGAAGCACGGCAGATCTACTAGTGGAAGACATTACTGTGACGGAAGTCAATGGATTTCCTATGCACCCAGAGCTAAAGCCAAAACATAAATGTTACACCACAAGGAAGGTAGATTTCTAACCATTTGCTAACGACGTGTACAAGCATATGACCAGAATATAACCACACCACACTAGAGTGTGCCAGTTGTACACTAATCTTTAATAATAATAAAATCCATAACCCGTGAGAGTCGTAGAGGTGCTACACTGGATACATCAGCACAGAAAGCTCTTCATACAACTATCATCAACCATTCTTAGGAGTGTAGACAAATCACACCCAGACCATTTCTTTATGTTAACAATTCAGAATTGTCTATTCTCCTTCCACCCTCGACTGGTCCTTGCAAAATAATCTTAGAAAGCGAATCGTGTCTCGTTATATGTCCAAACCAAACAAGTTTACACCGTTTCACCACTGCCAAAAGTGGTTTTTGTTAACCACTCCTGCAAATTTGTTTACTCTGCTGCTAGACAAATATATTTGTCTTGTGTTCTATATAGCTAATACCTAACAAACGCATGATAGACTTGTTTTCTAAAGCCCCAAGCCTTCTTTTAGTGTCTGCAATGATTATCCAAGTTTCACATCCGTATAAAAGTATACTTAGTACAATCGATCTGAATAAATTGTTCTTTATTGATAGTACAAGCGATCTTAATAAATTGTTCTTTATTGATAGTACAAGCGATCTGAATAAATTGTTCTTTATTGATAGTACAAGCGATCTTAATAAATTGTTCTTTATTGATAGTACAAGCGATCTGAATAAATTGTTCTTTATTGATAGTACAAGCGATCTGAATAGATTGTTCTGTACTGGTCTTACTTTAATTCTTACAAAACTATCAACCGTTTTAATGACCAGCGCTGCATAATATTGTGAAAATGCTTCTCCCTACGAAGCCAGATAAATGGAACACAATCTATCTATCTATCTTGTTGCCCTTGTTTGTCTTGCGGTTTCAGGAGTGCAAGAGTTCTCTTGAGATGGCCTTCTTGTTTGCTGTTTGTAAGCTTATTTCTGTGGCTCCTTTGATTTGTGTGAACACTCTTCATTTTTCTATTAGCACTGTGTTTCGTCGCTGTCGATTTGCTAGATCTGTCACAGCGTTGTCTCAGAGTTTCTAAATGGTTACACTGTATGGAACACATTTTATATAACAAAACAACAACTCACAAACACATACGTAAATAACACAATGGCATTGGGTCAAAGGACATGAACTTATTGACCGCTGGATCAGTAAACAACCAATATATGGATATCAGCGTAGTGACTTCAAGATAAAATACGAGGTTGTGTATGTGACACCTCCCCCACTGAGTAAGCTTCTCAACCTCACGGGTATGTTGTTAAACATTGCAAAAGGAAGTTCGAGAAACAAAGCGAGAAACACAACAATTGTGTAACACAGCCGGGGAGACACACAACAATTGTGTAACACAGCTGAGGAGACACAACAGTTATGTATCACACGCCCGTGTGTTGCCGGGGCCTGAAATGGGAGCAAAGAATAGCAATACTGTTTACCTTCCACGCATGTCGTAAAAGGCGACTAAGGAGGTTATGGTATGGAGTTGGCTGTACCATCCCATATATGGTCAGTGACACAAAGCCATGCTGAAGTCGGATGTGTCGGACCGAAAGACGCAGATATCGCAGCAATGCTGTAAACCATGACACAATCCATTCCGTTCTCCGGACTACATCCTTATAATCTGCAGGAGTTTGAGAACAAACACAGAAGAAGAAGAATGTATCACAGCTGGGTAGACACACACCAATTGTGTAACCAAGCTGAACCAAGCTGAGGAGACACGCAACAATTGTGTAACACAGCTGGGGTGACACACAATAATGTGTACAAATTTAATATTTTCTGGTAATAGTAATGCTAGTTATTGCTTGTTGGTTATAAACCGACGTCATTGGGCTACGGAGAGACCCATTGATGCTTAAGTTTTCCCTATGAATAATAAGTCTTCCCTAACAATTATAAGTCCTCAATTGCAATAATAAGTCTTGCCTAGTAATAATAAGTCATCCCTAGCAATAATAAGTCCTTCCTAGCAATAATAAGTCCTTCCTAGCAATAATAAGTCCTTCCTAGCAATAATAAATCCTTCCTAGCAATAATAAGTCTTCCCTAGCAATAATAAATCATTCCTAGCAATATTCGTCTTCCCTAGCAATAATAATCATTCCTAGCAATATTCGTCTTCCCTAGCAATAATAAATCATTCCTGGCAATAAATGTCCCCCCTAGCAATAATAAATCCTTCCTAGCAATAATAAGTCCTTCCTAGCAATAATAAATCCTTCCTAGCAATAAATGTCCTCCCTAGCAATAATAAGAATATGGAAAAACAATTAAATCTACCGAAAATGTCTATTATTCCTGGACTAAGGACATCAATACACCAAACACACATTACACGTACATCACACATTTTAACCGTATCTTTATCTGCCTTTGTATGTTCAATAACTCAGCTATCGAAATAATAAATTTTTTACATTACTTCTCTTCATTGTGTTACGATATATCATTTCTTAACATCACCTGCCCTGGAAGTTAAAGAATTGAAAGGAAATGAATTTATTGGTATTTTTTTCCATCCATTTAAATTTATAAACATATATTGTCTTTTATTGTTTAGACAAAACAGGTCTGCATATTGTTTTCGTAATTCGTGGAGACTGTAATCTTCTCTTGCTAGAATAAAACAATAAGAAAAACAGACCGGGCATTGTTGGTGTTGGGTAACAGATAAATTAATTACTGGAAACAGTTTATGGTCCCACAGGAACAAACAAGAATGTTACATTGGAGATAATGCGCTCGCCGTATTGTGTATATAACAACAGACTGGTGTATAAATAAATGCCAACGGATAAAGATTAACAAGACATACAGAGGTTGGGGTGAAGTTGGCTGTCCTATCCAATAAAAGGTCAAAGCGACACAAAAGCATTGCTGAAGTCGGATGTATGTCCGAAAGTCGCAGATATCGTTGCTAAGCTGTAAACCATGACACAATACACTTCGTTCTCTGGACTACATCATACTAATCTGCAGGAGTTTGAGAACGAAAGCGCAGAAGAAGAAGACACACAGAAGTATAGTTTCATAAATGAATTCGAAGTACAACATCCACATATGGTCGTTACTATTGACAAGTTTACAAGATCGCTTGAAAATCAAACGTTATGTTACCAGACATATCATCATCATTAAGTGCCATCTCCGAAACGAAGGTTGGCTGCAACGTATCTCCAACATCTCCTGTCTCTTTTCCTGGTGGTGCACTCTGCTAGACAGTAACCTATCCATCGTGTGATGTTACTCTCCCACTTGTATCTCTGCCAGACATAAGCTCCTGACAAAAGCACACATGAGAAAGATTACAACATATGAGATGAAATGCCCGAGAAAGGCTTTGAACAACACCCGAAGAGACCGAATGAAAAATAAAGCCATCAGAAAGATCGTAAAGTCCATATCATGCAAACATATAGAAAGACAACAGATCAACTGGTTCGGTCGGACACCTTATGCGAATGGAGTCATCACAACCAGGCGTTCAACAGCAGAATGAACGGCTACAAAGCCAGAGGAAGACCAAGAACAAGATGGGAAGAGTCTATCAGATTGTTAAAAACACAACCTAACCATGGCAAGCGAAACAAAGATGGCCAAAGACAGACTTCAACTCCCCAAGACTCCTAAATGCATTTGTGGAAAAGGAAGAAATTAGTTGATAGAAAGAAATTAGTTGATAGAAAGAAATTAGTTGATAGAAAGAAATTAGGTGATAGAAAGAAGTTAAAAAGTAAAGTAGAGATATCGAGTAGCACAAATAAAAGAAAATGTTAGTCATCAGCAAAATCTACAACCACTTACACCAATCTCTTAACCAGTGGTTCTCAATCTTCATTGGCCCGTTGCCTCTTTTTGTGACATATTTTCTTTCGTTGACCCCCTGTGCCGCTAACTTAAAAAAAGGTCATTGACTTTCTTAACAAGTCGCCAGAGTATTTTAAGCGTTATCGTTATAATTATTGTTGTTTTTTTAACACACCAGTATTCACCATCTTGTATCCTCGGACGGGTCTGCCAACGATCCCCAATTTCAAGATTTTTCTAATTTCTTCAACACCCCCTCCCCCCCACCCAATGTACTCCCTGACCACTAGGCAGGCACGTTGCCTATATTGAGAACCCCCGGTATAGACAGCACAAAAGGAATGAGCCTTAAACGAAGAGCGTCTTGGATGGCAGAGGCCGAAGATATCATTTGAAGTGTTTGTGAGCTAGAGGAGGTAGTGAATGCATCTAAAGAAAGTCCTGGACAAAAACCCAACCATCATCAAAGTAAGACATCATGTAGGACAGGTGAAAGAATATTTTAAAATAGTCAGTTTCAAAACTACCTTACAAACACAGAAAACCTGCACATGTCCCAGAATTACATCAAACTATGACACTGCCTACTAAGTGTGCTGTAGAGGCCACGCATTGCAGTAAACTATGACACTGCCTACTAAGTGTGCTGTAGAGGCCACTCATTGCAGTAAACTATGACACTGCCTACTAAGTGTACTGTACAGGTAAAAATTGCAGTATACTGTACAGATCAAGCATTACAGTAAACTATGACATTGAGTACAAAGTGTACTGTACATGTAAACATTACTTTAAAATATGACACTTCTACTAAGTGTACTGCATTGGTCCAACGTTGCAATAAATTATGATACTGCCTACTAAATTTACCGTACGGGACGAACTAACACTTTTATCTTTGACATTCACACGTGAATGTGCTTTTGTTTGATCTTATCAACCGCTAGGATTATGGATCAAAATTTCGATATATAAATCACCACACTGTCAGAGGACATCCGACAAGGTGGAGAGTGCCTCCATACCAAATCCAAGAAGTGATAACTAGGATAATGTACTATTGTTACTGGTCTAACTAATAACTAATAAATAATCAAACTAATGTAGAAAAGATAACAGAAAATACAGAAACAAGGATTTTTTCTTAGTTACAGTCCAACATGGACTTTATCAAGAAACAAACACAAACAGAATAAAAGCCAAATTAAAATACGGAGAGATGGTTTATAATGACTAAACATGACTGCATATTTTTCTCCTTTTATTTCCTTTTCTAATACATGGATTCACCATCTCACTGTATTTGAATTTGATTTGTTTGGGGTGTTTATTTAGATTGTGTTTGTTTCTTCATAAAGGTCCATGTTGAACCGTAACGTAGTAAAAGTCCCTGTTTCTTTATTTTCTGTTATTTCTTTTTCTACATTAGTTTTATTATTTGCTAGTTATTAGTTAGACCAGTAACAATACTACATGATTCTAGATATATACAAATTCTGACCTGGCTCTGATGATGATGATTATACGAGTTTCTTACCTGTGTCCCCCTATTCTAGGAAGTTCAGTTTTATATTCAATTTTTGATTTGTGATTCAATGACATTATTTTTATTTATGGGAAGTTTTTAGAGCATTCGCAAGACCTAGACAAATGTTTGACACAATCTATCTGTAAGATGAGCTGTAAGATTGGATGTAAGCTGTAAGATGTGATGTAAGCTGTAAGATGTGATGTACGCTGTAAGATGTGATGTAAGCTGTAAGATGTGATGTACGCTGTAAAATGTGATGTAAGCTGTAAGATGTGATGTAAGCTGTAAGATGTGATGTAAGCTGTAAGATGTGATGTAAGCTGTAAGATGTGATGTAAGCTGTAAGATGTGATGTAAGCTGTAAGAATTACATCGTCCATGAACGAATACCGACTACCAGTTTATTTGGAGAGATATTATGTGGAGATATAGTATATAGAGAAATAGTACGTAGAGAAATAGTACGTGGAGAAATAGTACGTGGAGAAATAGTACGTGGAGAAATAGTACGTGGAGAAATAGTACGTGGAGAAATAGTACGTGGAGAAATAGTACGTGGAGAAATAGTACGTGGAGAAATAGTACGTGGAGAAATAGTACGTGGAGAAATAGTACGTAGAGAAATAGTACGTGGAGAAATAGTACGTAGAGAAATAGTACGTGGAGAAATAGTACGTGGAGAAATAGTACGTAGAGAAATAGTACGTGGATAAATAGTACGTAGAGAAATAGTACGTAGAGAAATAGTACGTGGAGAAATAGTACGTGGAGAAATAGTACGTGGAGAAATAGTACGTAGAGAAATAGTACGTAGAGAAATAGTACGTAGAGAAATAGTACGTAGAGAAATAGTACGTGGAGAAATAGTACGTTGAGAAATAGTACGTGGAGAAATAGTACGTGGAGAAATTGTACGTAGAGAAATTGTACGTGGAGAGATAGTACGTAGAGAAATTGTACGTAGAGAGATAGTACGTAGAGAAATAGTACGTGGAGAAACCGTGCATAGAGAGATATCATGTACAGAATTAGTACGGAAAGAACCAAAATATTAATACATGGGAGTAATGTTGGATAATGTGTTTCAAAGAAAATGAAAATCACTCAATTCGAAGACCTCAAAAGGATCGTCTCGTCGTGTCAGTAGATGAGTATGAGTGTGCCCTGGTCATTCTTATCCTTAACCCAAGGCAGATTGATAAGTTATAGTATTTATCCAAACAAAGCTATGAGTATCATTTCTTGGATGAGCTAGCAATTCATAAATTGTGGCGAAATATTTCTTGGTGAATTAAGTGTGGCGCAGATAGCTCAGATATGGTGTGCTCGTTCGTATCTGCTTATCAGTGAATACATAAACAAGCCGTTCCATCATCATTATGTGTTAAAAGGATCAACGGAATCAGACTAAAATTGTGTAGTCATGGTTTGGTAGGAAAGAGGATGCCACAAAAAATGGTGTGGGACTTAAGAGACATAGAGCATTGATAAAAATTGGAAAGTAAGCCTATCAATAGTTGGAAAGTAGGCCTATCAGGAGTTGGAAGTAAGCCTATCAATACTTGGGAAGTAGGCCTATCAGGAGTTGGAAGTAATCCTATCAATAGTTGGGAAGTAGACCTATCAGGAGTTGGAAGTAAGCCTATCAATAGTTGGAAAGTAGGCCTATCAGGAGTTGGAAGTAAGCCTATCAATAGTTGAAAAGTAGGCCTATCAGGAGTTGGAAGTAAGCCTATCAGGAGTTGGTAAGTAAGCCTATCAATAGTTGGAAAGTAGGCCTATCAGGAATTGTAAGTAAGCCTATCAGGAGTTGGAAAGTAAGCTTATCAATAGTTGGTAAGTAGGCCTATCAGGAATTGTAAGTAAGCCTATCAGGAGTTGGAAAGTAAGCTTATCAATAGTTGGAAAGTAGGCCTATCGGGAATTGTAAGTAAGCCTATCAATAGTTGGAAAGTAGGCCTTATAAGAGTTGAAGAGCAAGCCTATCAATTTTACAATTTTCATTCACGTGACTATCATACTTGTCAGAAAACTTGACAATGACATTGCAGTGCATATATATTCAGAAGTCCAGGCTCAGATCAGTGAGAATTTCTCAACTGGAGATATCATTGTCTACACTGATAGGTCTGTGGTTCGACACTTGAGCAGTGCATAAACATTCACATCTCAATACAGAGAGATGTATATTAGATAAGAAAGTGGTGCTTTCTGTGAAATCACTATTAGTAGGAGGACGGATGTGATGGTGGTGACCAAGGCAATAATATGGCTGTAGACTAATAGTGTTACATGTGTCTGTTTCCTGATTGATCCTATGAGTATTGGCAGAAAGATTCAGTCTGGTTCTCTACGTCGACATTGATTCAAATCGATGACGACGTCTGTGCTGAAGTGAGTTACTTTAATTTGTGTTCCTCAACACGCGGGTGTTAGTGGAAACGAAAGAGCAGACAGACTTGCTAGCGTGAATAAATTGGACAAATATTTGTTCAATGGATCGTGTGATATTTTTAGTGCAACCAGATAGTTATATCAGTTGGGACTGTAGAATCTGTGTCTTCTTTGATGTCTATGGCTAGAACGCAGACTCTGTGATGCAAACCGGAACAGTTAATTACCACATATGGAAGCCCATACTGAATATGATTGGAGCACCTATAGACGTGTACGGCGTGTCGTGAAGGTGATCTGATGACTAAATAACTAGTCCAGGTATTGGTCTTCAGTAGACTGCATCGCGACTCGTTTCATGGAGTTCGGTAGTCAACTCCGCTTCCAATATCCTTAGTAGCTTCTTACAGCCTGCATTGAAGTTGCCACCTTTTGAATCCTCTGTTAGACACCGGCGTAGGCCTGGTGATACAAATAACGGTATAATATTTTGAATGAACTGAAAGGGAGAGAATGATACCCTACAAGAGCACGTAATGAACCCGAAATAAATCTCATCCGTGAGGTGAATCCTTAAAGAAACTTTGCACTGTACTCGTGTACGCCTCATTTAATCCTCACGTGTTTCTCGGATCTAACACAAGCGCAGGAGCAACCATACAAACGTGCTGGCTAACCTTAAACAGATCTGGTTTATGTATCATATTAACAGGCTCACGATTCTGTTTTCCAGCTTGGTTTCAGGAGTTTTCAGTGGAACACAAAAAAAAAGTATATCAATGTTTCTCAAACTTATGTCAAAAACGACCCTCAAGGCGCTTATGGAATTGTGACTGCTTTCTAAAAGTCTTATCGCTGAGTGGTTTGATCGAGACCATCCACAATATGTTAACCAATAAGAAAACTGCCTTCTAAAATGATTCGTTTAACTTTTGCTGATTTTTTTTATTGGCTGTCGACGAAAGGTATAAATATCTCGACCAATGAATATCACGAGAAAAGTCAAATTACTCACTAGAGAAAACTGTTTTCCAATTAATCAACAGATCGTATACCTGTCAGTGGATACAGTTTAATATTATTAGATACCTGCATAAAAAAAAAGTAAAGTAACCCATAGCATTTATTAATGCCGTAGGGGTGTGAGATGTTAGCGATCTCACATTTCACAGGCTCTGCAAATGAGGGCGGTAGCCATCTCCTCTCCCTCGCAACAGAATGGTGATACCCAGAATACCTGCATACAGAATGGTGGAACATTCAATCTAACCTGTACGTATATATCAAATCTAAGCAATAAGCTACTTTTCAAAGCATTGCATTACGTTGAGAGATGAAGTCTTCTTCTGGGTATCAAAGAAAGATGTGGATACGCCCCTGTCCCTTATCTATTTCACATAGGAAACCATGACTCATAATATATTGGGATGAAATCAGACAAACACAGAAGTCAGTAAAATAATGAAGGCGTATTTGTAGAAGGTCCAATCATGACCATCGGCAATAAAGACATTCCAACAAAATTAATTAGGCATTCATTCGTGACGTTTTTATTTATTGTGGTGGTTTCGGTTGTTCGCTATTTATATACTTGGAGGTAGCCTTGGTTACTTTAGTATGTGGTTCCAAGTATATAAATAGTGACTAACGGAAAACACGAGAATAATCAAGAAAAGAAATTACATAATTAATGCTAGACCGACGGTCTCTGTCTAATGAAAGGAATCTAAAAACGCATTGGGGATTGCTTTAATTCTACTTGGGTTTCCTCCATTTGTACTCTGTCGCTCTCAGACATTGTCCGATGGTTGAAACGGGCACGCCTCTCCAAAAGAGAGGCAAACTCATTAATTACCTACAATATACTCAGCACACACGAGGGTCATCTCCAGAAAACCCTTCTACCTCTGACGATGAAAAGCAACAAAGGGTTTAGCTAATAGATAAACGGACTTGATTCCGAAACAGTGAGATTTCACGAACGTCCACAAGCAAATACAGTATATCACTGAAACGTCTAGTGCTTTAGCTTTCGTTAATGTTTTTTTTTAAAAATTAAGAACCGACATCATCACATTACGAGTAAAGGTATAAGCTCTCAGTATCGCCCAGCAGATATGGGAGGTTATCTATACCTATATTGCCTGTGGCATGCTAGTTAGACGAATTCGTCGCTTTATCATGTAGGAGTTGTACTTGTGTCACGGTTAATTCCCAATGCATCCTACTATCACATTATGATTGATAAGAAATATTATTACAATATGACCAGACATGCATGTTGTAAGCGACTAAGGAGGGTTCGATGTTGTTTGGAAACGCTGTCCAACAGAAGTTGTATGTTTCCGAAAATAGCATCGGGAAAAACCTGAATCTGTCCGCCAGATGGTGGAAATATTGCTTTCAAGCTGTAAACTAGGACATAATATATTCTGTCCTCGGGACTATACCCTGCAAACTTGCAGGAGTTTGAGAACTAACGCAAAAGGTAAAGAGGAAGAAAAATAAGAACAGACAGCAACCTATCAATATTAAACCAGTCAGTACAAGAGTAGAGGATGTTGAAGTTTTAATTACGAACAGCAGTACGGCAAGTGTTCCGATCGGTGTCTGGTACTTTGCAGCTAGCCATTGTACTTCTTCTTCTGTGTTAATTCTCACACGTTTACATATTAGTACTGTCCGGAATTAGCTGTGTCACGGTTTGCAGCTCAGCTGCGATAACTGCACATTTCGGCCTAACACATCCTATATTAACATGGGTCACTTTGATTCTCTATGGGATGGGACAATCAACTCCATCAATCAATCAATCAATAAACCCGTAACCCTTCAGGGTCGTAGGGGTACCACATTGGATGCTTCAGCATACATAGTCCTCCAGCGAATTCTATCCTCAGCGATGCGGATGAGTGTGTAAATATCTTCCCCTGTTCATTCCTTGATATTGTCTGCCCTGCCTTTATTTGTCCTCCTGCTTCTTCCAGCAGTTCCCTGCAGTATTGTTTTTGACAAGGAATCATGCCTGCATACATGTCTGAACCATGCTAGTTTTCGTCGTTTCACTATTGAAAGTAATGGCTCCTGAACACCTGCACACATCTCCACTTTATTTCTTACGTACACATTGGTCTTATGTTTCCTAGAGAAGATTCGTAGAATGTGTCTGTATCATTTGTACTCGAAAGCTTGTAATCTTCTCTCCATGTCCGCAGTGAGTGTCCAACTCTCACAACCATACAGCACAACAGAAAGCACCAGCGACTTATACAGTTATGTAACTCCATACGCAAATCTCTTTAGCTGACTATAAGGCAGTCCTGGCCGCTAACAGCGTCGCTATTATTTCTTCCCCTTTCCGGTCCGGGCAAGATCGCATGAACTATTGTACATTAAAGTTTACCTGATGCAGTTACCTGTATTTTTGTGCAACCCAGACAACACACGTATAAAATAAAATTACCTATATATATGATAGGGAGAAGGTTAATGCTTAAAAAATATTGATTAAATAAAACTTACAGGTGATAACACTAGAATCAACAACAAACTTCGTTATCTTCTCAACGATATTTTTCATTTCCAGTTTAAGAACCGCTCTGTACGTGTACTTAATGTCTAAATCAGTGCTTCCCGTCCTTTTTTTTACCATGCCCCATCTAAGTCTTCCTAAAATTCTGATTCCTCCCTATGTAACATATACTTATTTTTTATGTTCAAAAATTGTGTTTTTGAACAGCCCCTCCCACCTAACAATCAATTTGCCCCCCTGAACAATCAAATTCCCCATGAGCAATCGAATTGCCTCCCCCCCCCCAACAATCAAATTACCCACTGAACAAACAAATTACCCCCATGTGGGGCGTGACCACGTTCGGAAATACCGGTCTAAACCATTGGTGTAGACCAGTGATTCTTAACGTGAACCATGTGTACCGTTTTCTGGAGACCACAGAAACTTTTATGTGGGCAATGGTGAAAGTTTTGAAATTGTGAGGACAAAGAACCGTCTAGAGTGGCCACATGAAGGTAGTTGTGATGACACAGACCCGTCTAGAGTGGCCACATGAAGGTAGCAATTTAAATGATGCCGACGAAGTAATCGCTTTAGCTGTGATTTCGTAAATCTTGATGTCCCAAATACTTTCTGACATAAGCATAAGTGTTCCTCAGTTTAGTAGTCGAGGCGACAGCAGAACTCATATATGCGATGTCGTCTCAAAGGTATGACAGCTCACAGGCATGGTGACTAAAAGGCATGGTGGCTCAAAGGCATGGTTATTTTCTTAGGAAGTTCAGGTTATGGATGCATGTTTAGTCCCCGAAAGAGGGTATCCTTCCAGGATCTCAGCACATAGTCTAAGCGACCCATTTCAATATTCTTCTGTCATATATGCAGGTCCGGTCTTAGGCCATTGCAACCTATGCGGCCGCAGTGGGCCCCGCACTTCATAGGCCCATAAATTCATATTAGAATTTATTTTACTATCCTCTTCCCTACCCAGACTGGGCCCCGCGCAATCCGTTTCGCATTGGGCCCCACAATTGTTAGGGCCGGCCCTGCATATATGTTAACCCATCTGTGATGATGGCAAACCACGTACTGTCCGCCATCTATGAGTCTACCACAAAAGGACAAAGATGCAATGTAATTAAAAGATAGATTTTGCTAAAGAAAAAATGTCTTATTGATCTGTGAAGTGTCTTGGCGATCAGTAGAGAAAGGTTCTTGGTCATCTGTAGATACAGTGTCGTAGTCATCTGTAGCGAATGTGTCGTAGTCATCTGTAGCGAATGTGTCGTAGTCATCTGTAGCGAATGTGTCTTGGCGATCTGTAGAGACAGTGTCTTTGTGATCTGTAGAGAAAGTATCTTGTGTCTTGTGATCTGTAGGGAAATTGTCTTGGTGATCTTTAGCGAATGTGTCGTTGTGATCTGTAGAGAAATTGTCTTGGCGATCTGCAGATTCAATGACTAATTGTGATCTGTAGAGAATGTATCTTGTGTCTTGTGATCTGTAGAGAAAGTATCTTGTGTCTTGTGATCTGTAGAGAAAGTATCTTGTGTCTTGTGATCTGTAGAGAAAGTATCTTGTGTCTTGTGATCTGTAGAGAAAGTATCTTGTGTCTTGTGATCTGTAGAGAAAGTATCTTGTGTCTTGTGATCTGTAGGGAAAGTGTCTTGGTGATCTGCAGATTCAATGACTAATTGTGATCTGTAGAGAAAGTATCTTGTGTCTTGTGATCTGTAGGGAAAGTATCTTGTGTCTTGTGATCTGTAGGGAAAGTATCTTGTGTCTTGTGATCTGTAGGGAAAGTATCTTGTGTCTTGTGATCTGTAGGGAAAGTAACTTGTGTCTTGTGATCTGTAGGGAAAGTGTCTTGGTGATCTGCAGATTCAATGACTAATTGTGATCTGTAGAGAAAGTATCTTGTGTCTTGTGATCTGTAGGGAAAGTATCTTGTGTCTTGTGATCTGTAGGGAAAGTGTCTTGGTGATCTGTAGCGACATTGTCGTAGTGATCTGTAGCGAAAGTGTCTTGGTGATCTGTAGCGACATTGTCGTAGTGATCTGTAGCGACATTGTCGCAGTGATCTGTAGCGAAAGTGTCTTGTGATCTGTAGGGAAAGTGTCTTGTGATCTGTAGCGAAAGTATCTTGTGTCTTGTGATCTGTAGGGAAAGTGTCTTGTGATCTGTAGCGAAAGTATCTTGTGTCTTGTGATCTGTAGCGAAAGTATCTTGTGTCTTGTGATCTGTAGAGAAAGTATCTTGTGTCTTGTGATCTGTAGAGAAAGTATCTTGTGTCTTGTGATCTGTAGGGAAAGTATCTTGTGTCTTGTGATCTGTAGGGAAAGTGTCTTGTGATCTGTAGCGAAAGTGTCTTGACGATCTATAGAGAAAGTCAACAGCTACTGTTGTTGTTTTATTTTTGAAACCAGGGAAGCCACAGAAAGAAAAAGGCTCTAAAAAGGACCACATGAAACAAAATTATTGAGACCCACTGCTAAAAATAATAAACATGGAGCATGTTCTTGGGGAAAAAGTGACGTAGCAACAAATGAGAAAGTTGAGTTCAGAATTAGCCGCATAGTTGAAGCCCATTGTTATTTTATCTGATTTGTCTGAGAAAATTTCCCTCATTTTTGCTAGCTATCAGATTCTAATACAAGTTGAGTTTTATACAAGTAAACCGAGATAACAAATAAACCACAATTGTGCATTTCTTATATAAAAATTGTGTGGAACATGTTAATACAATTTCTTGTAGTTTGTTTTTATTATTCCGTTGTAAATTCCTTTACAATTCACTATATTTTATGCATATTAGTAATTTTTAATCTTAAATATATAATCATTGAGAAGGTCAGAACACCTTACAATACAGAAAATATTTATCAATACAGAAAACAACGAAATGGATAAATTATGTCACCACAATAGAAATACAAAATAACATTTCAGTAAATCATTCTGAAAAAGTACCAAAGCTCTTTCCGGACCAATCACCACTATACTGGCTTTATAGCATGGGTCTACAGGACCTTTCACCACTTTACTGGCTTTGATTTGATATTTGATTACTTCACAAAGCTAACTCTAACCTTGTGAAGTAATAAAATATCATTAATGTACTTATATATTCATATTCTGTATCCATTCCCTTTTCCAATGATGTATTACACATACACTATTTACTAATATTAGTATGTCAAGTGATACAATAAAAAACACATATAAGGAAATTTTATCAAATTAATTTGGTCCAAACCTAAAAATAATCAAGTCCTGAAAGAGTTCGATAAATACGATAGTTTTAGCAGTAATCTTGGCAGAGGTGAAGTAAGTAGATATATATATATATACTAACGGTCATATAAGGTTTATGGACAAAAGTGACAAACATTGATTCCACTTAATCGTTACAATCATTTATGTTGAACGTGTGCATACAAAATAGTAGAACACATCTTTTACATTTACACACATATCTGTCTAGTTCTGTGGTGGAGTGGTTCAGAGCGAGTTAGGGAGACAAATGTACCAGGTTCAAACCAATGGCACATGCAGTTGTGATTCAGATAGTTCAGAAAGTTATGAACGTACTTAAATTGCTTAGAAAATCACTACAGCCAAAAATAATTCGTTGATCGATATGTCCTGATTAGGATATTCTGGTAACTTTTGTTTGTAAGACCGCCCGCCCAATTAGTTGTAGGATATTCTGGTAACTTTTGTGTGTAAGACCGCCCGCCCAATTAGTTGTAGGATATTCTGATAACTTTTGTTTGTAAGATCTCCCGCCCAATTAATAGTAGAATATGCTGGTAACTTTTGTTTGTAAGACCGCCCGCCCAATTAGTTGTAGGATATTCTGGTAACTTTTGTTTGTAAGACCGCTCGCCCAATTAATAGTAGAATATGCTGGTAACTTTTGTTTGTAAGACCGCCCGCCCAATTAGTTGTAGGATATTCTGATAACTTTTGTTTGTAAGATCGCCCGCCCAATTAATAGTAGAATATGCTGGTAACTTTTGTTTGTAAGACCGCCCAATCAGTTGTAGGATATGCTGGTAACTTTTGTTTGCATAGACTCCAATCAATAAAATATTTATTATCATTGCGGCATTGCAAACCACTGAGAGGTGGAATGTAGGAAAGTTTCTTCCCAGCGGAAACACAAGCTTCATTGCTCGTAGATCCTGAGAATCAAAACCCAAATAAACATATAGTAGAAAATCGTTACTTAAAAAACATGAATGTGAATAAATGAATATAGTGTTTAGGAAATATGCAAAGTTTTGTAGCACAATAAATCTTTTCAAGTAAAGTCTTCCCTGGACATGATTATCTCTTAACAGTTAATGTTAATCTTGTGATTTTTTAAGGTGACTACAATAATGTGATATTTCTCTAAGAAATTTGTGATTTTTCAATGTGACTACAATAATTTTACATTTCTCTAAGAAACGTGAGATTTTTCAATGTGACTACAATAATTTTACATTTCTCTAAGAAACGTGAGATTTTTCAATGTGACTACAATAATTTTACATTTCTCTAAGAAACGTGAGATTTTTCAATGTGACTACAATAATTTTACATTTCTCTAAGAAACGTGAGATTTTTCAATGTGACTACAATAATTTTACATTTCTCTAAGAAACGTGAGATTTTTCAATGTGACTACAATAATTTTACATTTCTCTAAGAAACGTGAGATTTTTCAATGTGACTACAATAACTTGACATTTCTCTAAGAAACGTGAGATTTTTCAATGTGACTACAATAATTTTACATTTCTCTAAGAAACGTGAGATTTTTCAATGTGACTACAATAATTTTACATTTCTCTAAGAAACGTGAGATTTTTCAATGTGACTACAATAACTTGACATTTCTCTAAGAAACTTTATGATTTTTCAATATGACTACAATAATTTCTCTAAGAAATTTTACAGGAATATATCATACATCCATCAATACTTTATAGAGGAAATGGTTATGTTGCTATCAGCTGTCCTTTCTCTGCTAATTTGTATCATTTGCCACCACATTGTCATCTATTTACTTTTACTGTATTGTAGTATGGTCGCCCCACGGTTCTCTACATAACTCGATAATCTCTGGTATCTTGTGAATTTGATTATGTCCTCACACATCTGTTCAATGTGACAAGTAATGGAACTGATGACTGGGTGTTCTCAAGCACCAAGAAGTGGGGATTCTCAGCATTCCCTTTAGATAAATATGTCATTTGGGGGCATTTTGTTAGAATATATCTCTTCCTGTTTTCGTGTCACCTCTCACATTCTCTCTTTCTTTCTCCATTTCTCTCTTTATTCACGCTCGTTCTCTCTCAGAATCTCTCATTTTTCTCACTCTCTCACTCTCGCTTTCTCTCGCATTATCTCTCATTACTTGCTCATCCTTTCTCATTCGCTCCCCAATTCTCGCTTTCTTCTCATTTTCATGTTCTTTCTCAATTATCTCTTTCATGTTATTATTTCTCTCATTCCCTCTGTCATGTAGTTTTTTTCTCTCTCTTATTCTCTCTTATTCGCTTTATTATTCTAATTCTAATTCTCTATTTTTCTCTTTCTTTTCTCTGATTATCTCCCTCATTTCTCTCCTCTCCCAATCGCTCTCTTACTAGATCAAATATCTTTTTTTCCCTTCTCTCAAATCTAATTCCCCCCCCCTCTCTCTCTCTCATTCTCTCTTTTTCTTACTTCGCTTTTCACTCTTTCCAGACACAAAAATCGTACCATGTAATACGACATTATTGAACTGTGAAATATCTCAAGTGTCGTCAATGATATGCCCGCATTTATAGGTATACAAGTATTCCGCCTGTGTGCTGCCGGAGCCCGAAAGGGGAGCAAAAAATACCAACACTGTTTATCTTCCATGCATGTCGTAAGAGGCGACTAAGGAGATTATGGGGTGGAATTGACTGTCCCTTCCCATATAGGGTCAGTGACCCAAAGCCATGCTGAAGTCGGATGTGTCAGGCTAAAGGCGCATATATCGCAGCAGTGATGTAAACCATGACACAACGAATTCCGTTTTCTGGACTACATCCTGCTAATCTGCAGGAGTTTCAGAACGAACGCAAAAGAACACGTATTCATTACCGTAAAATAGTGGGCGTGTGTATAAAGGTCGTGTATGTATATGTGTGTGTGTCTGTTCATATATGCTTTTTGTTTGTGCATTTGCGTGTGCTTGGTCGTATATGTGTATAAGCGTGTTATATGTAAGCGGTGATTGTACACATGTGTATATAGTTGGTTCTTTCTTTTATAAGATTGCAGGAAGTGTGTTCTTGTATTCTTGCTAGGAAGATTTCATTGGTCACTGAGTATTTTATTTATGTGACAGCCAATCAAAATCAAGGAAGTTAAACGAGTCATTTTAAAAGGCTTGATTTCTTATTAACTAGTAGGTCTTATAATGTTGACGGATACGGCACAGCACTTAGAGTTGTAATCCTCGAGGTATGAAATAAATTTCAGGAGAAACCATCCAATTTCACAAAATTATACAATAATTCTCATCAGCAAGGGACATATTCTTTCCAGAACGTAGTCTTTCCTATGGATCTCTTGAATTCTCCGCGGTCTTGAGGAAGTTGTCCTGCATCTTTCAGTGGCATGCTCATGCATTCTTTGATGTCTTTTGTCCAACGGTGTCTTGGTCGGCCTGTGCCCCTGTTGCCTTCTATCATCCCCTCCAGTAACACTCTCTCCATGCCGTCGTGTCTCTTAATATGACCGAAAAAAACTATTTTTTCTTTAATATGGTGTTCAGAAGCCAGTCTTCCTGGACTTAATTGTTCGTAACACCTCCTGGTTTGTTTTCTTCGCTGTCAATGGTATTCTCAGAACTCTTCTATAACACTTTATGTTATAGAATGATGTTATTCTCTTGGCCACAGTTTTATTTAGTGTCCATGCTTCCCATCCATATGTCGCCACATGAAATACACATGTTCGTAGTAAACACAATTTGGTTCTTATGTTAGTACCTTGCCATAGTTTATTTATCTGTTTTGATTTTGCCAGCGCCATTACCGTTCTTCTCTTGATCTCAACTGCGCAACCCCCCCCCCCCCCCGAAATGTTTATAATAGTTCCTAAATTATCAAAATGTGTCACTTCTTCCAAATTGCAGTTCTCAATATTAATTTTGGATCTTGATTTAGTTTTGTCAGTTGCCATTATTTTTGTCTTTTTCATATTTAAGAACAAATATTGCTGTTCGGTGAACTCGTGGGTTGACTTAATTAATACAATAATTCTGCTCCTCGTAATTTCAGGTGTTCAAAACAAATAATTAGCACAAATTTAAAAAAAATAACTTTTCATATAGGTATCCTTCTAAAGAATATAAAACACAATTCCTGTCAACTATCAGCAACTCGTTGATTTGATCCTTATAAAAATGCCAGTCTCTAGCCTTCCTAATTTACCCTGGTGTCCACTTTGTTCATAACTTGACTAAAACTCGAAATTGTGTTTTAACGAGTACGCATTACTTGGTGAGTACAGAGATTGTGGTTCGAACATGCCATCAGCATATCTCGGTTAGAAATCAATACCGGGTGAATCATGTGTTACTGAAAGGATAAAACGAGCAACCACTCATGGCCTTCTTATGAACCCTATTCAGTGGTCTTGTCTAAATATGTTCTGAAGTGTTCTTCCACCACGATGATATTTTGTATTAATGATGGTGGAGATGACGATGAGCAAGACAATAATTTTAAAAAAAAACTACAACAACAGATATGACCACTGATGAAAAATTGATTTTTATGCAAGTTGTGTACATAGAGTATCTTCTTGAACACGTTTATGCAAGTTGTGTACATAGAGTATCTTCTTGAACACGTTTATGCAAGTTGTGTACATAGAGTATCTTCTTGAACACGTTTATGCAAGTTGTGTACATAGAGTATCATCTTGAACACGTTTATGCAAGCTGTGTACATAGAGTATCTTCTTGAACACGTTTATGCAAGTTGTGTACATAGAGTATCTTCTTCTGCGTTCGTTCTCAAATTCCTACAGATTAACAGAATGTAATCCAGAGAACGGACAACATGGTTTACAGTTTTTATTCAATATCTGAGCCTTTCGGCCCGACACATCCGAATTCAGCATAGTTTCTAGATACCTTTGACTATCATGGGATGGAGCAGTCAACCTCAACCCGTAATATCCTTAGTCGCCTCTTACGGCATGCATGGAAGGTAAATAGTATTGCTATTCTTTGCTTCTCTTTCGGGTCCCTTCAAGTACATGTAATATAATCTTGATACGTTTATATAATTTCTATGCATAAAATGTGTTCTCAATATTTTTTTCGTACAACTATTAATTCCGACGGTGTTTGTTTTGTAGCAATGTCCGCCGTGTTAGTTTGAAATCGGTGGTATTAGCGTCGTTATCATCATCAACATGTGTCGTGCCGTGCGATGTAGGCGGTCGTTGATCTCCACAACATTCTGTCTGTAGTACTGTGTATCAGCTCTATCGCTGCACTCTCTATCATGTCGCCAAGTCAAACTATCTAATATCTTCTCTCTTTGTTGTCCTCTGTTATCTTTTCCCCTCAATTTTTCCCGTTCTTACATTGTTCTTATGATGTGTGTAATAAAAATGGATTGTTTTTTTCTGATGTTAATGAGTAATTTATATTTGGTGTCAGTTTCCTTCATTAAATTATTTATTTTCTTAGCTATCCATGGGATTCGTATCCTTCTTCTGAAGAAACACATCTCTGTGACCTTTAGTTTTGTGCCATTATTCAACAAACACAATAGCATATTATTTGTGTCAATAGTTATAACATCTCAACAAGTTGCTTTCTTTTACGGATGTCGTAATCTCTATTCTATGCTTTGTTTTACGGATGTCGTAATCTCTATTCTATGCTTTGTTTTACGGATGTCGTAATCTCTATTCTATGCTTTGTTTTACGGATGTCGTAATCTCTATTCTATGCTTTCTTTTACGGATGTCGTAATCTCTATTCTATGCTTTGTTTTACGGATGTCGTAATCTCTATTCTATGCTTTGTTTTACGGATGTCGTAATCTCTATTCTATGCTTTGTTTTACGGATGTCGTAATCTCTATTCTATGCTTTGTTTTACGGATGTTGTAATCTCTATTCTATGCTTTGTTTTACGGATGTCGTAATCTCTATTCTATGCTTTGTTTTACGGATGTCGTAATCTCTATTCTATGCTTTGTTTTACGGATGTCGTAATCTCTATTCTATGCTTTGTTTTACGGATGTCGTAATCTCTATTCTATGCTTTGTTTTACGGATGTCGTAATCTCTCTTCTATGTGTGATAATAGGTCTCGCTTGTTTACGTTTTCCCTGAGATCATTGTTTACCAGCGACAACAATCTTTATAATATTCTTTCCGGTGTAGACCTTAGAAACGTCAATATAGTTTTCATCCTTTTATTAGTATTATTGTTTCTATTATGATTTTATTAGCAGTAGTGGTAGATTTGTGTTAACACATATTAAGCTATTTACTATATTTACTTTCGCAATTGTCGTACCCACGGCCTATGATGAATGTGCTGTGATGCTCGTGAATAAGTAAATAAGTGTTAGGTGCCTTCTTCTTCTTCTTTTTGTGTGTGTTCACTTGAAACATGTCTATATCTGTAATTCTGTCTCCTAAATAAAACTCACTGTTTTTTGTAGTTCATACAGTGGCCCATAGAGCTTTGATTCCATTGTTGTTTCCTCTGACCAATATGTCTGCTTCAGCGTTTCATACTAAGAACAATCTTGAAGTATATGCTTGGTACTTTGTGCTGCCTGGCCACATGTGCACATAACCGTGTTGTCAATCTTAAATTTTGTGTAAATGTGACTGCGGAGACGGTTGTGTCCTGTTCTGAGGCGTAGAATTACAACTTGTTGTGATATATTGTTTGGTGCTGAAATATACTTTGATGTATTTCCATCTTGTATCATTTTGTTGCCGAGGTTGGAAAATTTGCAAATTTTGTGAATTATTACTCGGGTTGAGAGAAATTCGTTGGTATTTTCTAAACAAAAGGAAAAAAAACTAGTTAAACAGGATGTTTAAAGTTCGAACAGTGCATAAGTAAAAATGTATTACAAATACCTACCACTACTAATAAAAAGATGATACAAGCAATAACAATAAAACAAATAAGGTTGTTGAAACAGTTGACGTTTCGATCAAAGATGTTCGTCTTAACAAATATAGAAATTATAATCGATTTTATCATACTTTCATTAACAGTGGTAGGTATTTGTAACACTTCTTCTTCTGCGTTCGTTCTCAAACTCCTGCAGATTAGCAGGATGTAGTCCGGAGAACGGATTGCGTTGTGTCATGGTTTACAGCATTGCTGCGATATCTGCACTTTCGGCCTGACACATCCGACTTCAGCATGGCTTTGGATCACTGACCTTATATGAGATGGGACAGCCAACTCCATCCCATAACCTCCCTAGTCGCCTTTTACGACATGCGTGGAAGGTAAACAGTGTTGCTATTCTTTGCTCCCCTTTCGGGTCCCGGCAACACACGGGTGTTTGTAACACTTATTTACTTATTCATGACCATCACTTTAATATTTGTGTTACTACTGCACATACATGAATGTTGCATCTTCTCTGGATGTTTTGTAATTATGCGTTTAAAGTTAATTTTGCTCTACTTTTGTTTCTAGAACTTTCTGAATATCAACAGTCAATCCATCTATAAGATTGTTAAAATTGATCAAACACAGACTGAATTAATTTAGATCAGTCTTTGAGCTTGAGAACAAAATTTTAAAAAAATAAATTATTCCACTGTCAAAAGTATGCTTTATTAT
Organism: Meghimatium bilineatum; assembly: GCA_034231615.1. NCBI lineage: Eukaryota > Metazoa > Mollusca > Gastropoda > Stylommatophora > Philomycidae > Meghimatium > Meghimatium bilineatum. The sequence continues at coordinate 18,086,424 of CM067316.1, read as the reverse complement.
CGAATTGAACATCTTCGAATGAAAGAGTAACTGTCGGTCTTTGACAGGTTATTGAAGCGTCTTTTAACAAAGATCGTTTGTATCCGACTCTGTAATACAGGTTACTGTTTGTATTCTTCATACAGGTATTTCAAACTGTCACATGACATTGCCTTAAGCACCTTCAATTATTTTGGCTTTATTAATCCCTTTATGGATACCTACAGGCAAAAGAGCAAGGGGTAGACCAAACGAAACACTCAGAAGAACAATACTTAGAGAAAGTAAAACAACCAATAGTCATACTATTCAAGAACTGAACAGAATAGCTTTGAACAGACGTAATTTGAGAGATCTGACCTCTGCGCTAACTTCAGCGCAAAAGAAAAATAATGAATGAATGAATCCCTTTGCGTTTCAGGCAATACTCTGCAGATAAGTGCCACCTACAGTTATTGAATTAGGTGTGACATGTTAATGGATCGTCAACTACCATCGTGCACTTGGCTTTTTGACGGGGAACTATACATCTACACAGAGAGAATAAGACAAATGTGTACGTAACAAATAAAACAGAGATGCATGCAATCACATAGAAATCACATTCTGTTTTCAAGAATATATTAAGTGACATATTCTTTCCAGAACGTTATCTTCACTGTGGATACACTGAATACCTCTCTGTCTCGGACAAGAAGGGCTGCATTTGGGCAGAGACATGTACATATATTCGTCCATGTCGCTGGTCTATCGTCTTCTTGGTCTTCCTCTTCTCCTCTCGCCTAGCAATCTGCGCCCCAATCAGCCTTTCGATACCATCATGTCACTTTGAGTGTCAAAATACTGTAGCTTCCTTCTTATGATGATATTTAGAAGCCAACCTTCACTTAGTTTCAGTGTCAATGTTTTTCTTTTCTCTGTCCATGATAATATTCTTTTCTCTGTCCATGATAATATTCTTTTCTCTGTCCATGATAATATTCTTTACTCTATCCATAATATTCGTAAGATCTTTCTGTAGCACTTCATTTCAAATGAATTCTTCTAGAGTTTTGAAGAAGAGAACGAACAATCGTACATGTTTTGAACATGTATGACCTCACGATTCCCTGTCTATAGGGACATCTCCGTAACGTAGTTGCTAAGCTATTTGCCTTGTGCTCAAGAGGTCGCAGGTTCGAATCGATCTCTACAAAATGGATTTTCTTCTGCAATCAAGAGGATTATCGCTTGCGGCTAGTGAGTAGTACTATGCATTATGTGCTATGAGTAGTACTATCGGCAGGGAGTTGACGTTTCGTTGAGGGGGTCGGAGTACATATGAGAAAAACCCGAGTACAGTGAAGTAGATCCTCTACATCTTGAACTTTTTGAGATTCCCTGCCAAAAATCATACTACAGACAAAAATGTAGGCAAGAAAATAATGGGGAGACATCATCAAGGATGGGACAGGTCAATATTCTTCCTCTCTCTAATTCATCGTTCAAGATAGAATTCGATGGAGAACTCTGCGTGTTGATATGAATTAAGTTTAGTAAGTACGCCCTACGACCCTAATGACTATTGGTCCTGATGTAGGATAGATAAAACTACATACAAAAATTAACAATAGCTTTAAAAACTGCGATTTGACAAGAATTTACGATAAAAGTCACATTTACAGAAGATAAAAATCAAAGAAAAAATTGCTGGACAAAAATGCTGGGCTAACCGGTAAATGTTATGTTATGTTATGTTCCTCCAGGGCCATAGGCGAATCATAGGGCAGATAGCATAGCTTTCCATTTCTGTCTTTGTGTTGCCAGGTCTTTCAATTGTTGCGTGTTGTTTAGGTTCATTGACATGCCTTCTCTATTAATGGTTCTTCGTAGAGTTTCTCTAGGTCTCCCTCTTCTTACTCCGGGTGGCACCCAATATAGTGACTGCTGGAGAATTCTTAGGCTGTTCATTTTGATAAAATGGCCGATGTAAGTCCAACGCCTTTGTCTAATGAAGTAAGATATATAGGATTGTTTGCTTTCCTCTCTTATAGTAGTGTTAGATTTTAAGTGGTAAAGCAACAATAATAATAATAAGAAAAAACATCTTCGTCCTGAATAAGATATTCTACGAACTTTTAATACACAATTGACTAAAACCCAAAAATCTGATAAATAGGCGTGTTCTGTATCAACACAAATGCGAACATAATTATTATGTATTATATTCGAAATAATAAAATAGCTGGGTTCCTAGTTCAGTGAACAATTATCATTCTTGATTTTGGTTCAAATACATAAAAGAACGAATTTCTTCACAAGGTTTTAATTTGCAACATCGTGTTCTTAAGTTCAAACTGGTAATTAGAATGTCCGTTCACTATAATTAATGTAGCATCATGTTATGAGCACCTCTAGCTTACATTGTGCGATAAACACGTGTTGTGTTAGCATCTCCAGGCTTGATTAACACGTGCAACAGCTCAATCAACGATAAGCCAACAGACATGCATTCTTCAACACAGGAAATGATTTATATAAATCTCCGAAATATAACGCTCCTGCTGCGGTGAAGTTCTTCCATGTAAGAAAAAGTGATCAGACTTCTGTCTAGGAGTCGAAAAGAGACAACAGTAATATGCTTTATAATCTGTCTGTAGATTTCTGTGGTCTCAAGACATTGATTCTCACATTGTCTATTGCAATGGTTCTCAGCATATTTAGGCAGCGAGAATCAGACACATATAATAATGAGTGAGTGATCACATTACAGATAAGGGGGTGTACAAAGATTACATCATCGATTTTTCGTCAATTTTGGTCAACAAACTTCATAATTTACCCCCCCCCCCCCCCCTTGCTAATTTATGTCAAAGAAATGTTCTGCCCACACTTAAAAACATTTTGAGCCGAAGAAGGGCGAAAAAAACAATATTATTTCAGTTTTAGAAAAATGTTTCTTCTCTTCACAGCGTTCATTCTCAAACTCCCGCTGGATTTCTCTTGTAGCAAAACCATGGTCCTACCAGATTTCCAGCAGGGTGTAAACCAAATAATGGAAATGCGTTGTCTGGCAGTTTCATTTGCGCAAATGGCCCCACACATCCGTCTCCACGAAGAAAAAATGTTAAAAATTTAAACAGTTTAATTGGTATATAAAAACAGTTTTGTTGACATAAAGTTTTGTCGACCAACCCATTCCCTTGTCAACACCTACCAAACTTTTTGACTCTCCCTCCATAATTGTTGACGTTATTTATGGACATCCTCTAATAGCAAATATATATATATATATATATAATGTTGAAATACCTCATCAAGTTAGTGAGATGGTTGGGGGTTCAATGCTACTCATTATATTAGCATTTAACAATAAACATGTCTACACACAAATAAAAGGGGAAATAAGAAATGGAAGTGAACACGAATACCTAATCACGTGACATATTCTTTCCTGAACGTGGTCTTCTTTATGGATTCTCGGAACAATCCGCGATTCGGGGCGAGTTGACCTGCCGCAGCTAGTTCCTTTTTTAAAGCAATCCGATATATCACATCATCGTCGTCGTTTTGTGCGCCCTCTTCCGCTGTGGCAGTTAACTCTGTATTCAGCTATTAGTCTTTCGATGCTTCTATGTCTCTTTATATGACTTTTAAAAAAAATACAGCTTTCTTGTTACGGACATGAATACTGGTCATGTAATATTCTTCTTTGCACAGTGCACACTTCCTCCCCATTCCCTGCTCACCATAATCGTGTATGATAGCTCTATTTGTTTCGATTTTGCACAACAAAGTTTGAATGTAAAGGAAATGCATAATCGTTAATACTCGCAAGCACTTTAAACTCGCATCAATCGAACACCACATATCACTACCAGAACACCACAAGTGCTCGCGAGCACTTGGTTGAAAGCACCTGTTCCATGTTTTGTTTGTTTAGATAACAAGAAATTGCGACCGAGAATCTCATTCACGTCTTCATACATTAGTGGAAAATTTATTTATTTAAAAAACATAATTTATTTGCGAAACAGTATTCAAACTGTAAACTAGGAAATAAAGCAATCCGTTCTGCGGACTACTTCCTATCCATTTACATGAGTATTCTTCTTCTTCTGCGTTCGTTCCCAAACTCCTGCATATTAGCAGGATTTAGTCCGGAGAACGGAATAAGTTGTGTCATGGTTTACAGCATTGCTGCGATATCTGCGCCTTTCGGCCTGACACATCCGACTTCAGCGTGGCTTTGGATCACTGACCCTATATGGGATGGGACAGCCAACTCCATCCCATAACCTCCTTAGTCGCCTTTTATGACATGCGTGGAAGGTAAACAGTTTTGCTATTTTTTGCTCCCCTTTCGGGCCCCGGCAACACACGGGCGACCCTACATGAGTATGAGAAAGAACGCGGAGTAATCAGCACATAAACAATACTTAGAATGAATCCATACCACAAAAAAGTTCATTACAAAGTTGATATCGTATCATATTCAACTAATAATAGTAATTAATGCAATAGTTTCTAGCCACAGTGATTTAGTCAATATTTACGTTCAGTGTGATGCTATTGCTTTCTTAGCGGTAAACAAAAACACTAAATATGAAATGAATGCAACTGAAGTGTGACTTTTGAGGAGAATAATGAAAGTGAGATGGACAGCTTGGACAACTAATGTGTAGATCTTCAGATAAAAAATTGGTAGCATATCCTATCCAGGACGTAGCTATCAACCCAGCATTTGTTGGCTGTGGTGATTTTCTAGGCAATATAAATACGTTCAGTAGGTTGCCATTGCTTTCTGAACGATCCGGATGCACAATTGCCTGTGGTGAGGATCGAACTCTGTACCTTTGCCGTCACAGACGCGCACTGTACCACTTCGCCACAGAGCCGGACTCTTCAGATAAGCTAGAGTAAATAGACAAATTATAAGCAGTCAACCGAGATTTATAGGGAATACGAGATGACCACGACGTTTATGTGTTTCTAAGTTCTAAATGGGGAGCATATAATACCAACATTATAACCAGTCATACAAGGAGTAACAATCGATTAGGGATGACGGTAGATGTTTGAAGATATAATTATCTATTCGGTCCATTAACAAAATGACTCAAAAGCCATACTCAAGTAATATGTATTAGGTAAAAAAAAAACGCAATTATCGCAGTAAAGCTTTAAAAGCTGGCGAAACGTATTCTGCTCATTTGACTACGTCTTGCAACCATTCTGGACTACGTTGTGCAACCATCATAAGTTTGAGTACAGACGCAGAAGACGAAACATAAGCAAATATAAAAAACGCTAGTATATATAGAAAAAAAAGGACAAGAAGAAAGGTTTCTGGAGAGATTGACATCCTGTAAACGTAACTAATTAACAAGACAAGACAGGAGACACGACGTTGTGAATAGACATACTCGCCTTGGTCCTGTGTTATAACACTTTATTGAGTGTTGCATGTAGGCCGCTCTTTGTTTTCATAATAAAAATTATCAATATATAATTTTTTTTCAAGTCTTAAGCGGGACCACAAGAGACTAATTTTCCCGTTAAATACAGTTTTTCAGTTTTAGAAACGTAAACGCAAACTGTTGAAAATGTAACTATTACGAGATTGGAAAATATTATAACTTAAGAGAAATTTTCTTTAAATAGATGGCCCGCTTAAGCCAGCTTTTATTGTCGTATCGTTTGTTAGAAAAAAATATATACTTGTATGTAGTATTACCGTACTTCCCCATCATTAACATTTTCGGTGCGCAGTCGGGTTAAAATCTGCAAGTCTACCGTAAAGTCGCAAGATCCAGAAAAGTAAGTTTCGTAAGCTAACGAGAATTTTTTGGGTGATCAGGCAAAGCAAAAACAGACGAACATGCATGAAGCAGATGTGTGAAATTAACATGGCAGACTGGCACGTATTTTGTAATCATCCTGGAATCAAATATCTTCCAATACATCCTGAGACATGCTCTTCTGAGGAAAGTTAAACGAATTGTTCATCAGTGTCAGAAATATGTTTCAGAACTGACTACAAAATATGTACAAAACAAACTAATAGATATGTTTCAACTATGACGAGAAATTTTTTCATCTAAAGAAATAGACATTTGTTTCGGCGATTAGATAAAGCTTGATTGTCTAAACAAATGAAGGAATTTGTTCATTCATGCAATCTAAATACATGAAAATATCTGTATATTCATCTTCCTTTTCTTCAGTTTTCGTTCTTAAATCCCAGCAGATTAGCAGGATGTAGTTTAGATGACCTAATATGGTGAGTAATTGTTTACAGCTTAGCTGCAATACCTACATTTTGATATTAAATATTCTACGTCAGCATGACTTCAAATCACTATGACCTTCTATGGGATGGACTCCCAACTCTGCATGGTAGGTCACTGTGATACTAACATTCATCATCATTAAGTGCCGTCTCCGCAACGAAGGTTGGCTGCAACGTATCTCCAACATCTCTTGTCTCTTGTCTTGGTGGTGCACTCTGCTAGACTGTAACCTGTCCATCGTGTGATGTTACTCTCCCACTTGTATCTCTGCCTACCTCTTGCTCGCTTCCCTTTTGCTTTACCCTCAAGTAAGGTCTTCAATAAGGTGTCATGTCTTTTAATGTGTCCAAAATATTTTATTTGCCTGATCTTTATTTCTCTTAGTAGTTCTTTCTTCATATTAAGTGTCTTTAGCACCTCTTTATTTGTTTTCTTCTCTTTCCATGATGTTCTCCCTATTCTTCTATATACCCACATCTCAAAGGCATCAATTTTGTTTCAATACTAACATTGCTTCCTCTTTAAGGCCCTAACAATACACATAAGTGGATCACAATAGCACACAGAGGGGGTCTCAACAACACATGGGTGTGGGCCACGACAATACACGGGAGTGGATTTGTCTTATCTAAAAAATAAAGATATGTGTTTCAATATTGGCATAATTTTAACTGAAGAAATTTGTTTCAATAATGGCATACATTTTCTGTACTTAAGAAATTTGTTTCAATAATGGCATACATTTTCTGTACTTAAGAAATTTGTTTCAATAATGGCATACATTTTCTGTACTTAAGAAATTTGTTTCAATGTTGCCATACATTGTTTTGAACTGGAGAAATTTGTTTCAATGTTGCCATACATTGTTTTGAACTGGAGAAATGTGTTTCAACGTTGTCATACATTGTTTTGAACTGGAGAAATGTGTTTCAATGTTGTCATACATTGTTTTGAACTGGAGAAATGTGTTTCAATGTTGTCATACATTGTTTTGAACTGGAGAAATGTGTTTCAATGATGGAATGCCTTTTCTGAACCGAGGGAAATTTGTTTTAATGATGTCATATTTTTTCTGTACTTAAGAAACTTGTTTCAATGTTGGTATACATTTTCTGAACAGTATGAATATGCTTCAATGATAGCATACCATTTCTGAACTGGAACATTTTTTTTGTCAGTGATACACACATTTTTTGAACTGGAGAACTCACTGGGTGGGTGAATGTGTGTTTCTGTCTGTCGTCTGTCTGTCTCTGTTTGTTTGTTTGCTTGTTTGTTAGTTGGTTTTCGTGCGTGCGCGTTTGCGAACCTTGTTAATTTCCTCGTTTGTGTGAGGTTTTTGGTGACCTTATATTAAAATATGGTTATTCAATCTTGATGGCTTCATCGACTCATTGAAAACAACAAGCACAATGGCTATCGGTTTTTGATGATAAAAAGCAATTAATCATATTTAAAGTATTCAATAATATACCGACACCACTTATGTTTTCGGCAGATTCGTCTGTCCTGATTGATTATAGAAATTATAGAAACAGTATTATAATTTGCAAAAAAAAAAAAAAAAAAAAAAAAAAACATAATATACCGCTACAAATTGTCAGACTAGCTATAAAACGTGCACTATTATACGTGTTTCCAAGACAAGCCATAACAAAAATTGACTATGGTAATTAAAGATTATTTACATTTTTTTCAGTTAAACAGCTTCCCATTTTCAGAAGAAGCTTGCCATTGCTTTGAATAGTTATGGTTGGGCCATGTTTCAGATAGAGTTCAATAAATATCAGCAAAATTTCGCCTGCAGTTTATTGTACATAAATGTAGTAAGTGTTTTCAATATTTGTTGGGAACATTGATGTGTTCAGAGTTCCATAAAGTTCAGTAAATATCAGCAAAATTACTCCTCTTGTCTTATTGTACATAAAAAGTAGTGTTTTCAATATTTGTTGGGGACATTGATGTGTTCAGTGTTTCATAAAACATGACTGCTAAACTCACATAGCTCTTCTAGAAAATGTGGAACCTGGAATACCACAAGAATTGAAGGATGCTTTCATCATACATCTGTACAAGAGGAAATAGCCTAGCTCGCGACAACCACCGATATATCCCTGCTCTCTAAAGCTGGCAAGATCCTGGCTAGGGTCCTGTTAAATAGGCTGTAAGCCCATTTTGAGACAGGTCTCGTCCTAGAGAGCCAATGTGGCTTCCGACAAGGCAGAGGTATGGTTGACTTAACTGCCAGACAACTACAGGAACAGATTTGCGAACAGAACATTGGTCTCTATATCACATTTGTCGACCTAACTAATTGATTCGACACTGTAAATCGCGAAAAACTATAGAATATCATGGCCAAATTTGAATGTCCCGAAAAACTCACTAACACTGTTTTCCAGTTCAAAGATGGTATAACAGCATGTGTGTTAGATGACGGCGCACACTCAAACCTGTTTCCAGAAACTAACGGTGTAATACAGGGTTGCGGCCTGGCTCCGACGCTCTTCTGCATGGCGTTCTCTGCCATGTAAATTGATGTCTTCCAGAATAACAGTGGATGATTTTGTTTTCGCTATCGAGCTGATTGAGGGCTATTCAATTTTAGTCGATTGAAGGCCAAGACCAAAACTAAGACGGATATTTCGAAACCTCTTTTTTGCCGACGATTGTGCACTAAACGATACCAGTCTGAAAGACATGAAGGACAGCATGGGCATCTTTTCTTTTACATGTGATGCGTTCGGTCTCACCATCAGCATAGTGAAGACATAAGAAATGTATCAACCAGAGTCAGGGTGTTCCCTACACAGAACCAGTAATCACAGTAAAGGGACAAAAACTAAATCCTGCTAATAAGTTTGTATATCTCGGCAGCAGCCTATCGCAAACTGCGACAATTGACGAGGATGTTGCCCTGAATATTGCTTGCGCCAGCGCGACATTCAGGAGTCTTCGTGCCAACGTCTGGATCAGGCATGGTCTCAGTTTGACAACTTAGATGGACGTGTACTGCGCAGTGGTTCTACCAACACTGCAATATACTGAGTCATCATAGTTGTCTATGCGAGACACGCTCGACAGCTTAACTCTTTCCACCGTCGGTGCCTAAGAAACCTCATGGAAGTACGCTGACAGGAGCGAATACCAGACACTGAAATCCTTAAAATGTCTCCTATGCAAAGCACCCATGCCCTACTGACTAAGTCCCAACTCCACTGGACTGGCCACATCATCCGTATGCCAGATAAGCGCCTTCCAAAGTGATTATTATATGGGGAGCTGTGCGATAGTAAACGTTCAAGAAGAGGGCAGAAAAAGCGATTCAAGGATCACCTAAAAAACTCTCTCAAGCACTGCATCATCAATCCTATCTCATGGGAGACTACAGCTTTTAATTGCTCAGCATGGCACACTCAGATCAGTACTGGCATCACTAAATTTGAAAAAGAAAGAACACTGCGGACAATTTACAAGCGACGGAAGCGGAACGACAAATCCTAAAACTCTCCAACCCGAACTCGCTGCACTCCTGCATGCACTGCAATATAATTTCTCTGGCACGAATCGGACTCATCGGGCATCTATGAACTCACAAACAAAATTAGACATATCACAAATGTGTTTTTTTCTTGTTCATTACATTTATTGTTTTTCATGCCATGTTCATCTTCGCTTGCGAAGGAGGAACACTATTATCAAATTGTTAAAGATATTCTCTGCGTAAATATGAAATAAGCTGAGTGATAAAATTCATCCTTGCCTTACTCTTCTTCTTATTTCTATGTATGGTGAGTAGCAGTTTTCACACCTTATTGATGCAGTTTGTTCCCAATATATATTTCTAATCAGTATAATTTCTTTTCCATCTATGCTTATTTCTTGAAGACATTGATTAATTTTTTCATGTTGGACTCTGTCAAAGGCCTTGCTGTAGTCCTTGTATGAAGTAAAAATAGATACTTTTTTGTTCTATATATTAATCTATTACTAATCGTATACTAAGTATAGCTTCTCTGGTTTCTTTGTTTTTCCTAAAACAGAATTGTATTTCACCAACCTTAGTGTCTATCTTATTTTTAATTCTTCCATGTATTTATCTTGAGAAGTATATTAGTTCTAAGAATCTTTATACTGGTCTGCCTCTTTTGCCTGTAGGTATCCATTCTAGAGATTGGTCGTTTATTCTGTTGATGTCTGAGAGCAGGACATGCCCGATGTAGGACCAACGGCGTTTTCTAATAACATCTGTGATGACGCTTTGATGTTTCTCTTCTCTGATTTTATCATTTGATTTCAATTCACTCCAATGGGTGCTAGTTATCCTACGAGGATATTTGTTCTCGAAACTCAGTAGTTTCTTTTCTGAAGATAAAGAACTTTTTACCTGGTACAAATTAAATTACCTGACCATAAGTTGACATTATGTGAAGGAAAGATTGTGTGCTGAGTAAGTGTTATGTCCTGGAAAGTGTGGTGGATTTTTCGCAGTATAATGCAAATATTCGAAATGCCCCCCCCCCCAAGCTTTAAAATGATTTTCTTCGAAATGCCTCCCTTTAAATGTATTTGAATGCGGCCGCCTCTCAGCATCATAGCACAGCGCGTCCCTTGTTATGACAATAGGATGAGAAGTAAAATTATAATTATCTGAACAGCGGGACAAGAAATACTGTCAGAAATTATGTGATGAATATCTTCCAGTAAAATTATGCGAGATGATAGGTGTGTTGTTTATGTTTGCTAATAAGTGAAGTTTCGGAGAGGAGATTGGCGCCGAAGATTACAAATTATGTACACTGCTATACTGCCATTGGAGTTTCGTCCTGAATACGGATCATACCGTTTCGTGCGCTTGTTTTCAATGTAGCATCACTCTTACGACCATGGAAAGTTAACGAATTAATTACAGTAATTATATATTTTAAACAACACTAATGTAATGAGGAAAATAGTGGCATCCAAACAAATCTTAAACAAACTAAAAATGAGAATTATGAATTCTACATTAATTTGTGGCTCAGAAACATGGATAATCAATGGATAACTAGAAGACATAATTGGCGCATTTGAAGTCTGGAAGTAGGTGGTCAAATTTCGGGGAATGAGAAGAAACCAAAAGATTGTGGCAACACTGCGAAAGAAAAAAAAACCTTTTAAAAAAACAATTAAACTCAAAGAAATAAAATATGTTGTGCATATTTTATGACACATTTAGACATGGTACCTAGTTGAAGGCCTTACTTTAACGTAGAGCTGAGAGAGGCTAGTAAGATGTAGGCAGTGATACAAGTAGGAGGCGAGTAGGATGTAGGCAGACAGAGATACAAGTGGGAGGCGAGTAAGATGTAGGCAGACAGAGATACAAGTGGGAGGCGAGTAAGATGTAGGCAGACAGAGATACAAGTGTGAGGCGAGTAAGATGTAGGCAGACAGAGATACAAGTGGGAGGCGAGTAAGATGTAGGCAGACAGAGATACAAGTGGGAGGCGAGTAAGATGTAAGTAGAGATACAAGTGGGAGGCGAGTAAGATGTAGGCAGACAGAGATACAAGTGGGAGGCGAGTAAGATGTAGGCAGACAGAGTTACAAGTGGGAGGCGAGTAAGATGTAGGCAGGCAGAGATATAAGTTGGAGGCGAGTAAGATGTAGGCAGACAGAGACACAAATGAGAGGGAACCATCCTGAGATGGGCAGGTTACAGTTAGCAGTGAGCCACCAAGGCATGGGACAGAGGATGTTGAAGATCCGTTGCAGCTAACCATGGTTGCGGAGACGACATGTTGATGATGTTGCAGTAGCAATTTGTTGATCACTATCTGTGGCCGTCAATAAATTTTGATTCAAAAATGTGTTAGAATCATCAGATGGATAATAGTATCGTGTCTCTGACCATCGATTTCATTTTTGATGTAGTACATACACGTCAGAGTTGATTAGGAAATAATCGTTGTTCCATTAGTCAATCAGACTTTTGTAGTTATTTTAGATGTGCCTTAGTGAAGGAAAACAGAACAAGAACCATTATAAAAGAGACAAGCTTTCAAAGAAGTAGCATGGAAAAATATGTTCCTGTGACAAATAGAATGCAGCTCTTTTGTTTATCCCCTATGGGATACCGCTAAATGGATGCGGGATGTTGGTGAAATGGAGTCGGGAGAGTACAATAAATATGTTTAAAGCTACAAAACCGCTTCGACGAGAGGGATGAGAATGATGCTAGAAACTCTTGCTAAAGAACGTTGGTAATGTTTGAAGTGAAAAATGAAAGAAGAAAATAAAATGCGAAGCAGACTTGAAGGAGGAATGTTGGTACAAAACGATCTCAGAAATAATATTTTGTGGACGAGAGAGGTCGATTGGGTGGAGCAAAGTGGCATTGTTTCACCCATTTGTGGTAGAACGGAAATGGCTTGAATGATATTCTGTGGCAAGTCTATTAAAAGGGTCGGAATACACAAAAAGTTTAATTGATTAGAGGCATGAATTCGTTCCCAGAATATGTCAACATTAGAGGCACATTATAAGCCTTAGAAACAATAATTAAGCCTTGAAATCAGCAAAAACAATTCTTTTAGAGCACAGAGGTGTAAAAGTACATACAGTAAAATGTAAAGCGGGGGAGGGGGTGTACGCGGTACGGTAGGTCAGTTGTTAGTGAACTGTTTTCCTATTCAAGTGATCAAAAATTCAATTTTCAGTTCAACTTGAAATACTTTTAAATCACCAACTGCTGCTGGTTCGATACACCGTCTTAGATTATGGTTACCAGACCCTTCCTGTAAAGTCGGGAGGTTCGACGCTGATCACATCTTTCAGCCGTTGGTCATGAAACACAAGAGACTATAGTGCGTTTCAAAATAGTTGCCATCACATTCTTTTTAATATCTCCATAACCAGTAAGCGGATTTTAATGAGCTTTTGCATAGCAGTTTTAAATATTGAACGACATAAGGAATTTATAAATTTCTTTTCACCAGGTTTTTCACGTGTACGAATGTACACGTGGCGGTATATTCCTTTGATGTTTGTGAATGTGTTACTACTATAGTGACCAGAAGAAATTAATTATACAGTAATTTATTAAAATTTATTATGAGGTTTACATGTACAGACACACGTCTTCCAATGACATAGATCGATGCATTTGATTCAAATTTACGTTAAAATCGTTCGCAACGCTCAAATCGAGACAAAATGGGTTTGGCTGTATTACAAATTTCACACCAAATGGTCATGTACGGTAGTCATTATTTTTGACACAAAAATCTTTAGTGTTTGTGTTGCACATTTTTTATTTAATTTTTAAACAGGTGGCGTGTATTTTAAACAGGGGAATGTATTTTGAAACGCACTATAGCAACGTATTCCCCATTATGCTTGAATGGGGTTGAAAAAGGAATACTTTTAGAAAAAACGCTCATTATCAGCCTCGTACATTAGGATGATGGAGGTTTGTAGTATTCAACTGTGCACCAACTTCACACAAATCGGCACTAAATAATCACAATTCATATGACTGATAAAACACACGTATTGGGAATCAATCTGATTCTGGAAATGCGAGTGATGGAGTAATACAGGGAAAGTAACGAGATGATGAGGGAATGTGGTCTTACTGTCGTAGTGGATAAGCTGTTCGCATTGTGCTCAAGAAGTCACGAGTTTGAATCCCGATCGAATCGTCTTGTTTATAAAGGGAATTTTTTTGGCTACTCCTGGGGATTATTGCTTTAAGCTACTGAATTTCGTGCTATGAGTTGAATGCATGCTGCTTTGTTGAGAGTGACGGAATCGTATTGGGTAATCCGAGTATAATGAAGTCAATCTCCAGTTATTTTCGACCTTTCAAATAACGAGATAAACGGAAATATGCTCATGTGCTACCAATATCTACAACTAAAATATGCTAGTAATTTTGTGTACGCGGTGATTTTGTGGACACAGTGATTGTGTGGACACAGTGATTTTGTGAACACAGTGATTTGTGTCCATCGTGATTTTGTGGACACGGTGATTTTGTAGATAGCCAGTATTTCTATACTTGATATATTTCTTGGCATATAGAACAAACGCACAGATGGCCAACTCTGACCGTACGTATCACAGCTGCTGTAGGGGGTTCTATGCAAAAGTGAATTTTTCAGCCGTCTCACACATCAGAGAGGTACAATCACTTATTCAGTAATACAATCGTTGGGAATCATTCCTCAAAAGTGACGCTATTTGACATTTCAAATGATTTTCATTGGCAGTGAACACAGTGTACACAAAGTCACCAACAAAAATCGATGGACAATTCGAACATAGTCGCTTCTGAAGGAACGAACCGATCAGTTTTCAGGACTATATTTGACGACAGACTCGCAACAAGACAAATCTGAAGCTGCTGTCAGCATCAACTGCGTTGGACAGCTACTATTGTTATTAATTCTTTCCGATATAACAAATGAACATATTCTAATGCGTTTGTCATTGTTTCTATAAAAATAATTTTTTAAAACACTCGTTAGTTTTTAGTATTGAGTGTATGAGGGAAGAAAGAGATGTGTTCTTTACTCGTGTAACGCATTATCTGATCTTTTAGCTTTCTGTGAAAGCTGTTCCAACATATTTTTGGGTGAAAACACGAAATACCCATTTTTTTCCACATAGCTTGAGCTTGAAAATGTGATTTTCTTTCGTTATATTTTCGACACCCCTTTCATATTTTAAAGGGCCTGGAATAAAATGAAATGTTTTAGACGCAAAAATGAGAATTAAAAAGATTGAGGGCTGCTCTGAATATAACTATAAAAAGATGGTTTGTGTGATAAAATCATATTCAAGATGATGAAGTGGATCTGAAACAAGCCCTTTTCTTGGACATGGTTTTCGTTAAAAAATAAATTTTAAAAACTCAGTTAATACGAAGAAAACATTAAAGGATCCATATAAGATGTGAACAAATAGAAAGATAGGATGGGGAAAAAGATAAAGAAAAAATAAATATTATTATAATTGAATGTATTGAGCAGGATAATGGGTGGATGAGCTGGGTAAATATGAGGAGGGAGATTTGGGAAGAAGTACAGGACAAGCAGTTGTAAAGGAATTGGATAGAAATGAGAGGAAAAGAAGATGTTTCTAGAGGAGGGACATGAGTTATAAAATGTGTTGTATTTGAGAAATAGCGAGAGATTTGAGACAAGTGAAAAAATGTAGTGAATGGAGAAATGGATGGAAAAAGTGGACAGAAGAAGTGGAAACAGGAAGTGGAGATGAAAAGTTAATATAAAGAGTTGAGGAAAGAAGTGGACAGAAGAAGTGGATGTAATGAAGAGGATGTATAGAGAGTAAAGGAACAGATTGGTGTAAGTGAAGCGATGGAGATAAACATGCGAAATGTTTGAAAGTGAGATACGTATAATATTATTCATCGGGAAAATACGGGCTTACATCACCAAAAGAGGCTTTCATTTCCTATCCCATCACTTGGTAGGAAAGAATTCAAATCAAACAAACAAGTAAGAGAAGACACCAAACAGCAATATGTTATCACAATAATTAGACTTACGTAAAACACAGGTTGTTACGTTTCACGCAGTTACCTTGTATTGATTGTCATATCACAATAATTAGAAGAATACGATGAAATTATATCGGATATGCACTTAGAATAATTTAAACAGACTTTCACTACAAGTATTAAAACTGGTACTAGATGGCAAAGAAAAAGAGGAAGTCCAAGAAATACTCTGCGGAACAGCAATCAGAGGTTATGACTGTGAGTCTCAACAACATGCAAGAATTATACACAGTAGTATCACATCGTTCAGACTGGAGAGCTTTCCATCTGCCCTATGTGATGTATTCTGCGCTGAAGGAACATAGATCACAAAAAGTGGATTTAGTTTCTCCAGTCATTTTCTCTTTTGCAAAATTTGGCACATAAGGCGGATGTCATAGTTATCCAAGCCTGTTGGTCAGTTGTCAAGGATTGCTGGTCTTGTGCATATATACCTGTTGATTTTAATTCATTCAAAAATGTTCGTCTGAGCGTTGTTTTTGGTCATCACTGTTTCCTTTTCCCATCTGGTGTCTACATGAAGACTTGTCGTGGAATTATGCCTTCCTTCATTCTAAATATGTGGCCGATGTATGACCAACGGCGTTTTCTGATGATGTTCGTCATATAATCTTGTTTTGTCTCCTCTCTTAATATATTGTTTGATTTGAAATCTTTCCAATTAGTATTTGTAATCTTTCTGAAGTATCTATTCTCGAAGGCAACTTTTTATCCGGTAGACTTCCAACTTTCACATCCATATGTCAATAATGGAATCACACTTGCGTTGAATAGTCACAGTTTGATATGTTTACTTGCGATCTTCGATCTCCAGATGATTGAAAGTTTGTTAAAGGCGTTGGAGGCGAAAGCGATTCGAGTCTTGATTTCTGAGTTGTATCACCGTCTGCTGTTATCTTGCTTCCCAAATATACAAAACGTGAAACGTCTAGAATATTATCATCTAGTTTAATTGATTATGTCAGGCCGGCAAAGTTCATGATTTTCATTTAATGTGTGTTTATCTGAAGGCATATCTGTTGTGCAAACATTTTTTGTCTTTCTGTTTTTTTCTTGGAGATCTTGATGTGTTGAACTCAGGAGAGCAATATCATCTGCGAAGGTGAGATCTCCCAGAGTCTTGCTGTTTACCCATTTCATTCCTAGTTGTTTTTGGTTCGTGCATTTCTTCATCACCAAGTCAATCCTGATGCAAAACAGTATTGGGGACAAAACACATCCTTGTTTTACTCCCCTTTCAATGGGAACAATGGCGGGTTAATTTAGTTTCTTACCTCATCACAAACCAATACACACGAAAAAGCTTGTTAGTTCTGGTCAACTGTATGTTGTCTCATGAACTGATCTTCTATTCACATAGCATCTCTACTACAAGAAGCATGTCCTACTTTGTGTTAGCACTGAATTTATTTTAAACATGGATGTTTAACTCTTTATTTCTGTATCGCCGCTAAATCTGCCATCAAAACTGACTCCGTACAAATTAGTCGCTAAAACCACTACAGAGGATAACCTACAGTTTCGGTGAGCAGCTGAAACCTCCATCAAGACTAACCTGCCGTTTCGGTAAACTGATAAAACCACTATTGAGCTATCTATACTGACCTACCATGCCGGTAAGCTGCTAAAATCTCCATAAAGATTGATGTGCCGTGTCAGTAAACCGCCACAAATATCAAATCGGTGAAGTTGCCGCGCAGCTGCGCCCAGAAATATTCCTTTCATATTCGTGGTATGCATGCAGGTGTTGATGATAATGAACGATCTGATAAGCTGGTGAGTATGGTAACAGTATCGAAAGATACATCAATGTATCGTTTCATAATAATCAAGGCACAAATGGACATTGTTCGTTTAGAAGATTTTTAGAAGTGTAAATCGCGGTCGTTCTCAAGATTGCGGAGGGATTTGAGTAAATATTGGACTGTTATTGTTTCTGAACAATCAAAAGAAGATAATACTGCGTGAAACGAAACAACAATAGTACTTAATGTAGAATACATATTTTTGAAAGTTTCACTTGAACACGACGGACTATCACTAAGACTAAAGGGTAAAGAGGTGTAAACACGAACACATACTTAATAAGTTCACTTAATGTTTCCACATATTTCGCCCACATTCTGTCCAATAAATTTTGAAAATGTGTTGACCAAAGTTCCGATGCGAATTGGTGCCAGCTGAAAGGACCTGGTTTAATTATAACTCCATTCGTGACTTTAAAAAAATTATTGTTGGGCTCTCGATTTGGCCAAAAAAATTGGACACTATTTATATACTTGGAGTCGCATGTCAAAAGTAGCCAAGGCCTACCAATAGATTGCAAGGACACCAGCCCCCTAGGTCATGTTTACGTTGTAGTTGAGAGGTCTTTGTTTCAGAAGGTGATGCCATCAGTGTGTAGAGTCGTGGAAACGGAAATGTGTTCACCCTCAAATGGAATGGAAATCATGTCAAGGTAAGAAATGACTGCTACACTATCACGGACAAACAACAAAGGTACCTCCCGCTTGTATTTGTACACTAAAGAACACTTCAGTGTCGTTACAACCAAGACCTGTGTCTAATCTGAACCGCAAATATTGACCAGGAACCTCCGCGACCAGGCGAAGTTAATCTGTCCTTGAATTTATCACCCTTGGGGTGTTAGAATTTTGGGAGGTTGACACTCCAATTGACCTGTTCCATTTCTCACACTTATTCTCATGGTTTTGTTTTCAGGAGCCGGGTTTTGTCACGTAAGGTGTTTGAAAATTATGTCAAACACCTGTTTATAGGCATAGTTTCCGGTGTATGTTGAGCGTAGTAAATGATGTATAGAAAACGGATCACTTTTGACGTCCATTAAAAAACCTCATGGTTGTCATTATGTTACGTTTAACAGTAAATTATCTTGTTATCTGAAAGTAACACCGTGTGATACTGTATATATAAGTGCTATGATACCCATTCTTCATTCGAGGTGTTGACACAAGACAACTTCATGTTTGTTTTGTATAGTCACGTGTCTCTAGTTATACTACTATTTCATGCATGCCCGGTTCCCAAAGGATGGCATCCTAGTGATATTACTGATTTAGTGACTTTTATGATATCAGGTTCTACCGTAGACTTTAATGAGAACACGTTCTACCGTATACTTTACTTACAGCACGTTCTACCGTAGGCTTTACGGAGAACAAGTTCTACCGTAGATTTTACTGATACCAAATTTACTATACAATTCCTGATTTAATCTATATGGAACACGCCAGGTTCGTTACGTTATATCAGAAGTGCATGTCCGGTTCCCAAAGGACACAGCATCGTAGTCATATAACACGCCAGGTTCGTTACGTTATATCAGAAGTGCATGTCCGGTTCCCAAAGGACACAGCATCGTAGTCATATAACACGCCAGGTTCGTTACGTTATGTCAGAAGAGTAGCATGTGTTTATAAATCATCCTTCCGTCAGCTCTGTTAACTTATGTGAAGTGATGGTGCCAGCCACACAGGAGTCTGTCGCAGTAAGAGTAGGTTGCAATGTCTGCTGGTGTGCATCCTTTTCATCATCCATGGGTATTATTTTATAGAAGACAAAAACCAGAAATTGAGGCAAGACACGCATTTAATCCATATGTGGGGGGGGGGGGGGGGTTTGCACATGCAACATCAAACATTTATAACTATAATGATTAATGACCGAGGGATTTTCGCTGGAAGAAAAGATGTATTATAGACTAATATCTTATCTGCTATAACTAATACATGGTGCTTGGTTATAGGCAGATCCAATAAGACTACCAGACCATCCTCATCCTGGTGGATGGCTTTAAGAAAAAATCTCTTACACAGTGGGAGTCTATGCATTCAGTGGACATCTATGTACTTAATTGGGTGTCAATGTACACAGTGGGTGTCAATGTACTCAGTGGGTTCCTATGTACACAGTGGGTTCCTATGTACACAGTGGGTGTCAATGTCCACAGTGGGTGTCAATGTACTCAGTGGGTTCCTATGTACGCAGTGGGTGTCAATGTACACAGTGGGTGTCAATGTACTCAGTGGGTTCCTATGTACACAGTAGGTGTCAATGTACTCAGTGGGTGTCAATGTACACAGTGGGTGTCAATGTACACAGTGGGTGTCAATGTACTCAGTGGGTTCCTATGTACACAGTGGGTGTCAATGTACTCAGTGGGTTCCTATGTACACAGTGGGTGTCAATGTACTCAGTGGGTTCCTATGTACACAGTGGGTGTCAATGTACTCAGTGGGTGTCAATGTACATGTGGGTTCCTATGTACTCGGTGGGTTCCTATGTACACAGTGTGTGTCAATGTGCTCAGAGGGTTCCTATGTTCCATAATTTTGTATTCATGCATCTTATCACATGAAAGTCTACAGCCAACTTTGACCACACAGCTCACATGAATGCATGGTTTCACTATGTCCATTTAGAAATTAATAAGAGCATTATGAAGACTCACTATCCACACATCTGTATCATTAAACATGGCGATGAGATCATTGGCACTGCGCGTCAATGAAACTATAGTTTACATAGTTCACATTGTTGCATAGTTCACATTGTTACATAGTTCACATTGTTACATAGTTCACATTGTTACATAGTTCACATTGTTACATAGTTCACATTGTTACATAGTTCACATTGTTACATATTTCACATTGTTGCATAGTTCACATTGTTACATAGTTAAACCATGTCAGTAATTATTTGTAATTTTATTACCCCCTTCCCCCTTGTCAGCAAGTATGAAGTATTCAGTACACTGCTTAAATTATGTTTAAAAAAAATAATTGTAAATTGTGAAGAAAACATTTGTAGCTATCAGAAGTACGAAACAACTAAATGATTTTTATGGATTTTTAGAACAATGTTTCAAATTCAAATAATTTAATGGACGAATAGCAAACAATATTGTTGACATCAACTTTTGTCAACACTGCCCACCCTTGTACACAACTTTTTTAAGACAGCTCTCTTCCCATCAAATGTTGACATAATTTTTATGGACCTGATTAGGATGATGCAAACAGCAAAATATATCGTGACGTTCACACCTGCGCCATCAGTACAGACAAGAACCACCTATTACTTGATGCTATTGTAAGAATAAAAGAAAACAGATTAAGCACACGGAAAGAATGGCTTGTGAGAGCAAATGTTATTAAGCGAGTGGTTGCATTAGCGGACATTAGAGTGGGAACAAAATAAGCATACCGTGTTCTTGATACAAGACTTTTGAACGAAACGTCGAATTGTGTGCGCTTTACCGGTGTGTTTCAAGTGATTACCATAGACGCATTACTGTTTCAATTTTAGTCTGCGGATGGTAGTTTTGTTGTTTTTATCTACTTCTAACTTCCTGGCGTACGAGTGAACCTTAACAGTATGTCATTAAAACGAACTGTTACATCTTATATTACACCCTTGGTACCAGCAGGATTTTGAGAACGAACGCGGACGATGAATCTGAACAATATTCTAGCTGCAATACTGTGTATAAGCTGTACTGTTGACTTTCTACCATGCCACGATGTCAAATTATCCAGTGTTTAGCCAAATAGTATCTTAAAAGCAGGCTGCTACCTTTGTAATGTTTCCTAGATACGACTTGTCGAAATAATCGTTTCAAATCTTCGAAATAGGATGTGGCGGTGATTTAAAAATAACGACGATTAACGCATCTCCGTTTTCTAGATTACATCATGTTGGACGTTCAGTAGGACTATTGTCCTGATACAGCAGAGATTCAGAGAGGTTAGGGCTATTTTCCTGAAACAACAGACATTCACAGAAAATAGGCCTACTGTACGATACAACCGAGAGTCAGAGAAAGTAGGAGATTGTGTGCTAAATTATCATTGAAGATCGACTACGGTTCATTAATTAAAGGAGGACTGTTGCCATTCCAATGCTACTATCCAAGCCCGTAGAATATGGGCGGGCATGGGGGTTGGGTGGGCAAACCCCCCCCCTTTCCAAGCAGATGAGAATATGACGTTCGCAAAAACGTTATTAAATTTTATTTTTACAGTAACACCGTCTTCTAACTGAAACTGTATCTATGACTCTGTACTTATCTCCGAATAATCATGAAAGACAATTGTACCTAGTATCTGAAGATTTTACTGATATCAAATTCTGTTGTAGACTTTACTGATATCAAATTCTGCGGTAGACTTTACTGATATCAGGTTCTACCGTAGACTTTACTGATATCAGGTTCTACCGTAGACTTTACTGATATCAGGTTCTACCGTAGACTTTACTGAGAACACGTTCTACCGTAGACTTTACTGAGAACACGATCTATCGTAGCCTTTACTGAGAACACGTTCTACCGTAGACTTTACTGAGAACACGTTCTACAGTAGACTTTACTGAGAACACGTTCTACCGTATACTTTACTGAGAACACGTTCTACCGTAGACTTTACTGAGAACACGTTCTACCGTAGACTTTACTGAGAACACGTTCTACCGTAGACTTTAATGAGAACACGATCTACCATATACTTTACTTACAGTACGTTCTACCGTAGGCTTTACTGAGAACAAGCTCTACCGTAAATTTTACTGATACTAAAATTTACTGTACAATTCCCTGATTTAATCTAAAATGAAGAATAGGCATATTATAGTTCCGTTGTATTTCAGTTAATATAAAATATTTCATCACAGGATTCACGACTTCCTAAAGATTTTTGAAAGTCTCAGGCAGGGTCGGCAGACAGTGGACAAATATGTCGACTGAAAGATAATCATGTATCGTATCTATCTTATCTAATCTATCTATCTATTTATTTATCTATCTCTCTATCTGTCTGTCTCTCTGTATGTATATGCCTGTCTGTCTGTCTGTCTCTCTGCAAAGATAATCATTCATCCTTTTTATCTTATCTAATATATATATATATATATATCCATCCATCCACTTATCCATCCGTCCGTCTGTCTTTCTATCTAATCTGGCCACTATGGTCCTTGTTTGCCTTGCGGCGTAGGGGAAGAAAAGTTCTCTGCAGATGGCCTTCTTGTGGGCTGTTTGTAAGCTTGTTCCCATGGCCTCTTTGATTTCTGACTCTGGTCTGAAATCTTTTACATGGTTTGACTCTGGCTTAATAGCTGTGATGTCTATGTGTCTTGGCCATCTGTGGTATGCTGTCTGTAGGTAGTCTGAAAGTGTGTGAAAACCACGATCTGTTGTGTTTTGATTTTCAACGGTTCATCTGAACCACAGTGGTGTTTATATTTACTCTAGAGCACTATAGCTAATAGAATTAACTTCCAAAAGGAACAAAGAATAGCAACATTGTATCTGACAATAGTATCGTAAGGGGTGACTGAGTTCCAACGACTCATAACATGTTGTTGTCGGATATGTCTGGTCGAAAGGCGAAGAAACAGTATTAAAACTGTAAGCTGGGACAAAGCATCCGTTCCCCGGACTACATCCTGCTAATATGCAGAGGTTTGAGAGCGAACACAGAAGCCATTGCATTTTGTGTTCATCACTTTGACTTTCTACGTGGTTGTTAAACCAATTTGACACCAGGCTGTAGTCGTCCAAAGTGTATTCATACGGCGACTAAAAGTGTTATTATTGTCAACTTCGCTTTCGGATCCTGGCAGCGAATATAAGGACCGCATCTATAAATATATTACACAGTAGGTTCTACAACCGTTAAAAATTCATGCCTGTTAACACCCACCTTGAAGGACCACAGCAAACAAAAACGTCATTTTAACCTTTATGAGACATAAGCATCAGTTTCTGCAAACTCAGATCACTTGGCTTGACTTGTGCAGGGTGTCTATAAAATTGCTGTGTAGTGAATTTAAATTGAAAGTGTGCTGAATATGACGGCATTGAAAGATGAGTATTTATATTGTCCAGTGTGACTGAGCAAATTTTCTGACCACGAAATAACTTCGTTGTGCAACCTTTTATCTTCTACGCAATTTACATGAAACGTAGTGGTTTTTTTAATAAATGTTATATCATATAGATCTGCACTAAATAACCACAATTCATAATATGTAGTGTCACCAGTTATGTAAATGAGTGCACATCAACTTTATAGACGCCTTGTATGTTTAGCAGATATTGTTGAAAAAATCCTGGCCCGACAAGTTTCTATATTGGTTTATCTTTTACGAGATCGCACTGAACAATAGTCAAGATGTAGGTCTATTCACACTGGCATGTCTGCAGGAGACGCACAAACTGAAATATATTGTCAGAAACAACGCCTATACTGTTGTTGCTGTTTTCTTCTTCCAATTATTTCTACCCATCGTTACACAAGACGTACGCTCAGTTTGAACTCCATGAACCTGAATTAAAATTTTTTATCCAAAGAAAAACTGAAAGGAAAAAACCACTACCAAAGAAATGATGGCCAGAAAACAAAATAAAACGTCTTGCCTTCTTCTAAGTGTACACTTGCAGACGTCATCTTGAATTTCTGTTTTAGAAAGTAAGCAGTGTTTATCTTGCCGCTCTTGATATCTCCATGAGATTTTTTTATAAAGTAACGACCTACCTGACGTGTTGAACTATTTGGTAACTTATTTTAGTAGAACATAAATATAAGATGCATAATGTACCGGTATTACGACCGACATTTTCTGAGATAGGTATGCGATGCAAGTTGAACGTTACAATTAGTTTGATGATTTTATGTGGCTTGGTTGAGTTAGTGTAGGATAGTGGTTCTCAACTTCCACGATATGGCCACCTCCCCAGGAGACCACGGTGATTTCTAGAGGGTATGTGCAATTAAAATGATCACAGAAAGGTGACTAAAGATATTTAATAATATATTCATTCATTCAGTCATTTTCCTTTTGCGCTGAAGTTAGCGCATAGGGCAGAGGTCAGATCTCTCCAATTATGTCTGTTCAAAGCTATTCTGTGCAGTTCTTGAATAGTATGAATATTGGTTGTTTTACTTTCTCTAAGTATTGTTCTTCTGAGTGTTTCTTTTGGTCTTGCCCTTGCTCTTTTGCCTGTAGGTATCCATTCAAGAGATTGGTGGTGTATTATGTTGGTGTCTGCGCGTAGGAAATGCCCGATGTAGGACCAACGGCGTTTTCTGATAACATCTGTGATGAAATTTTGATGTGTCTCTTCTCTGATTTTATCATTGGATTTGAATTCATTCCAATGGGTGTTAGTTATCCTACGAAGACATTTGTTCTAGAAACTCAGTAATCTCTTTTCTGAAGATAAAGAGCTTTTCCAGCTCTCACATCCATAATAACGGAATAACGCAGGAATTAAATAATTTAATTACATAATTAAATAATATATAATCTCATTATTATCAGATGTTTACCATCATCCACCTGGGGATAAACAATAGGCAATTAAATATTTCCATGCTCCAGTGCATTGTGTGACTCAGCAGATTGATGTTAGATGCTAAGGTAAATATTTTTCGTTATCCATGACATAACTTCATATGCTATGCGCACTTTATCCAACAGACGATTGACTTGAGCAGTAATTTTTTTCATAAAGGTTTTTTAGTGTAAATTATGTGATACAGATCTGCACTTCTTTTTCTAATTGTCCATGCCGTGTGGCGTAGGTTGTCATGTCTTTTCACGGCCGTTCATTTTGTGTCCTTTCAATTATTTCCAGTACCCATCGTCTCCTTGCCCCATTGCTAGATTGTCAACCATCTTCTACCTTTATCTTCCCTTATCTTACCAGCGATTCGACTTGCCTGTTGTTACTATGTGTTCCATCGTTCCTTTTCTCATGATGTTTCCAAAACAATGTGGATTGTTTCTTTCTGATGCGGGTAACCAGCTCTCATTTTGAATGAGCTTTTTTTCATGATTTGCATCCACAATTAATGTGTTGTAGTCTCACCAGCGATGGAAATTAGTTAGTTAGTTAGTTGGTTAGTCGTCGGATCATCATCACTGCAAACTGGACACGTCCATAGTTGCTCCGATCTCTCCTTGAGTGTATCCGCCATCACACTTCTGCTGACAGTACCGGTCCTATGCTGGTTGACCATCATTCTTCTGCGCCCTCCAAAATGTTCACCTCTAGCAACACCGCATCTCAATCCCTGATCTTTAATCCTAGCCATTGAAAAGGAATCATCATCCACATTAGTCTCACTCTCGCGTGTTATATCTCTTAAGGAGTTCAAAACGTCAGCGCGATCCATTGCCCCATCGCCCTTTGCCACAATCGCACACGATGCCAGTTGATCCGCTCTTTCATTGCCTCGAACGCCCACATGTCCCGGCACGAAAATAAATGTAACCGCTTTCAAGCTCGCATTTCTCAAGGCCTCAATCCACTGTTCGCGAAGGAGACCCACTTGTACCTTCTTAATCATACTCATAGAGTCACTCAAGATGCAGACCTGCGTTACTTTCTGTGTGCGTAGCCACTCAAATGCCTTGGTCACCGCCATAGTCTCCATGGTCATACTACTCGTAGTGAGCGCAAAGGCACCACTTTCCTCCTTGATAGTTTTACCTGCGCACTTAGTGACTAATTTTACATGGAAATTAGTGCGCAGTGACAATGTAGACTCTCTATAAAATTAGCTAATACATTTCATTCATGTGATGTTTCGGTATTTCATATTTCTGCGAAACAATAATTTCAACAGATCTGATGCTAGTGCGTACTCTCTTTTAAATAGCTCTAATAAGGTATTATTATATATTAGATCTGTTGTTTATCGTCTTTGCATGTCGGCCACTTTCATAGGAGCTCAGATGTCCGCTTCAGTTAATGTGGCTGTTAGGACCATCGCTAGCCACCACATGAGATGCAGATGGTATCAGTAACAGAAATTAATTATTTGATATGAATCTGAACTTCAGCCGAACGAAATGTTTAATGGCAACGGGTTATGACAAAAAGGGCGGACACGCACAAATTGTACCCCGCGGTCACCGAAGGCTGACCAGAAAAAATACAAAAGACAGTAGAGATCACCGGATTGGATTCAGACACTTTTAAGTACGTATTGGGATGGATAGTGTGATTGTTATGTTGAATAAACGCAGAAATTGGTTGAAAGAGGAGAGAGTGGGGATCAGTTTTCAGTTCAGTTTTGAGTTTGGTTAAGTTTAGTTTTTGAGTTTGGAAGTCGACCTGAACGGATGTGTTCAGGAAAGTTAGTTTTCGGACCAAAAATGGTTCTGTTAAATGGTTCTGAAAAGAGAATAGTTTTCAGACTTGAGAGTCTGGACACTGAGTTGATGTCCGAATATTGGATATGCAATTTATGGAATTCATGTTATAAGGTGATGTTGTACCTTTCTGGACTTTGAACCAATGTGTAATAAAGTTCGAGATATATGTAAAAGCTGAAGTTGCAGCTTTTTATTATACTTTATGTATCACACATTGAACGTGACAACGTATATGACAACTTTAAGAAGCAACCCTAATACTGTCATAACTGGTGACGTAACCACATAAGCAGGTAGCACCTACACTACCATATTAATCTATCAGGATATAAAGTTGATGGTTCCGGTTCTATGTTGGTTTACTGCTCTTTTTGAAATCTTTGTCAGGGGTTCTCTACGGGCCACGCCCATCCTCACTCTCAATTCGCGCATTTTTTTATATTGACTCATGCTCATCCTCATCTCAAAATCCTCTAATCGTGAGGACTCACATAGAGCAATGAGTATGTCTGCTTAATTCATTGGCTGGCCATCTGTTGTGGTGGCGATGCTAGCTAATTGGTCGGTCCTTCGTTTCCCTCCACGCCCGTGTGTCAGGGGACAAAAATAAGCGTGAGTTTTCGTATTGATGCCCGACTTTTAGCTTTCTCTAATGACTCCACCCATCCCCTACGTACATCACCTGTTTTGACTTTCTGAATCATATTAAGTGAGTCAAGTGGTATGCGAGAAAACATGCAGTATTTGATAGTTGACTTAGTATGCAGGCATAGGAATAGGTTTACGATTCCAGCCAATTCAGTGCCTGCGTTACGGCGAATACTTCCATTGTTAGAATGCTTGTTGTTGCGGTAAAGGCACCACTAGCTTCTTGTACAGTTCTTCGTTTTTTTCTGGCAGTAAATGCCCGTGCGCATCGATGGTGGCGGATGACCGACCCTTCCGTGTAATTCACAACATCTGTGTCATCAAATAGCTCTGATTCACGGGTCAATGGTTCGATGTGCAGTGACGATGTTCTGTCGACTAAATCAATAACTATTTGACCAGCTGCTTATTCCTGTTTTCATTTATTACATTATGGTACAAAGAAGTGTGATAATATTTAATATCAGGGATCTTCACACTTATAGGGTCTCACTAGTGATGATCTCCCCACTTATAGGGTCTCCCTAGTGATGATCTCCACACTTATAGGGTGTCCCTAGTGATGATCTCCCCACTTATAGGGTCTCACTAGTGATGATCTCCCCACTTATAGGGTCTCCCTAGTGATGATCTCCACACTTATAGGGTGTCCCTAGTGATGATCTCCACACTTATAGGGTCTCCCTAGTGATGATCTCCATACTTATAGGGTCTCCCTAGTGATGATCTCTACACTTATAGGGTCTCCCTAGTGATTATTTCCACACATATAGGGTGTCCCTAGTGATGATCTCCATACTTATAGGGTCTCCCTAGTGATGATCTCCATACTTATAGGGTCTCCCTAGTGATGATCTCCATACTTATAGGGTCTCCCTAGTGATGATCTCCACACTTATAGGGTCTCCCTAGTGATTATTTCCACACATATAGGGTCTCCCTAGTGATGATCTCCATACTTATAGGGTCTCCCTAGTGATGATCTCCACACTTATAGGGTCTCCCTAGTGATTATTTCCACACTTATAGGGTCTCCCTAGTGATGATCTCCACACTTATAGGGTCTCCCTAGTGATTATTTCCACACATATAGGGTCTCCCTAGTGATGATCTTCACACATATAGGGACTCCCTAGTGATGTAATCTCATGAAGGACCCGAAGCGATTAGAGAATTTAGTGCTTTAAAGGCAGATTGATTTTCAGTTGAAAATATTAGCATGTTGCATAAAATATAGTTATGAAAAAGAAAATGAAATAATGTCCATTGTTTTAAAAACAAATAATTTATATAACCACAATTAAATGTACTATGTCATTATGAAATCTCGTATTGAGGAAACGATCAAGAGCGACACATTTAACTACACCATTAGTGCATGCTCAGTTTAGTGTGACTATTAGTTTCCCAGAATTATGATGGGTTCACAAAGTAAAGATGCGGTTATTTGGAATCTAGATATGGGTAAGAAGGGTGTCACCTGTAAAAGTGTGGGAATCACTGCTCTATATTGATTGTGAACGTTCCAATTGTTTTGCTTGAATTTTAGAACACATCTCTAACCTAAAACAGGCAATGACGCCATTATATGTATTGGTTTTTTTTATACCATCAATTCAATTGTTGCAGTGCTGAAGTCACGTGATAACATGAGAACTTACATAGCAAACTAAATCAATTGCGCCACGCAGCCCGGGTCTACAACCAGTAATAATTAAGACTTCAAAAATAAGACATTTCGTGCCATTGAAGATGGACACGAGCTACCCTATTGTTTCCCGTGGTGTCTTTCGATATGTATTAATACAATATATATTTTTCAACATGTTCAGGACATATCTTTTTCTTTTGCGCTCGTGCTCAAATCCCCGGAGGCTGGCAGGTCATAGTCCAGTAAACTGAATGTATTGTGCCATGGTTTACAGCGTAGCAGCGATATCTGGGTATTTCGATTTGACGCATCTGAATTCAGCATTGCCTCTACGCCACTGACCGTCTATGGTATGGACTAGTCAAATCCACCTCTTAAACCTCCTAAGTCTCCTCCTACGACATACATGACAAGTGGCAATGTTGATACTATTTACTCCCCTTTCAGGATTCTGCAACACACGGGCGTTTCAAATCATCTAACAGTAAGAAGCTCAGTTCTCATAACAGAGCACCGTTAATCGTATGACATGAAAACAGAAAAAACATCGCATACCAAGACAACACTATCTATAAAATGGGGTTTCTGTGATCTCACGTGATCCACGCAATTCATTGACGTTATTGGTTCTGTAATTTAATTACTAAAAGAAAACGCCGGTTTGTATGAAAATCGATAATATGTACGTAATGCGCAAAACTGAAATCCAACAGGTAGATCCAGGAATAGGGTAATACAGTTTTGCTAGTTAGGGACAAACATAATAACACACACAAATCGACGTTTCGACTAAAATGTCATTATCAAGACAACAGTTGAAAACAAAATTAAAACACATAACAGAAAACGAACAGTAATAACATCGACGGTCACATTGGTATGTTTAGTATGGATTGACCAGAAGAGGTGAAAGGCACTGGACAAGGAAAATACAAAAATGACCACAAACATGTGGCACGAAACAAACAGAAACTATGAATCAACTAGGGTCATACATGTGACAGGCGCTCATTAATGCCGTCGGGTTTAAGAGTGCCATATTGGTCAATGTAGCGGCTCTCAAGCGCCAGACGGGTCCGGTCGTCAGAGAAGCAGAGGCAAATCCGAATGGTTTTTTATGCCATACAGATGGTCGCAGAATCGGTCTACGAGTCTCCTTCCAGTTTCACCTATACATGTCATGGCGCAATCTGTATTCTGATTATGCGAACATCTGTATAGCATAAAAAAACCCATTTGGGTTTGCCTGTAGACGTCCACTTTAATGGCACGGGCCACCGGGGTCCCTAACATATTCAGGTTACGGCCATTAAGTCATGCTTCTATGACGACCGGACCCGTCTGGCGCTTGAGAACAGCTACATTTACTAATATGGCACTCTTAAATCCGACGGAGCGCCTGTCTCATGTATGACTATAGTCGATCCATAGTTTCTGTTTGTTTCGTGTCACGTTTGTAGTCATTTTTTAAAATTTTACGTGTCCAGTGCCATTTCATCTCTTCTGGTCAATCCATACTAAACATACCAATGTGACCGTCGATGTCATTACTGTTCGTTTTCTGTTATATGTTTTAATTTTGTCTCAATTGTTATCTTGATAAAGACCTTTTGGTCGAAACGTCAATTTGTGCGTGTTATTATGTTTATCTCTAACTAGCAAAACTTTATTACCCTATTCCTGGATCTACCGGCTCGTGTATGTATGTGCGCATGCCTGAGTTTATGGTGATATTCCCGTATGTAACTTCCCATAAATTTATTCGTGTTTATATATTCACATATTTATAGCCAAGCACAAATTGTTTACCTATGTATGTGTATGTGTATATCTGCGCACATGTGAGTGCTTATACTCGTACGGAAACAACTGTTCTGTAGCACTCGCAATCCGACACAAGGTAAACAATTTCCAATGTGTACTACAACTCCACACAGTGTCAACATTCGGCTATGATTTTCACCTTCCTGGGTTATTTGGTAAACTCTGTTGCACTAGCATCCAGTATTAGTGTTTATCACAAATTAGTGTCAGTTCTAGCTTTATGTTCCTGTAGTCTGAAAAGGGTGTAAAGGATAGCAACACTGTAACTTGGCATGCATATGGTAAGAAAAGAATAGTGAGATTTGAGGTCGGAGTTAGCAGCCCCATTCCTTGGATCAAAATGAGAAAAAAAGACGTTTAAATTTGTCGCTGATTAAATGCAGTGATTTCGCAGACAAGCTTCAAACCATTGCATAATGAATTCCGTTATCTACAGTATAACCGGCACATCAGCAGGCGTTTAAGAAAGAACACTAGAGAAAAAGAAAGAAAATGAGGCCTACTTCCAGACCTGAGGGGTTCCATGGATGACCTGAAACGAATCACACAATTCATGGAAGCTATTGGCGCTGTAACCTGATATCTGAATGAAGCTAATGGAGCTGTAACCTGATATATGACTGAAACTATTGGAGCTGTAACCTGATATCTGACTGAAGCTATTGGAGCTGTAACACTGATATCTGAATGAAGCTATTGGAGTTGTAACCTGATATCTGACTGAAACTATTGGAGCTGTAACCTGATATCAGACTGAAGCTATTTATAGCTGTAACCTGATATCTGACTGAAGCTATTGGAGCTGTAACCTGATATATGACTGAAGCTATTAGCGCTGTAACCTGATATCTGACTGAAACTATTGGAGCTGTAACCTGATATTTGACTGAAACTATTGGAGCTGTAACCTGATATATGACTAAAGCTATTGGCGCTGTAACCTGAAATCTGACTGAAGCTATTGGCGCTGTAACCTAATATCTGACTGATGCTATTGGAGTTGTAACCTAATATATGACTGAAGCTATTGGCGCTGTAACCTGATATCTGAATGAAACTATTGTAGGTGTAACCTGATATCTGACTGAAGATATTGGCGCCGTAACCTGATATCTGACTGAAACTATTGGAGGTGTAACCTGATATCTGACTGAATCTATTGGCGCTATAACCTGATATCTGACTGAAGATATTGGCGCCGTAACCTGATATCTTACTGAAACTATTGGAGGTGTAACCTGATATCTTACTGAATCTATTGGCGCTGTAACCTGATATCTGACTGAAACTATTGGCGCTGTAACCTGATATCTGACTGAAGATATTGGCGCTGTAACCTGATATCTGACTGAAGATATTGGCGCCGTAACCTGATATCTGACTGAATCTATTGGCGCTGTAACCTGATATCTGACTGAAGATATTGGCGCCGTAACCTGATATCTGACTGAAACTATTGGATGTGTAACCTGATATCTGACTGAAGAACGATGAAGAAGAAAAAGAAGAGAAGAAGAAGAGTGTCCGTTACCTTTATCCAGACCAACGGTTCTCAATCTTCTATGTCAGTTGCCACCTTTTGTGCCAACTTGTCTTCCGCGGCTGGTACCCTCGGCTGCATATAAGAAAGCTCTCTGACATTCTTTACAGATCGTCAAAGACTTTTAAGACTTCCATCTTTTCATAAATTTATAACGCGTCTGGGTTGTAGGTGTACTACTTTGGGTGCGTTAACATACAGTCCTCCAGCGATTTCTACTTTGGGTTCGTTAATATACAGTCCTCCAGCGATTTCTACTTTGGGTGCGTTAACATACAGTCCTCCAGCGATTTCTACTTTCGGTGCGTTAACATACAGTCCTCCAGCGATTTCTACTTTGGGTGCGTTAACATACAGTCCTCCAGCGATTTCTACTTTGGGTGCGTTAACATACAGTCCTCCAGCGATTTCTACTCTCTACGATGCGATGATTGTAAATAAATCAAGACCTGTTCAGTTTTTAATATTGTATGCAAGTTATTTTCTTTGCCCCCATCTACTTCTTTTACAATCAACTGCACCATGAAAGATCGTTTTGACAGGGAATTGTGTTGACACACATGTCGCAAAGCTTGCACATTTTTTGTCGTTTTACTTTTAAAAGTAACAGTTCTTGTGAACCTTCGATACAATCAACTGTGTTTCTTGCGTAAAAATGTGGCCTTTGCTCTCTATTCATTCATCCATCCATTTTCGTTTTGCGCTAAGTTAGCGCACAGGGCAGAGGTCAGATCTCTCAAATTATGTCTGTTCAAAGCTATTCTGTGCAGTTCGTGAATAGTGTGAATATTGGTTGTTTTACTTTCTCTAAGTATTGTTCTTCTGAGTGTTTCTTTTGGTCTACCCCTTGCTCTTTTTCCTGCATATATCCATTCAAGAGATTGATGGTGTATTCTGTTGGTGTCTGCGTGTATGACATGCCCGATGTAGGAGGACCAACGACGTTTTCTGATAACATCTGTGATGAAATGTTGATGTGTCTCTTCTCTGATTTTATCATTCGATTTGAATTCACTCCAATGGGTGTTAGTTATCCTACTAAGACATTTGTTCTCGAAACTCATTAATTTCTTACCCGAAGATAAAGAGCTTTTCCCGCTCTCACATCCATATGATAGCGCCGGAATAACGCAGGAGATGCATAAAATCCGTCTACAACACTTGCATTCGAAAGCCTGTATCCATCTCTCCAGGTGTGCAGTAAGTGTCCAACTCTCACTACCATACATCTTAATAAACAGTAAGAGGAAGTTATAAACCCTGATCTGCACTGCAACACTAATATTGTTTTTCTATATTAGATTTAGTCTTGGCATGCCAGCTATGACATTCACCTGCCTTACACTTCGTTCAGTTTTAGATTTTCCATTACTGCATGTGCAGAATTGAAGACTTATCGATGTATATATGTATTATTTATCGTTGGTTAGTTGCTGATCCAGCGATCCATGGGCTCATGCCCTTTGACCCAATTATTTATCGTTAAAATGGTTACCTTTTCTTGCCCCTTTCTAGAAAGTACTGTGCCCCCTTCCTAGACAGTACTGTGCCCCCTTCCTAGACAGTACTGTGCCCTTCCTAAAAAGGACCGTTCCCTCTCCCTAGACAGGACTGTTCCCCCTCCCCAGACTGGTCTGTACTCCCTCCCTAGTGAGATCTTTGCTCACCCCTTAGACAGGTTTGTACCACCTCCCTAGCCCTGTATGTGCCCCCTCCCTAGACATATCTGTGCCCCCTCCCTAGACAGGTCTGTGCCCCCTTCCTAAACATGTTTGTGCCCTCTCTTTATACAGGTCTTAGACCCACAATTTAAACAATCTTCCGTGGCTGATAGATAGGATGTATTTTGTTAATTTTAAAGAAAGGAGGGCATATTGTTGATTTTTAAATTTAAAAAGCGGGACATAGTAGGACACTTTGAACAAGTAAGATGATACACAGTAGGACACATGACTTTCATTATTTTAGTACATTTGTTAGAAAAGTTGATATCAAATACAAATAAATATATGAACACAATGGCAACATTGTATTTAAGAACATATGATGTTTAACTGTGCAAGTGTTACCTATATTCTTCTGTCAAGTATTCATTCTTTGAGGCAACACTGTGGTAACTCCAGGATTAGGATCATCCTGTGCTTCAAGTCCAAAATAACGTCAAAAATTATGTCACTGATCTCAAATCAAATCTATTCTACATGATAAAGAGTTTTTGTAAAGTCTCAATACACTTTGTAAGTAGAACAAATTTGGAAAACAATGTCACATGACATCACCAGAGAATGTGCAAAAAAAAGTCATTAATATAGTTCGATAGTTACTGCTATGGTGCAGCGCCGTTATGGGAAACTAGAAAGTACCAATGGAATTTTCATTATAACAGAATTTAGAAATGTTTTCTTTCTAAAGAATGTTACCTTTAGAATTGACTCCTCTTCTTCTTTCTTTCGTTGATAATGCCATTAAGTTTTGCGCACAAAGAATTACTCCAACAGACGACAGCCATTCATTCACTATTTCTTTACGATGGACTGTGGAGCACGTTTATTGATGACGTCATGTGCGAGGTTGTTTTTTTTTCAATTGTACTCTCCATGCAAAGTGTAAGACTTTACAAAAACTCTGTATGTGATAGTCTGTACTCAAGGTCAATACATATATTCAATTGTTGAAAATGGCGGATAAAACGTATTTTTTTAATCGACCAGACAGAAAATACCAAAAGCCGGGCATGTTCTGCCAACAATATAATTATTTGCCACGTTTGATGTTTTTCTAACATAATTTTAGGGAATAGAAATTCCATGTAAAGGGTGTTTAATAATTACGTTGTTGTGAAAAAATTGCTGTTCAAATTTTTGTATTCCCCGACTGCAAGATATAGTGCTATTGTTAAGTCTTATTTTGGGTAGTTTTTCACATTACAGCTTTATTCACAAAAGGTGTTGGAAAAGAAATATCCGCTACCTTTTAGTTACAAGAAAGAGATCAAATATTGAAAGACTTGCATATAGCAGTGATATTCTGAAGTACAGTTAAATCGAGTTCGAGCCATGACATTAAAATGACGTTGCGTCTTTCAGTCCCATTTCACTAGACACCATGTACACATTAGTCATGTTATTATTCGCCATCTTGGATACACCCAACAGTCGTTTATTTTGTATTGAACAACGTAACACCCATTGAAAGTTCATGTCCATTAGAGTGGATTACACCTCTCAGATGTCACAACGAAACATACGCGTTTATCTATGTAACTCGTCCTTTGCAGAACGGTATCCTCACTGTCATTCTGTAAGCCTCTCGGTTCTGTGCAAGTTGCCCAACTTTTTCTAGTGTCATGTTCAGACTGTCTTCGATGTTATGTGTCCATTGTAGTCTTGGTCTGCCTCTTATTCTCCTACCTGGAACTTTATCCTCCATGATTAATGTTTCTTCTTTCGTTCGCTTGGAACATGCTCATATCTAAAGTCTTGTCTCTTCTATAAACTTGTCTGTGTTCTGTACCTGCTACAGAGGCCCGTAGAGTTTTTTTCTTCCACTGATGTTTCTCTGGGCAGTGTATTTGTCTCAGCATTTCAAAATGACCAGAAATAGGTATTCGTGTTACCAAAATAAGTTGATAAAACAACCTAATAGTTTCTCACGTTGTCGCCCTCTGTCTCTGGTGCCTTCAATCTTGCCTGTTGTGATTATGTTCTCTAAACCTGCCTGTCTCATGAAGTGGCCAAAAAAAGAAGATTGCCTTTTTCTTATATTCTTGATTAAGGTCCGTTTCGCATTTAACTCTTTTAACACCTCTACATTAGTTTTTCTGGCAGTCCATGGTATTCTCAGCATTCTTCTGTAGACATCTCTGTTGCCTCCAATCTCCCACCTTCCAGTTTGTTTATTGTCCAAGACTCGCACCCATATGTTAGTATAGGGGTTATATAGCACTGCAGAACTCTCTTTCTCACCTCTAATGACAAGGTCATATTACACAGTATATTTTTCATTTTTCTGAATGTTGTTTTTGCCTGTCCTATTCTGCATCTTATTTCTGTTAAACTTCTTCCATCTGCTGTAATCATTGTACCTAGATATTTGAATTGGTGGACCTGTTTTAATACTATATCATTCACTATGATCTTGCAAGGTGTGTTATTTTCTTCCTTTGAAATAACCATTACTTCTGTTTTCTTGATATTTAGGAAGAGGCCTTTCTCTTTGCTTTCTGTGACTACTACTTTAATTAAGTTTTGAAGGTCTTCCTCACTTTTTGCAATCAGAACAGTGTCATCCGCATATCTCAAATTATTTATGTTATGTCGTCCCACTGATATTCCTGGGTATATACTACGATTATCTCATGGATAGATTACATAAGATAAATACTAAAACACCAAGCCTGCACTACGGCAACAGTATCACAGCGAAAGAAGGAAGGCTTCGGCTCCCCATGACGCCTGGCGGCACACTTGTACAAGACAAGACAAAAGATGACAAGAACAATAACTACGCTCCGAAGATTGTCATTGCTTTCTGAACTCTCTGGATGCATAATTGTCTGTGACAGAATTCGAGGTAGGTACCTTGGCCGTAAAAGTCGTACTGTGTACCACTCGTCCACAGAGCCGAACACCTCTTACAATGGGTCTAGCAGATAACTCTCGCCATTTTGCTCCCATTTCGGGCTCCCAGAAGAACACGGCTGACATATTATCTAAAGCGCACAGCTCAATTAATCCTATCCTAGTTCCCGACGATCCCATCTAGCAGCTGCCACTAAATTATAACCCAGAATCCTCGTGTCGAGTTTCAGAAAAATGAACTGGATACTTCCAGAGACAGAAATTATCCTCCAAATCTCTCAACCCCAACCATGAGTCGCAGGCTAATCCATCTTCACAATCTCCCAAACTGTTTGCTCTTGTCTAGTCCCAGGGTGCTTTCTATAGAATCGGTCCAAGGTGGTTGTTAAAGGATGAATGTGAAAGCTGACGCTAACAAAGAAACTAGTTACGGTAGCAGTGGTAGTCCCACTTCAGGGCGGACTTTATAGGCACTCAGAATGTCCGGTTCAGTCGGTAAAACTGATTGGTATCTCCAAGGGAGGTACGTCAGAAAATAATGTTTCTGGTGGCGGTCAAGAGCAACTTGACCCTGGGCATCCAGAAAAAAGCATCCGTTGTACTTGAGACTGAAAAAAGTGGAATATTCTGTTTTAGCTCTACAGTGGTTTTTTTAAATTGATAATATATTTGTATGGCTGACTGGCTATCTGTCTGTGTGGTTGTCTGGCTGGCTGGCTAGCTATCTGTCTGTCTGTGTATCTGGCTGTGTGTTTATTTTTGGATATCTGACTGTCTTCCTATCTGGCAGACTTTCTGTCTGGCTGTCTGTTTGTCTGGCTGTCTGTCTGGCTGTCTGTTTGGCTGTCTGGCTAGATGGACTTTTACCTGATTGCAAGCTTGCGAATATTACAGAAAGACAACCATGCCCGTAGATAAGGGCAGGGTTTAGTGTGTTTTCAAACCCCTCCCTTAACAAATATGAAAATAACTACAAGGAATTTGTTACAAGGAAAACCAAAATGTCGATAAAATCCCTCCCGTGGCAATGTTTCACAAAAAGGTCTTCAAAATTAGGTAAAACCCCCTCCTTAAGGTATTCATATTTACGACCGTGAAGAGAACTCTTAAAGAACTGTTACGAGATTGCAGACCTGAGGAGAAAGACATAGCCTATACTCGTCAGTTTCGAACAGAAGTGGTAGGACAGAATGGAAACTTGAAAACAGACTTCATATCATAGAATCTGCATTTCTGTTCTGAGAGATAAGCGCAGAAAAAGAATACGAAAGACTTCTAAACAATTACAGGCATAATGAAATATTGTAGTAAAAAAACAGAGCATCATCATCAGGTAGCAGTCATCACAGTCTTTCGAAATTCCTGTCTATATTGTGCTAATCTTCCTGTTTCTTTAAGTGTCTGTTCAGTTAGTCTTTGATTTCTTTCGTCCATCTTCTTCCTGATCTACCGCGTTTTCGTTTCCCTAGCATCCTCCCCTCCATTATGGTTTTTTCGATATGCCGTGCCGTTTGGTATGGCTAAAATAGTGTAATTTTCATAAAGCGAACCGTGTTATTGAGCCCATTTTTGTATTCTATTCTGATGATTATGATGAACTTTAAAAACATCATCAACGGAGAAACTATTCAGACAATATATGGCAGCAAAATGACACAAGATGAAGATACAACAACAGAGATATCTACCAGAATTGTCTTAGCATCAAGTGAGTTCCACCACCTAACAAACATCTGAAAATTAAAAAAATAATAAGTAAACATACCAAACTACGACTGTTTAACTCCAGTATGATATCCGTGTTGACATATGTTGCGAAAGTTTAAAAATGATAAAGGCGTTGGAGAAGAAATCGAATTCATTTGAAAACAAATATCTTGGAAGATTCTTAAATATTGGTTGGGAAGAATTCAGTCAAACAAGCAAGTTAGAGAAGACTAAACAGTAATATGTTTCCACAACAATAAGAATAAAACGATGAACTTATACCAGAAATGTACTTAAAATGAATGAAAACAGACTGTCCCTACAAGCATTATAATGGGTACCAGATGACAAAAGAGAAAGACCAAATGGAGACCCTTCGCAGAACAACCATCAAAGAGGGTATAACTATGACTCTCAACAACATACAAGAATTACATAGAGCAGCATCGAACTGGGGATCTCTGGTTTCTGCCCAATGCACCATGTTCGTCGCCGCAGGAACATAAGATAGATTACGAGGATTTTTCTGTAATATTTTGTTTCAATATGTAATGAGTTAGTAATATATGCTAGTCTTTCTTCTTCGCGTAGAAGACAAGACACACGAACGGATACAAATGACACTAATTATATATATATATATATATATATATATTATATATATATATATATATATATATATATATATAATATATATATATATATTATATATATATATATATATATATAATATTATATATATATATATTATATATATATATATATATTATACAGATTACACATTTATACTACTGCTCTGCAGTTTTTTCGCTTCCTTTAACTACTTTCGTACAAACACATTTGCCTGGGCCAACGTCACATCCATCAAGTACTCCAACAACTTGAACTTTGTGAGAGGTTCCAGATTTGACAGAGCCACTCTAGGCTCAGTGAAGAGGCCTGCCAGCGACAGGGACCAATCTCATAACAGGGAGTAAGTGCTGACAGTCTCATGAGACAGAATGGTTGTTGAGACCCGGTTATTGATGTTTGCATAACTATGGTACTATGGTATTTTTGCGGTCTGAAAAGATGGAAGAGTTATACTAGAATGATGGTAACGATATTGCTATATTATGTAGTGAGGTTATGTGAGAAGCGTTAATGGATTTTTTTATTAACATCATAAAATGTCTTACCGGATATAGTAGGTGATAACGAATCTACACAACTCTCGAAAAAAAAACGTTGAAAGGACGAAGAGGATTTAATTTATTGTACTCGGTTTACCATATATGTATTACGTCCCTCTCACGGAAGCAGCAATGGGCTTATAGAGAGTACCACATATAGCACGTAACTCCGTAGGTTTCAGCGATAACCTCCAGGGGTATCTGAGAATTTCGACTGTGTAAACACGACGTCAAGAGTGGGCTCTTGATCTCTTCACCACAAAGCGAACGACTTAATTACACCAGACAATCCCGTAGAAAACTCTCGATATCTACTATTTTGTCTAATGGTCAATGTGCAATCTATGACATGCCACAATGTTCATCTATCTAATATTTACTTTCATGTCATTCTCTGTTACTTGTTCTTTGATTCATGTCAATTGTAACAATATCCCCCCCCCCCAACTTTTTCAACCATAACGTGTCGAAAATATACGGTGTCTATAAAGTCGTTTCGCACTAACGTCACACAGAGCCGAACTAAATATTAACAATTCATATAACTTAGTGTCATTACCAATGCAAATAAGGAACCAAGGAAATTTGTAGACACAGGGTTATAAATACAGTTCCTTTTTAATATTTAGTAAGCAACTTATATTTAATATTTGAATATTTCAGCTATTCCTCATTAGTTTCTCTAGATGTCTGTGATAATCTCAGCATTTCGTATTAGTTTTCCTAGATGCATGTGATACTCTCAGCATTCCTCATTAGTTTCTCTAGATGTGTGCGATACTCTCAGGTTCTTCAATAGAACTACATTTTTCTTCGCTATGTAACATCACTTGGTTTAGGTTATATATTTTAATTCATATCTGCACATAATACATTGGAATTCAGCATGGTTTTATAAGTCACTTTGATCTTAGATGGGATGGGGCAGCCACCTCCAACCATGACCTATTTAGTCGCCTCTTACGACATGCATGGACAGTGAAGATTGCTGCAGTTCTTAGCTTCACTTTCGTGTCTCGGTATTACTCGGTCGTAGCAGATTGTAATTGAAAAATGTACATTGTGATTTATGTGAATGTGAGTAGTTTCCCATGTCAGGTGCTGTGTTAATGTTAGTAGTTTTCAAATGTGAACGTTTTGTGAATGATAGTAGTTTCCAAATGTGAATGTTTTGTGAATGTTAGTGGCCTCCACATGTCAATAATTGAATGTTAGTAGCTTCCAAATGTCAATATGAGAATATTAGTATTTCCACCGTGTCAACGTGTGAATGTTAATAGTTTCCACACGTCAATGTATGAATGTTAGTGGCCTCCACATGTCAATATGCGAATGTTAATGGACTCCACATGCCAATATGTGAATTTTAATGGACTCCTCATGTCAATGTGTGAATGTTAGTAGTTTCCTCATGCCAATGTTGTGTGAATGTTAGTATTTTCCCCATGTTAATGTGAGAATGTTAGTATTTTCCCCATGTTAATGTGAGAATGTTAGTAATTTCCCCTTATCAATGTTGTGTGAATGTTAGTAGTTTCCTCATTTCAATGTGCAAAATGTTAATAGTTTCCCCATGTCAGCGTTGCGTGAATGTTAATTGGTTCCCAATGTTAATTAAAATATGTTTAACTATTCTTCTTCTAACGTTTGCATCTATCTACTATTATTTATGATTTTAACTGACATTTGATTGAGTAGCTGGCTGCAGTAAACTGGGCACCATATGTTAAGTGAATATTAGAAAAATAAATATAAAAAGTGTCAAATAACCGATTTATATGAAATAATATACAGAATCGATGTTTCGACCAAAAGGGCTTTGTCAAGACAGGGTTAAATAAACATAATAGAATCACAACAGCAAGTAGAGACTACATGTCAACAATGTAATATAAATGACATTTTTTAAAATTGATTTCGTGGTTCTATTCTGTTTGTATCTTGATAAAAAATCTTTTGGTACAAACGTCGATTCTATGTATTGTTCTACGTAAGATTGGTATTTAACCCTTGTACATATGATTTTAACGACAAAAATACGCGTCAATTATTACAACACACTCCTATAATTTACTACATTCTTGGCAGAATCCCGATTCAGTGCGGCAGATTACATCTTCTGCGAATATTAAAGAAATGCAATACGCATTTTGAATACATGCTCACTTCTGAACGAGCATCCTTAAATTAAATCGTGTGCTGAAGCCGCACCACCATCATTGCTTTATAGGTAAAGTTAAACGGCTATTATACCATCCCAAGCTGACATTAAATAAATCTTGAAGGAAAGTGATTACCATTTATGTTTTCATCCAAGGCGAATCAACAAGAACCACACGGCGTTTTCGTTTTCAAGAATTACCCAAGGACAGTAACTGCAGGTAATAAACAATTTTTTATGTCGATGCTCTGTTATCAGATGGAACTCTCGAATGCACTCGTCTCTACTTTAAGCTCTTCTTCCCGGCAGACAATGTATCGTATTCTCTTCCTCGGGTGAAATATACCTGATAAGATCGCATGATTAAAGGTATACAGTATACGACCTCTATTCCTCTGCTGGTTTGGGGTAATGAAGGCATTCTGTGTTTTCCGAAAGTTTATTTACATGTAAGCAAACATGTTGAAGGTAACGCATTTATTTCCGAGAAGGAAACCGAGGGCAGGTTATGTGTGAGGGCTGTGCATAGCGCGAGCGAGTAGCAAGGTTATAGCTAGATCGACATGGCAGACGGTCAGTGGGGTGTCACGAGTTTATTGGTTTGCACCGCTCATTCACACGACCTTTACGTTGCACTCAAGCAGAAGAGTAACTGATCTAATAATTCTCTAAAGAAGTACACTATTTTCCTGATGATCATTTGTCGCTCTTTATGTCTACGTTTGACAATCATTACTGACGTTGGCGCTCATTTGTCCCTCTTTATGTCTGTCTACGTTTGACAATATCACAATTTAAAATGTCATATATGTATTTATTCAATTATACTGGAATCTCCATGGTTAGTGGTTACGTAAGTTGCCTACGAGAGTTCAAGGGTTTGATACCTGCCCGTGACGTTTTGTATGAAAGTGAATTTTTATGATATCCCTTGAGAATATCACTTGAAGCTGCTGTCTTAATATCATAAGTGATATGCTTTGCAGTGCGCGTGCTGCTCTGTTGAATGGGACGGAATTCATATTGCTAAGAAGATATTAGCACTTATAGTGCTAAGAAGTCAATCCTCTTTGCCACAGATGGGTAAAATCTGCAGTTATGAAGCGACATGTATATCATCTGCAGTTATGAAGCGACATGTATATCCTCCCTCAGTTATGAAGCGACATGTATAACATCTGCAGTTATGATATCTAGTGGATAAGGAAGAGCACCATGAAGATCCTAACAAGAGAATGTGGTACAACGTACGTTCTGCGTCTATTCATTTTTCTAACCTGAGTACAAAAACTCTAGACCAGTGATTCTCAAACTCTTTTCCTGCTATTTTCTCATTTCATACATAGTATTTATTATGGTGTCCCTTTTGATATAAATCATATTGTCTAATGCCTACTTTCATATAAATCATATAGTATAATGTCCCCTTTTATGTAAATCACTCATATAAATCATAAATAATTATCACTTTTATATAAATCATATAGTCTAATGTCCCCTTTTGTATGTATCATAGATGGGCAGCTTTTTGGGGTCGACAGCTTTATTTAGCTATTTTTCGTCTGGTATGATGTGAGCAAGTTGTATCTTTAGTCTTTAAAGCGTCATGTTGTATTTTCTGAGCTCGTGGATCAGTACATCTAGTAAT
Organism: Meghimatium bilineatum; assembly: GCA_034231615.1. NCBI lineage: Eukaryota > Metazoa > Mollusca > Gastropoda > Stylommatophora > Philomycidae > Meghimatium > Meghimatium bilineatum. Next base: position 18,042,487 of record CM067316.1, on the reverse strand, counting down.
TACCCGTGTGTTGCCGGGACCCGAAAGGGGAGCAAAGAATAGCAACACTGTTTACCTTCCATGCATGTCGTAAATGGCTACTAAGGGGGTTATGGGATGGAGATGGCTATCCCATGACATATAGGGTCAGTGACCCAAAGCCATGCTGAAGTCGGATGTGTCAGGACGAAAGGCGCAGATATCGCAGCAATGCTGTAAACCATGACACAACGCATTCCGTTCTCCGGACTATATCCTGCTAATCTGCAGGAGTTTGAGAACGAACGCAGAAGAAGAAGAAGTACATCTAGTACTTTTAGATCAGATTGCCAGACCAGAAAATATGGATTCGCGGGCCACATTTGGCCCAAGGTTCGTAATTTTCCAAACACTAATACATAGATTTGATAGTATATTTCCTCTGTCAGTATGGAGTATTTAGGGCGGTGTCCCCTTTTGTATAAGTATATAGTTTGGCGCTTCCTGTCATATACATTATATTATCCGGCGCTCCTTAATTCAATATTTATTGATTGGTTAATTTTCGATTCTTACATACAGTAAACACTCTAGAATCAAGGGTTGAGCGATACATTAATGAAATATTTAAGTAATACAATATATTGTTCATTCTTTAAACAGTCACATAATGTGTGATGACTTTTTTTCCATCTGAAAACTGAAGTAGATTTTAATTTCTGCGCCTTTCGGCGTAACACATCTGACTTCATCATGAATTCTGGCTTACTTTGAGATGAAACAGTCCACTTTCACTTCATAACCTTCACTGTCCCCTCTTGCGACATGAAAGTAAACGTATTATTTGCTCCTCTTTCGAGTGCCCGCCCTCCCCCGGCAGCACACGGTCTTAAAAAGTAGCTAGGAGATTCACATTTTTCCCCATGTCTCTTGATTGGTTCAAAGTTCTCTAAGACTTCATCTCTTCTATCGTCCCTTGACACTTTATCAACCTTTCCCTAAAATGTGTTAACACTATACCTTTTTTTTTTGTTTGAAGATATCACCTACTTTGAGAATCCCTGTTTTGGAAGATTGACATGCTGAGGTATGCTGAGAAGCCATTTCAAGTGCCTTGCCTAGGAAATGGAGTTTTTAAAAAGCCCGACCATTCTCAAGACGTCTTTACTCTGCACAAGGGTCTAGGCCCTCATTGTGATGCCACTTAAGCGCGTAGTAATTGGGCTATTTTCAAATACATTTGAACGTGTTTCCATAATTTTTTCTCTCGTTTACTTCTGCTCCTTTAATGCCTCTCCCCCTCCCTCCTATCTCGCTCTCTCCCTCTCGGCGTGTACATTCCTCTTGGTATAATTACACGAAAAAATTAGTTCTGAAGTATGCTTGAGCTTGACAGCAGGATTTGGGGGACTTTGTGGACTATTTGTACTAGTGGATCAACCATGTACTATAAAGATTGTACTGCGTTGTGTGGAAGTATATCTTTTGCCAAAACCATTACAACTCTGATTTAACTGTGGAACGGTGTGACTTTGTTATAGGATAACCCAGAACATCAACTGTCCTAAATACAAGCGAAAACACAGAAACGTGAATGTGAAATATACATATGGAAATGAAAGACATCTCCAATGCAATATATCTCCTCCAAAAGAATCAACAAACCAAAATATTTTGCACTAGAATAGGATAATGCAGGCTGCCTCTACAAGATTACCTCTACTTACTAAGAACTACTAACAATAGATAACACCAAAGTGAAACAAGCCAAAGAATTTAAATATCTAGGCAGCATTTTTTCCGAAGATGGATGATTAGACAGAGAAATAGAAACAGGGTGCCAGAAAGCAAAACACAGTGACGTACCAACTTTCACCATTACTTCTTCATCCAAAGATCAAGATGGAAATTAAAAAAACAAATAATATCTACAATTTTTATACCATCACTGTGCTACCAATGTCAAACATGGTCTTTAGCAGCTTCGCAGCAAAGAAAAATCGTCACATGTGAAATGAAGTGTCCGAGAAAAGCTGCAATGGTTACCACACTAGATAAAATAAGAAACGAAGAAATTAGGAAAAGAGTTGGTATAATATCATGCATGAAACATAATGAGAGACAGCAAGTAAAATTGTTCGGTCACCTTATGAGGATGAAGCCAAACCAAATACAAATAAGAGCATATAATACAAGAATATCCGGGCGTAAAGCCAAAGGAAGACCAAGAAAACGGTGGATAGAAAACATCAAGATAACCTTGAACAAACATGGACTAAATGCAACCTCGGCGACACATCTGGCTTTGAAACGACAGCTTAAGCTTCCACCCCTACGCTTAACGGCAAGTGTGAATGCGATCAACATTCATTCACCCGGGGAAAGACAAAAAACAATAGACAACTAATAAATTTATACCTGTGTATCTGGAATCCGACAACTGAGCACATACTTTAGGACTGTCCAACATGCAAAGAAACACACACAGAGAGAGAGAGAGAGAGAGAGAGAGAGATGATTTGTCCAGATGATACAGGGCTGAGACAACAACTATTGGGAAATTGATCTTAAATGAAAAAGCCAGTGTGTTTTGTCGACTGGATTGACAATTTAGCATGATTACAAAAGTCAGTGGATTATGCTCTGTCGACTGGATTGACAATTTAGCATGACTACACAAGCTGAATAAAGAAGATACAAAAAAATATAACTTTGTTACAGACATTGAAAAATATACTGTCATGCGGTTCCTTCTTATAGTCCATTCTGCATGGCTTTGGTCATGATGTCCGTTTAGTCTTCTGCTTCATGTTGTGTCAATCATTTCTTATAGCCCATGCTGTGTGGAATTGGTTATGATGTCTGCCTACAGCCTTCTGTCCCGTGTGCTGTCAATAATTTTTGTAACCAACGTTCTCTTATTCCTAAATGCCAGACTGTCAATCATCTTCCCTCGTGGTCTTCCCCCACCCCCCTTGCTCTTCAACTTGCCTGTTGTCACGATGTGCACTATATTTCCTCTTCTCACATTGTTTTTAAAAATATGGACTTTCTGATGCGAGTGAAAACCTCTCGTTTTTGTTTTTGTTAAATGAACTACTTTCATGATATCTTCATGCATTTTTATCTGTTTATGGTGTTCTCAACATTGTTCTATAAAACCACATCAGCGCCAGAAAATGGTGGAAAATGAAACTGATACTTTTGCAGTTAAAGACGTGCATCTCTCCGTTAGAAAGATAATGATTTAGATGTTCTCTGAAGTAAAGTCGATTCAGGACGTAGCGATCGACATATTTTGACTAGTGATTTTAAGGCAATATTTACGTTAAGTATGTTGCCATTGCTTTAAATAGGTTGAGATGCACAATTTCCTGCGATGGAATTTGAACTTAGTAGTATGGTTGACCGATACGCATTCCGTAGTTCTCCTCCAAGAGCCTGGCTGATCTGATTGTTTGTTGTTTAGCGAAGTCAAGCAGTACCTTCTCAAGTCAGATGTGTGGGAAAATGTATTGAGATCAGATGTCCAATAGTGTATTAATCCTAGTCTTCATCTACATTAGTAAATATCAGGGAAACTCAGTTGACAGCATGTGAAATGCTACATCAGTAAATATCAGGGAAACTCAGTTGATAGCATGTGAAATGCTACATCAGTAAATATCAGGGAAACTCAGTTGACAGCATGTGAAATGCTACATCAGTAAATATCAGGGAAACTCAGTTGACAGCATGTGAAATGCTACATCAGTAAATATCAGGGAAACTCAGTTGACAGAATGTGAAATGCTACATCAGTAAATATCAGGGAAACTCAGTTGACAGAATGTGAAATGCTACATCAGTAAATATCAGGGAAACTCAGTTGACAGCATGTGAAATGCTACATCAGTAAATATCAGGGAAACTCAGTTGACAGCATGTGAAATGCTACATCAGTAAATATCAGGGAAACTCAGTTGACAGCATGTGAAATGCTACATCAGTAAATATCAGGGAAACTCAGTTGACAGCATGTGAAATGCTACATCAGTAAATATCAGGGAAACTCAGTTGACAGCATGTGAAATGCTACATCAGTAAATATCAGGGAAACTCAGTTGACAGCATGTGAAATGCTACATCAGTAAATATCAGGGAAACTCAGTTGATAGCATGTGAAATGCTACATAAGTAAATATCAGGGAAACTCAGTTGACAGCATGTGAAATGCTACATCAGTAAATATCAGGGAAACTCAGTTGACAGAATGTGAAATGCTACATCAGTAAATATCAGGGAAACTCAGTTGACAGAATGTGAAATGCTACATCAGTAAATATCAGGGAAACTTAGTTGACAGCATGTGAAATGCTACATCAGTAAATATCAAAGTATCTCAGTTTGCAGCATATGAAATGTCACGTACACGTGAATAGCCGTTTGAATTACTGTAAAATTACAGAACTGTCACTGCAACTACTCTGAAAGTGACGTTATCTTTTATCCTTCAGTTTGTCTCCTGTTTGATCAACGTCTTTGAGCGTCAGTTCTTGATGAATCCTTCAGATATTGAGAATGTCTAAACGCCTACTGCGAAAATTAATTTGTTATCTAACAACCCGCTGCTAAGAATAATCTAAATGTGTGCATGCGATCCTCCATGTCACAATGATTGTCTGTTTTCAGAAATCTGCATTTGTTGATGTTTTCTTACATGTAACACATCGCTTTGATCTATATAACTTCTTCTTCTGCGTTCGTTCTCAAACTCATGCAGATTAGCGGGATGTAGTCCGGAGAACGGAATGCGCTGTGTCATGGTTTACAGCATTGCTGCGTATCTGCGCCTTTGGGACTGACACATCCGACTTCAGCATAGCTTTGAGTAACTGACCCAATATGGGATGGGACAGTCAACTCCATCCCATAACCTTCTTAGTCGTCTCTTACGACATGCGTGGAAGATAAACAGTGTTGCTATTCTTTGCTCCCCTTTCGGGCCTGGCAACACACGGGCGGATCTGTATATGAATTATAACATGTCTAGAATAAATGAGGCTAAGATGTCAGCCGTATACACAAGAAGTGACAGGTTCGAATCACAATCGCGTCTTGTTTAAAAAATGTCTATTTTCTGAGATCTCTGAGGATATTCGCTGGAAACTGCAGAATCACGCGCTATGAGTGGCACTTTCGGCCTGCGGTGTGCATCGTTGTTGAGAGGGAGGAGTATATATGGGGAAATCCGAATGTAATAATGGTAATCCTCAAGATCTTCTGAGCTTTGAGCGCTACTGTGGGATTAGAAGAATGTTTGTCAATCAAGAAATATCTGGAACTGTCAGTCTCTCGTGTAATGGTGGAAACCCGTAAATAAGGTGGTTCAATGACATATTCAAACCCCACCCCCGTAAGGAATTCAGAATATGACTTATATTACAAGGAATATAGCCAAAACATAGGTAAACACCCTTTTAACGAGTTTAAAATACGTTTTGCAACACCTGGACACATGAAAGCAGATTATTTGTCAGAGGATGGAGCTGCTGATGATAAACCAAATGAGCCAATAAGTATCATCAAAAGAAGCAGATGTTCAAAGCAATTAGAGAGCAAAATCCACCACAAGATGACTACCATATTGTGAACAGAGCAGAATATTCTGAATAAGTCATTCCGCGTATCAGAACAGGACACAACTGGCTCCACAGCAACATGTATTCAAAGTTTAAGATTGGCAACACGGCCATATTTATATGTGGACATGCTCCTCAAACAGCGGAGCATATTCGTCAGGAATGAGCCGAATATGAAAAGCTGAGGCAAATACGCTGATCCAGAGAAACAACAATGGAAGAATAACTCCACGAACCTTTGTAAGAACTACAAAATGCAGTAGGCCCACTAAAGTTTATAAAAGAAACAAAACTTCTAACATAAGTACATTCCAGGCGAAAAAAAAAGAAGAAAGACCAGTTGAGGGAAGAACACTGGCCCACAGAGATGGACATCCACAAAAAGCTGTATGGCAACACTGAGGAGCTTTCAACTACAGCAGTATTTATTAAGAAAGCAGGACTTGCTGTGCAGACATGTCAAACTGCGAACGACAAGAAGAAGAAGAAGAAGAAGAAAGCTAGAATGTGTGTAAATACCTATTTAGCGATCCATCGCAAAAATATCAACTTTCTCATGAAAAAGAGGGAATTTTCACTAGAAATTGTTGCATCAATGGATGTGTCCACAGCTCAACGATGATGGTCTGACGACTAGTCAACTAGTTATAAATATCTGATCCCTCACAAATTTAATTTACTGTGATTTAATAATAGTTTAATATTGTATCACCCATATGCGTGTGGGCATTTGTGTTAGTTTGTGAAAATAGGTTCCAATAATGTATATGCGAACTCATCGTGGAGCCGCGTTAGCGCAGTTGTTATTTGAGTTCATTCCTCAGTTGAGGCGGGAATGTTTTTCAGATCGAAACGGTTCCCGGGACGACCCTGCCTTAAATGGGTACCGGATTAATCCGGGAAGTAAAGACTGCGAGGGAAAGGAGATGGCTACCGCCCTCATTTGCAGAGCTTCTGAAATGTGAGATCGCTAAAATCTCACACCCCTACGACATTAATAGTAAACTTTGTACACTATGGGTACTTTACTTTACTTTACTAATATGCGAACTCATTATAATGTATGAATCTTTTATGTCAACTAATTGTGCTTCTAAGAATTGCTATTATTATTTGACATTGACCGTACAAATATGTAGGATTCTTTTAATACACGTTCAATGTTTCAACAAACAAAAAAACTAAAGAAATCTGCATACACTTGTTCCATATTTACACAGCAATATGAATAACGTTGAATATAAAATAAATCAACAAATTTACAGAATTATTATCTTCTTGTTATTTTATTTAGCTCATATAAGACATTGATAATATGTTGTTATTTTATTTAGCTCATATAAGACATTTTTAATATGTTGTTATTTTATTTAGCTCATATAAGACATTGATAATATGTTGTTATTTTTTACCGAAAATATATGATTTTGGGTGGGGCACTATGATTATTAGATTGTATATAAAAATTCATAAATTTGTAGGTCATTATTCATGAATTTAAGATCGTTGCCAGGTTTGCAGTATTTTAAAATATATTTCACTAAGTATATCTTTCAAATATTATTTCATGTTTTCCATTTCTCATAACTCAGACACTCTTTCTATATTTCACTGTTTTCTCTCACTCTCTCTCTCTCTCTTTCTCTCTAGCGTCCTCGTTGTCGTGGTGTGTCTTTACATCTTCAAAGCCGTTCTCACAAAATATATTCTATACAATTTAGTTGTCACCACGAAATCTTATCTCACATTGCAACCATGAAACACCTAGATGCTACTATTGAGACAGCAAACCGTATGCTACTATTGAGACAGCAAACCGTATGCTATTATTGAGACAACAAACCTTATGGTATTATTTAGACAGCAAACCGTATGCTACTATTGAGACAACAGACATTATGCTACTGTTGAGACCCGTAGAAAACTACTTATATCCCTGCATAATAAGACATATTAGGTCGCACTGCTTTAAACAACAGTTACACCCAGGCACGAACTTGGTCTAAATTTCTACATACGACAAACTTTTTGCATAAATATTGAACATAAAATAAAATTGCACCCTTCTGGTAGCTGAGACACATAGATTGTTTTGTTCAGATTTTCAGACGCCAATAGACCAACCCTGAATAATAAGAGGCGTAGTGTTGGCTTGTGCTGTGAAAAACCCTGGCCTGTCATGTCCTGTTATTGCAATAAGGACACACCTTCCATGAAAATCCATTCCTCTTTTAAAACTTCAACTACTTTGCTGGAAGTTTGCTATGTAATTATACAAATAGGAAGCGCTGTGGTGTTTCTTTATCGTCTGAGATATGTATTATGCAGAGGTGGGAGATTTGTTTGAAATTATGCGGGTGAAAATGTGTGAGACAATTTTATATATCCGTATTGTCAGAATCACTCCAATCTTTCCTTGTAAGAAGTAAATAATTTTAAAAATGTGTTCCTTTTTCACGCCATTGAGACGTATTAGGAAATATGGAGTTAGGCCCGTATTGTTAATTGACCAACATTAAACCTGGCGATGAAGTGGACAGCTTTAAGCTTTTTATTTTCCCCAGAAAAATTCAGGTACTATTGGCACAGCAAACCTCATGCTACTATTGAGACAGCAAACCGTATGCTACTATTGAGACAGCAAAACCGTATGCTACTATTGAGACAGCAAACCGTATGCTACTATTGAGACAGCAAACCGTATGCTACTATTGAGACAGCAAACGTATGCTATTATTGAGACAACAACCTTATGGTATTATTTAGACAGCAAACGTATGCTACTATTGAGACAACAGACATTATGCTACTGTGAGACCCGATGCGTGTGATGTGTCACCTCGGTTACTCAACGGAGGAGGACCTATGGTTGTGTCAGAAAGGTTATAGGCTGTTAAGAGCTGCCTGCTCACAGCTAACGGGATTGTTTCATCAGCACCATCATGCACCGTGGTATCAGCTTAGCAATTAATTGGTAACACTCATGGGTGTCGGCTGTGCACTCATCCTAGGAAACTGTTGACCACCACCTTTTTTGAATGCCCAGCGCTGGAGGACGTCAGGAAAATGCTATCTCCCTCCAGGGCTAGATAAATGAAACACATTATATGAAACAAAACAACAGCTCACACACACATGCATATATCGCACAATGTCATTGTGTCAAAAGAATAAGTCATGGACCGCTGGACCATGGCTATCTACGTTGCTTCAGGTCTTCTAGCTGAAATAAATTGGACTCCGTTGTTTACGTTTTTGATTATTGTTGAGATTTTCATTAGTTGCTATTTACATATTTAGAATCGCATGCCAAAAATAGCCAAAGCCGCCCAGTATATTACACGGAAATCGGAAACTAGTTCATGTTTATGTGTTAGTAGACAGGTCTCATATAAAGTCGACCGGTCACGGCTGGATCAGAAACCAACCAGCCATCAGTTGGTAAATGTCGAAATTTCTTTTCCTCTACAAAAAAATTAATAAATAAATAAAAAATAAGATGCCCGTAAGTCAGAATGACCTTGCAATTTTTGTGTTCTTGTATATTTGAACAGTAGTGTCTGTGCCGGGGGGGGGGGGGGGGGAGAAGGGAGTGACATGCTGCCTGCAAGTGCACATAATATTGGATTACTGGCACGACTCTGAAATACTGTATATGTATATGTTTCTCCTACGCCGAACACCTAGAAAAAATATCCGATACAGATGTTTACCTAATGAGTTCCATAGTTGATATTGACGTAACAATAGTTTGCACTGGTCTAAGCGGGAAGTTCGTAACGAAATCTATGCAAAACCGGTGGGGAAAACGCGAGAGACAATTTTAGCCACAATTTTCTACTTTCCGATATGTTTCTATCGTTCTTCTTCGTCTTTATCTCTCTCTCTCTCTCTTTCTCTCTCTCTGTCTCTCTCTCTCTGTCTCTCTCTCTATTCCTGAAGTCTTCTTCGTCTGTGCACTTTCTCAAAATCCTGCAGGTAGATGGGAAGCAGCCTAGAAAACGGAATGCTTTATTTTATGGTTTACGTACTGCCTACGTTATATACGTAAATCGGCCTGAAACATCCGACTTCAGCATGACTTTTGAGTTCCTTAGATCATCATTTGAATGGGACAGCGAAATTAACCTATAAAACCTCATTAGTCGACTAACATGGCAGGTAACAGTATCGCTATTATTAACTCCCCTTTGGGTACATCAGGGACTAATGTATCCAAACTTTTACCGAAACAAACGATACTTTATTTAACGAAACGAATTTTATCTAAAAGCGCATACAACGTAAGATCTATCGTCTTATGCGCAACACACTGAGAGGTCCCCCTCCCCTGGAATAACCTTTGGGGTGGGGCCTCTCAGTGCATTGCGTACAGATCGAATGATCGCTAGTAGATGAGTCGTGTTTTGTTTATCTCGGCGTACCGGAAACTGTATGTAATCAAGCCTAATATTAAAAAGTTGGAATGGAATCAAGTGATATACACACATTAGACTATACTGAAACCCCTAAAAGACAGGGGTAATTACTCAAGTAAAATATATTCTTATACAAATATATTATTTAATGTTAGATGTACACAGGGCTATAGATGTGTCTTCATCTAATGTTGGATGAGTGGGTAGGCGGGGGGGGGGGGGTTAACCTAAAAGAAATAATCATATCATTGCGTGCGCAATATCTGTGTATTCAGTAGATTATTTTTGATGACCTCTTTTAGAGAAACTCTGATGGTGCGGGGGGGGGGGGGGTTACCGTCTGCTACGATAAATTCCTGTGTAAGTCCAAGTATACAATCAATGTTGATGAAGGCGTAGATACGCTGGGCTGGTCACATGGTCCTCATGAAAGATCACCGTCTACCAAAACAGCTGTTTCATGGTTAACCCCAAACTGGCTCCCGCAAGGCGGGAGGATAGAAGAGGTGTTTCAAAGACACTCTTAGGACATCACTGGCTCACTTCAAAATAGACTCTGGGGAGAATCTTTCACAAGACAGATCAGACTATCGTCGTAAAACCAAGAGTGGTACAGAAGCTGCAAAGAATCTCAGAAAACCAGCTGCGAAACAAAAACCATCTAGAAGAAGAGCAAGAGCTGCTCAATGTCCCACAGACTCCTCCTACACATGCTCTCAGAGTGTGGTTGACAATTCCGGACACGAATAGGACTCATTATTTACAGCCGGGCACACCGCAGACGTCATCATCTTCATCATAATCCCAGTTGAGCTGAATGATTATCGTTGACTTCGACGGACTAACAGGAAATTGCTAGTACTAAAAGTCAGCTTTCCTAGTACTTAATGTTATCTTATAATTCATAGTGCTAAAAGTCAGCTTATGGTTTCCTAGTACTAAATGTCAGCTTATGATTTCCTAGTACTAAGTCAGCTTTCCTAGTACTAAATGTCAGCTTATAACATAGTGCTAAAAGTCAGCTTTCCTAGGACTAAATGTCAGCTTATAACATAGTGCTAAAAGTCAGCTTTCCTAGTACTAAATGTCAGCTTATAACATAGTGCTAAAAGTCAGCTTTCCTAGTACCAAATGTCAGCTTATAACATAGTGCTAAAAGTCAGCTTTCCTAGTACTAAATGTCAGCTGATAATTCTAGTGCTAAAAGTCAGCTTATGATTACATAGTTGTATGTACGGACGTTGCTATGTATGAAATAGGTTGATATAGATACATAGGAGAGAGTTGGAGGGGGGGGGGGGGTAATAAAGGAGATAGATAGACAGAGAGACTTATAGAAAGTCAGAGACAAAAAAAGCACAGGCAAAAAACAAGGACATGCGATACTTACATACAGACCTACAAGCAGAAAGACAGGCAGACACACATTCAGACAGACAGATAAACAGAGAGACTGATAGGCAGATAGGCTGACATACACATGATGATGATAAAACCCCAAAGTAAGAGGGCGCCAAAAAATTACACCATAATTAGTTTGCAATCTCTTCCCCCCCCCGGCTTTTCAACAGCTGTAGCGAAATCAGGGATCCCATCTAATTAATTATCCCTCCCCCCCCTTCTTTCTAAAAATGTTTTTGTTCTACAATTTTAGAAACAATTTTCAAACTCGAAGTATTTTAATTGGTGTATGAAAACTGTATTGTTGACGTACTCTTTTCTCAAACTCACACAACCCCCTTGTCAAAAAAGTATCAATAATTTCCAGATCCCCTCCCGACACCCTAATTATTTGCGTAATTTGTGAAGAGCCCCTCTACACATGGACGAGATAGATATATAACTGGATGTGTGGGGTTTGGTGGGTGAATAGACAGATAGATCTATAGATGGATGGATGGATATATAGATAATTGTATAAAAATATGTATAGATGAATGGATGGATAAATATATATATCGATGGATGAATGAATAGATTATTGGATGAATTGATGGATACATGAATTGATATATAGACAGACAGATATATAGATAGATATAAAGATAGGTAGATAGTTAGGCAGACAGACAGACATACAGAGATATATAGATAATAGATAGATAGATAGATAGATAGATAGATAGACAGACAGACAGCCAGACAGACAGATAGATCGGTAGGTAGGTAGGCAGGCAAGCAGGCAGGCAGGCATGTAGGTAGGTAGATATATAGATAATATAGATAGATAGGTGGGAAGATATATAGGTGGGAAGATAGATAGTTGGGCAGATAGATAGTTGGGCAGATAGATAGTTGGGCAGCTAGATAGTTGGGCATATAGATAGTTGGACAGATATATAGTTGGGCAGATAGTTATGCGTGTAGGTTGGTATGTAGATAGAAATGCAGATAGAAGATGGTAATTAAATACGATTTCTATAAGAGGGAGGAGCGTTCTAACTTTTTAAACATAAAAGCGAATTACTTCCTTCGGGAAATTAATGGTGAAGGAGGGGTGTAATATTTTCATCATTGGAGAACCGCCGGCTAATGGTGGGAGGGGTGGGGGTGAGGAGCATATTGTGTGTTCTTCCGTTTGCCTATTTATTATTAGTACTAATTGTGTCATATTATATCTTCCAGGGGTAGGAGGGTGAACCCTTTCCCACACTATCTTATCTACTGACTTAGTTTATTGTGCATGTATGTATATATATATATATATATATTATATAGATGGATGGATGGAGAACCGAAACGACAAGATGAATAATTTTTAACGATATATTTTTCGTTGCCTTACACAACTGAAAGAAACAAACAACACATAAAAAACTAGACAGAATTGAGAGACAGCGTTAAGTTTATTTTGACATGGACTCTGTAAGAACACGGCTTCCCGCTATTAAGCAAATAATCTACACAAATATAAAATAATAACATGTCTGTAAAAAAAAAATATTTAAAAAAATCACAAATCGTTAACAGAACAGAAAACAAAAAATAGATATTCTTCTTCTTCTTCTTCTGCGTTCGTTCTCAAATTCCTGCAGATTAGCAGGATGTAGTCCGTAGAACGGAATGTGTTGTGTCATGGTTTACAGCATTGCTGCGATATCTGCGCATTTCGACCTGACACATCCGACTTCAGCATGGCTTCGGGTCACTGACCCTATATGGGATGGGACAGCCAACTCCATCCCATAACCTCCTTAGTCTGCTTTTACGACATGCGTGGAAGGTAAACAGTGTTGCTATTCTTTGCTCCCCTTTCGGGCCCCGGCAACACATGGGAGAAGAATATGAAAAATTCAACAAGGAAAGATAGACTAAGATAATATATTAAAGTTGACGTTAATGAGCAGCTTGATGTGCACATTTTCTTGGTGTGCATATTATCTCCAGGTGCATAGTATCTATAGTTGCGTACTACTTTGGTGTGCACATTGTCTTGGTGTGCATATTATCTAGATATGCATATTATCAATGGATGTATATTATCTTGGTGTGCATATTACTTGAGTATACATAATTCCTAGGGTTGTATATTATCTAGCGGTGAATTTTATCTCATGGTGTATAATTATCTAACGCGGTGAATTTTATCTAGTGGTGCATATAATTTAGGGATGAATATTATCTAGTGGTGCATATTATCTAGGGGTGAATTTTATCTAGTGGTGCATATAATCTAGGGATGTATTTTATCTAGTGGTGCATATAATCTAGGGATGAATTTTATCTAGTGGTGCATAATATCTAGGGGTGAATTTTATCTAGTGGTGCATAATATCTAGGGGTGAATTTTATCTACGTGTGCATATTGTCTAGAGGTGAATTTTATCTAGTGGTGCATATTGTCTAGAGGTGAATTTGATCTAGTGTTGAATATTATCTAGGGGTGAATTTGATCTAGGGGTGCATATTATCTAGGGGTGAATTTTATCTAGCTGTGCATATTATCTAGGGATAGATATAATCTAGGGGTGAATTTGATCTAGGGTGCATATTATCTAGGGGTGAATTTTATCTAGGGGTGCATATTATCTAGGGATAGATATAATCTAGGGGTGAATTTGATCTAGGGTGCATATTATCTAGGGGTGAATTTATCTAGCTGTGCATATTATCAAGGGTGCATATTATCTTGGTGTGCATATTACCTTGATATGTATATTTTTTGGTGTGAAAATAGAGAGTTGATGAGAGTTGGCGTCACACCGCTGAGAGCTGGAGACATACTGCTGATAGCTAGAGACACACCGCAGAGATTTCAAGACTTTGTATAACACAGACACACAATAAGAACAATAGACTCATTGCATGTAATTGCCGGGAAACGAAAGAAATTATAATATTACATTTGCGAACAAATTAAAATGACAACACTTAATTACTATTCTCTTTAAGTTATTTCACAATAATAAATATAACCTATTCCGAAATTGGATGTACTGGGTCAAAGGTCGCAGCTATCGTAGCTTTAAAGGTATGCTTATGATAATTGTATTTTTTTCTATGTTTAATTGTTATTTCTTATTATTTTATATTGATAGTTATCTACCGTAATCCGTATACTTAATTTTGTATTAATGCTTAACGTATTCACGCCCTCCGGCTCGAACCACAGGGCAATTCGTGCTGATTCATTAAGGAAAGAGGGAGCAAGCAAACAACTAGAAGAAACATGAATTGAGACTGTGAGCACTTATCTCTCTCTCTCTCTCTGTACATGATTGATGTCGCTGATTATGCAGTCGTTACTCAGACAGTGAACGAATACATCCGACAGGTAGAAACTCAGGCACCAAAACAAGATTCCAGGTCACAATCCTATCTCATCTTAAACGAGAGATGCCGAGAGAAGAATACATTTCTCATACATCCATGAATGAAACTGCATAGTTTCGTTTGAAATATTTTAAACAGCGAAGGTTAACCAACAAGTGCAGAGTGACTGAAGTAGCTGAAGTTAACCAACAAGTGCAGAGTGACTGAAGTAGCTGAAGTTAACAAACAAGTGCAGAGTGACTGAAGTAGCTGAAGTTAACAAACAAGTGCAGAGTAACTGAAGTAGTTGAAGTTAACAAACAAGTGCAGAGTGACTGAAGTAGCTGAAGTTAACAAACAAGTGCAGAGTAACTGAAGTAGTTGAAGTTAACAAACAAGTGCAGAGTAACTGAAGTAGCTGAAGTTAACAAACAAGTGCAGAGTGACTGAAGTAGCTGAAGTTAACAAACAAGTGCAGAGTAACTGAAGTAGCTGAAGTTAACAAACAAGTGCAGAGTGACTGAAGTAGCTGAAGTTAACAAACAAGTGCAGAGTAACTGAAGTAGTTGAAGTTAACATACAGGTGCAGAGTGACTGAAGTAGCTGAAGTTAACAAACAAGTGAAGAGTGACTGAAGTAGCTGAAGTTAACAAACAAGTGAAGAGTGACTGAAGTAGCTGAAGTTAACAAACAAGTGCAGAGTGACTGAAGTAGCTGAAGTTAACAAACAAGTGCAGAGTGACTGAAGTAGCTGAAGTTAACAAACAAGTGCAGAGTGACTGAAGTAGCTGAAGTTAACAAACAAGTGAAGAGTGACAATAGCGGAAGTTAACAAACAAGTGCAGAATGACTGAAGTAGCTGAAGTTAACAAACAAGTGCAGAGTGACTGAAGTAGCTGAAGTTAACAAACAAGTGCAGAGTGACAATAGCGGAAGTTAACAAACAAGTGCAGAGTGACTGAAGTAGCTGAAGTTAACAAACAAGTGCAGAGTGACTGAAGTAGCTGAAGTTAACAAACAAGTGCAGAGTGACAATAGCGGAAGTTAACAAACAAGTGCAGAGTGACTGAAGTAGCTGAAGTTAACAAACAAGTGCAGAGTGACTGAAGTAGCTGAAGTTAACAAACAAGTGCAGAGTGACTGAAGTAGCTGAAGTTAACAAACAAGTGAAGAGTGACTGAAGTAGCTGAAGTTAACAAACAAGTGCAGAGTGACTGAAGTAGCTGAAGTTAACAAACAAGTGCAGAGTGACTGAAGTAGCTGAAGTTAACAAACAAGTGCAGAGTGACAATAGCGGAAGTTAACAAACAAGTGCAGAGTGACTGAAGTAGCTGAAGTTAACAAACAAGTGCAGAGTGACTGAAGTAGCTGAAGTTAACAAACAAGTGCAGAGTGACAATAGCGGAAGTTAACAAACAAGTGCAGAGTGACTGAAGTAGCTGAAGTTAACAAACAAGTGCAGAGTGACTGAAGTAGCTGAAGTTAACAAACAAGTGCAGAGAGACAATAGCGGAAGTTAACAAACAAGTGCAGAGTGACTGAAGTAGCTGAAGTTAACAAACAAGTGCAGAGTGACTGAAGTAGCTGAAGTTAACAAACAAGTGCAGAGTGACAATAGCGGAAGTTAACAAACAAGTGCAGAGTGACAATAGCGGAAGTTAACAAACAAGTGCAGAGTAACTGAAGTAGTTGAAGTTAATAAATACGTGCAGAGTAACTGAAGTAGCTGAAGTTAACAGACAAGTGAAAAGTGACTGAAGTAGCTGAAATTAACAAGTGCAGAGTGATTGAAATAGCGGAAGTTAACAAACAAGTGCAGAGTGACTGAAGTAGCTGAAGTTAACAAACAATTGCAGAGTGACTGAAGTCGCTGAAATTAACAAGTGCAGAGTGACTGAAATAGCGGAAGTTAACAAACAAGTGCAGAGTGACTGAAGTAGCTGAAGTTAACAAACAATTGCAGAGTGACTGAAGTCGCTGAAATTAACAAGTGCAGAGTGACTGAATAGCGGAAGTTCACAAACAAGTGCAGAGTGACTGTAATAGCGGAAGTTAACAAACAAGTGCAGAGTGACTGTAATAGCGGAAGTTAACAAACAAGTGCAGGGTGACTGAAGTAGCGTAAGTTAACAAACAAGTACAGAGTGACGGAAATATAGGAAGTTAACAAACAAGTGCAGAGTGACTGAAATAGAGAAAGTTAACAAACAAGTGCAGAGTGACGGAAATATAGGAAGTTAACAAACAAGTGCAGAGTGACTGAAATAGAGAAAGTTAACAAACAAGCTTATGTTGACTGAAGTAGCGGAAGTTAACAAACAAGCTTATGTCGACTGAAGTGGCGGAAGTTAACAAGCAAGAGTAACTTAAAGAATCCAGGTCTTTGTTGACAACTATTCTACCAGTTTGTCCCATTCTGACTCATTGATTCATTTACAATGGTTATATACGCTATACAATTCTTGCATAAGTTTTACAATAGCTATACAATATTTACATAAGTTTTGCAATAGTTATAAAATAGTTACATACGCTTTACAATAGTTTCATAAGTTTTACAATAGTTAAAAAGTAGGCACAAAAGTTATACAATAGCTACATACGTATTACAATAGTTATACAACTGGTACATATGTTTTACATTAGTTATACAATAGTTACATGCGCTTTGCAATGGTTGTACAATAGTTAAATATGTTTTATAATAGTAATATAACAGTTACACAAGTTTAACAATATTTACATATATTTTATAAAAGTTAAGACTATAGTTACACACATTTTATTATAGATATACAATGGTTACATATATTTTACTATAGTTATGCAATAGTTGCATACGTTTTACAATAGTTATACAATAGTTAGAATATTTAACAATACATTTACAATATTTGCACACGTTTTACAATAGTTATATAAGTTTTACAATATTTGCACACGTTTTACAATAGTTATAAAA
Source organism: Meghimatium bilineatum (assembly GCA_034231615.1). Classification (NCBI taxonomy): domain Eukaryota; kingdom Metazoa; phylum Mollusca; class Gastropoda; order Stylommatophora; family Philomycidae; genus Meghimatium; species Meghimatium bilineatum. The sequence goes on along the minus strand of CM067316.1, from coordinate 18,024,776 downwards.
GTGTTAAGAAAATAAAACTCTTAGATAAAGAGGAGGTAGTTTACGGATTGAAATTCTACCCGTTAGGAAATTAGAACAGGATATTTTGTACTAGGAAGGAAACAGAAAGGCGGTAACATCCTCCCACATTTTTCCCCCATAGTTTTCCGAAATAAGGCAACAGCGAAATGTTCAGTGCTCATAAAGAGACTGTATTCTGGACATAATATGCAACACAAACTGGCCAATGAAAATCATGGGAAAAGTCTAATGCATCACCTTAGATTGATGAATGATGAATACGATTAGACAGCAGACTGATGAAAGACACAGTTTAAGTGACCAGTTTCTGTCTAATGTGAAATCATATGTTTCTAAGCGAGAGACTAGAATTGCTATACATTTTACTACCAAGGGAAAAATTTGTGAGGTCAGCTATAAATCGAGAACCCAATATTTTAGTAGAGAAGAAGTATATGGTGATTCAATGTTCTTAATGGTTTGGAGAGAAAAAAAAGACAATATATAAATTAGACGAACTTTGAGTGTTTCGCGGTTGAATTTATTTTGTTTTTAGGGAGTTTTCTTTAGGTTTATACTAAAGAACCAAAATAACCACAGAAAATAAGCTGGGGATATGGTGTATACCTGTGTATCCTGGGGGTATGGTGTATCCCTACAACAAAAATAACTGGGGATATGGTGTATCTCTGTGTATCCTTACAACAAAAACAGCTGGGGATATGGTGTATCTCTGTGTATCCTTACAAAATAAAAAAAGGGCGGAAATATGGTGTATCTCTGTGTATCCCTACAACAAAAACAACTGGGGATATGTGTATGACTGTGTATCCTAAATATCAAAGAAAACGTGACGAACATCATCAGAAAACGCCGCTGGATATACATCAGCCACATACTTAGAATGAAGGAAGACATAATTCCACGACAAGCCTTCATGTGGGCACCAGACGGGAAAGGAAACAGGGAAGACCAAATACAACGCTCAGAAGAACATTTATGAATGAATTAAATTCAATAGGCTTAAATGCACAATGCTTGCAATCCTTGGCAACTGACAGACAGGCATGGAGAACTATGCCATCCGCCCTATGTGCCAAACTTGGCAAAAGAGGAACTGACTGTTTATCCATACAACAAAAAACAGCTGGGGATATGGTGTATCTCTGTATATCCCTAGAACAAAAACACTGTATATATATATATATATATATATATATATATATATATATATATATATATATATATATATATAAGTGTGCACCCGGACCTTTCAAAACGCAATGGCAAACCACTGAGCTAATTTATATGCCTAGAAAATCACTACATAAAATATACAAGGTTGATAGCTACGTTGTGAGTAGTATATGCTAGCACAAATTATATATATAATTTATACTATCTATTCAACTATATAAATATATAGTTCTGTCTATTTTGCATAGGAAACAAAGCCAGTCACCGTGTGTATGTGAATTTATGTGTATTTGTGTGTGTATATGTATTTATGTGTGTATATGTGTATATATGTGCATTTCTGTATCTATGTGTGTATATGTGTATTTGTGTGTATGAATATTTATGTGTATGTGTGCGTAGGTGGGCGTGTCAATGTATATGCTATCTCTCCATCATTCTTTGTCTAAATTCTTCCACTGTTCATATTTAAAGAAAAAAATAATAACTTCAAAATGGCAGATTAGTGCGATTATTAGGGAAGTCCTCTTGTCGACAAAATATTTCCTTCATGTACATTTAATGACCGTGACTCTGGTCCACCGGCTGTGTTCTGGATACCAGCTGCTACTAGGCTTACTGTAAGTGATAACACGTGATAGCGCGTGAGCGATGATGTTTGTAAAGTATGTCTGGAGTTCCTACCTGGATACATTGCTTGTCAAAATAAAGTCGAAGGACTAGGCTTTAAGGAATCATGCATGTCTGGTCTGTTTATTTATGAACATGAAACACACTCGCACTGACGCACAGGTATAGTAACACAAATATCGAACGATAACAGTATAAATCGCACTGACACACAGGTATACTAACACAAATATCGCGCGATAACAGTATAAATCGCACCGACACACAGGTATACTAACACAAATATCGCACGATAACAGTACTTTAATAATAAGGGGAGCAATAATGAGAGCAATCTAGGAATGTACATCTATCTCATTGAAAACTAATCGACAAATCATACATTCCATCTTCATACCAATTTAGTGTTATCAATGTTATATTCAATCTTGATGCCACGATTTTGTTATTAATGTCAAATTCAATCTTCATCTCACAATTGTGTTATCAATGTTCTTCTTCTTCTTCTTCTTCTTTCGTTCACTTGAAACATGTCTATATCTGCAATTCTGTCTCCTTAATAAAACTCACTGTCTTTTGTAGTTCATACAGTGTCCCATAGAGCCTCGATTCCAGTGCCGTTTCCTCTGGCCAATATGTCCGCCCCAGCGTTTCATGCTCAGAACACTCTTGAAGTACATGCTTGGCACTCGGTACTGCCTGTCCACATGTACACATGGCCGTGTTGCCAATCTTGAACTTTGTATACATGTGACTGCGGAGTCGGTTGTGTCCCGTTCTGAGACGCAGAATTATAACCTGTTCTGATCTGTTCATAATGTGACAGTCATCCTGTGTCGGCGCCTGCGGCCCTCTTATTGACCCGATCATCTGTTTCCTCTGATGGTAGGTGATTGGTACATCTGGTTGATCTTCGGCAGCACCTTCCTTAGCCAGTTGGTCTGCTTTTTCATTTCCTGGTATTCCACAGTGAGAGGGTATCCACTGCATGGTTACCCTATACTGGTAAGACAATTCGCTAAGTAGTTTTTTCAAGTCTGTTAGTTTTCCAGACTGGAGAGCTTGAAGCACTGACCTTGCATCTGTCAGGAATACCACAGGCTGTAGGTCAGAGTTGGAGTTCAGCAGTTTTTTAGCTGCCACAGTAATTGCCTGGATTTCTGCATCATAATTATTGCAGAATTTTCCTGTCGGTGTTCTGATTGTATCTCTAGGCGTGTGTGGATATTCTATATATACACCTGCACCTCCATTCCTCACAGCATCCTGTGCTGACCCATCTGTGTATACTCTGACCCATATATCTTGTGGATATTCCTCGTCCAGGAAACTGAGGGTGACTGTCCTCCGCTGCACACTGTTCTGTTCGTCCTCGCTTAGTATTCCTTTCACATGGGTCTGAATGTATATTGGCATTCCATGCCTTTCACTCCATGGGGTTTGTTCTGGTACAGACCTTAAGGGGCTGTCAACTTCAGGTAGGTCTGTAAGTTGTCTACGGAGTCGTTTAGCTTGATGGATAAAGCTGCTTCTTTTCAGTCGCCCCATTGCTAGGTTTTGGAATCTTTCCTTCATTGGATGACTTGGCATACACTGAAACTTTTCCGCTTGAATTAGTACTTTTGTGTCTCTGCGTTCGCCAAGTGTTTGCATTCTTCCCATTTTCTGCATCTCTGCTATGGGTGTTGATTTCATTGCTCCCAACATTATTCTAAGTGCCTGGTTTTGCACTTTATCTAGATCTTGTAATGTGGTGTTTGATGCAGGACACCACGCAGCTGAACCATATTCTAGGTGTGGTCTTATGCCTTGCTGGTAAACTTTACTGAGTATATTCCCACTGGCTCCCCATGTGGTTCCACTTAGTTTTCTCAGGATAGCTAACTTCCTCCTGGCTTTTGTTGTTGCTTTGTTTATGTGCTGCTTCCATGTCAGCTTATCATCAAAAGTAACTCCGAGGTATGTTGGTTGTTTGTCTTCTTTCAAGAGCTCTCCGTCTATCTTGATATGACCGGCTTTTTGTTTTGGTGAGAGGGTAAAGAGTGTAGTGCTGCACTTATCTGTGTTAATGCTGACACACCATCTATTTGCCCATAAGGTTAGGGCATCGATAGCTCTTTGTATTTGTTTAGTGGCCACTGTCGCATGTTCTTCCGTGCACCAGATCACCAGGTCGTCAGCATACATTGCCACTTTGATCCCGTGTGGTAGTTCAGCAACTAGGTCATTGATGTAAACCAAGAAAAGTGTGGGTGACAGGACTCCTCCCTGGGGGACTCCATGACGCAGTAGGACTTTCTTGCTTTTGCGACCATCTAATTGTACCCTGGCTCTTCTATTATGCAGGTATGCTTTTACCCATTTGTACATTCTTGAGCTAACCCTGCAATTTCGCAATTTCTTTAGGAGCCCTTCTTTCCAGACCTTATCAAATGCTTTCTTAAGGTCTATCCATGCTGCTAGTACCAGTTTCTTATCTTGGAAGGCATCCTCAATCTCTTGGGAGAGGTAGGTTGCCTGATCTTCAGTAGAGTAGCACTGTCTGAAACCTGCTTGCTGTGATACCAGAAGGTTTTCACTTTCAAGGTACCACTGCATCCTAAGATTGATAATGCGTTCCATTGTTTTGCATAGACAGCTTGTGAGGCTGATGGGCCTGTAGTTGGAGACTGTGTTGCCATCTTTTCCTGATTTGAGGAGAGGTATCATTATTGCTTCTCTCCATGCCTGTGGTACATTACCTGTGGACCAGCTTGTGTTAAAGATTTGCAACAGCTTTGCTCTTGCTGCAATTCCCAGGTTTCTAATCATTTCATTGGACACTCCATCAGCTCCAGGGGACTTTTTCATTTTCAATTTGGATATTGCATGCTCCAGTTCTCTCATTGTGATTGGTGCCTCCATGACTTCAGGTATAGGTTCGTCTTGTCCAATGTTTTGCTGGTTCGCTCGAACCTCCTGTTGTTTGTCTGGGCTGACTTTGACGTTATTGTCTTCTGCAAAGGAATCTGCAAAGTAATCAGCTGCATGTTTACCTGTTAAAATGTTTCTATCTTTATAAAGCGTGATCCTGGTATTTCTCCCTGTACCTTCATCATTTAGTTGTTTTACAAGTTTCCATAATTTCCTAGTATCTCTTTCTAGGTTCAGCGACTCTGTTTTTTCTTTCCAGCTGTTCCGTCTGGCTTGTAACTTGGCTCTTTGAAATTTAGCCTTTGTTTGCTGATATTTGTTGTGATGTTCTTGGCTAGGTCTGTTCTCAGCCTGCTTTCTAGATGTTTCCATCTCATTTTGCAGCTTTTCCAGTTCATCATTCCAGTAGGGTTTGTAGTTTTTGCGTGCCCCCCTGGGTATGGTTTTACTAGCAGCATGTAGTATACATCTATTAAATTCACTCACTGCTCTATTGATGTCTTTGTCCAAGTTCATGTCCTTAGCTAGAACACTGGTTAAATGCTGGTACATTTTCCAGTCTGCCCTCTTATAGTTCCACCTAGTGAGCGTGCTGCTGTCCTTGGTATATTCATTGTGAATTTCCAGAAATACTGGTCTGTGGTCACTACCCCCAAGCTGCTTTCCAACGACACGTGTGATGTTCCATTCCAGGCCTGGTGAGTAGAATGCCAGGTCTGGTGTAGAGGTGGTGTGCCATGCTCTCGAGTAGAAGGTTGGTGAGTCAGCTGGCTGGTTAATAAGAATGAGATTATTTTCATCCTGCCAGCTCTCAAGTTCCTCACCTCTCTTGTCGATATGATCGTAGCCCCAGCTCTGAGAGTGGCTGTTGAAGTCACCACACACCATAAGCCTTTCTTTATCTGGAATTGTGTCTAGTGCCAATGGTTTATCATTTGGGCAGTAGTAGTTCAGGAGATGGAATTCTGCACTGTCTGTTTTTAGGTGGAGCATCTGGTATTCTGCCCCGTCCATGTATACTTCCAGCTGACATGCGCTGATATTGTTTTTAACTAGTGTCAGAATTCCACCCTTTCGCCTGTCTTTTCGGTCAGATCGGTAGCACTGGTAGCCTCTGATTTTGAAGGCTATGTCGCTGCTGAGGTGTGTTTCTTGGATACAGCAAATATTAACTTGTTCTTCACTGAGGACATTTTCAAGTTCCAATTTTTTGCTGTATCCATCTCTTTTACTGTTGACACCCTCAGCATTCCAGTGCATTATTTTTATTGGTCGTTTGTTTGTTTGGCCAGTAGCTCTATTCCCTTGCCTCCTGGCTCCTCGGGGCAATTGAGAAGGACTTCCAGTAACTGAGGTTGGGCCCTTTCGAGGTATAGGGCCCGGCACCGTCCCTGCCTGAACGTCCGCCACAAGGCAGGCACCATAACATTTATTAGATGAAGACATGTTTCCATTGTGTTTTATGCGTTATCAATGTTAAATTCAATCTTCATGTCACAATTGTGTTAGCAATGTCACTAACTAAAGAACAAGAGAGAAAGCATAATACATGGAAAATGAAATTTTTAAGAAAAGCAGCAAACAAATAGGAAGAGATAATGTGAGGAATGAAGAGAATACAAGAACAGATGAAACAATGTTTGGGAGGTCAAATATATTGAAAAACAGAAGCTGAATTGATTCGACCATTTAATGAGAACGAACCCATATTGGCTAGCAAGGAGAGCATATAACAATAGAATGGAAACACCAAGGGCATCACAATATTACTGCATATCCAGTGACCAAACAGGACGTAGCCCGAAAACTTAGCGGCATTCAATACCGTAGTCGTAACCTTCGATAACAGTTACCATGTTGTTCCGAGAGTCCGACGTTGTACTTGAACTAGTTACCGGCACGGCGTGGGTGGGCAGAACAAAGAAACCGGTCGCAAGGGCCAAAGTTGTGCCCTGATGTCGACGTCTGTTTCGGCAACATTAGACTCGAAACACCATCGAGTCGAATGGCTGTTGGAACAGAGGGCGGAGCACTTATGGGAATGCCCCACGTGCTGTGAGGCCAGTTTCTAATCAAGAATCAAGAAGAGAAGAGAATAATGTGAACATTTTATAAGAAAACATAAAAAATATTTGATAGATAAAGAGAGAGAAAGAAAAGCATAGCTACCAAAGAAGCGGCACATATAACCTGGACCTCCACAAATTTTTATTTTACATTGATGGTACACCGAGGTACTATAATTGGTCCGGTTCTGGATATGTCTCTCCTATTTATATCCCTGCGTCCTCTTCTTGGACGTGCTAAATCTGTTACTTTTAGTAAAACCTTCTACAAATTGTACATTCTGTTATGCACCCAAATTTATTTTATTTTTACAAAATTCTACTTAGCGGATCTCTTTCTAATTTTGCCCGTGTGTTGTCCAGGCCTGAACGAAAAGCAAAGAATATGAGGACAGAGACCTGCAAAAAATGTCGTAAGAGGAGATGTAGAAAAGAGGTTATGGGATTCGGGTTGCCTGTCCTATCCCAAGGTTATCCAACATCAGTTATCCAAAACCCATACTGAATCTGGATGTGTCGAAACGAAAGAAGCAGACATCGCATTCAAGCTGTAAACTATGACAAAACGTTTACTGCTCTCCTGATTTACATCTTGCTAATTTGCAGAAATTTGATATCGAAAACGGAAGAAGAAGCTCTCTGAGTTTACAAGGACCCCGTTTTATGTTATATTTTCTCTTCATTAAATGCTACCTATTTTTCTCAGAATACATTTCCTCCCACCAATGCTTCACCCAGCAACAACAAACCCATAGTGCACGAGCAACAGGACCGTAGATAAGGGGATGTTTGGGGTATTCAACAACTCCCTTCCCCCCTCCTCCAAATTAGCATTATCAAATCTAACATGTCATTTCGCTGTAGGAATTTAACCAAAAGGTAGATAAAAACAACATAATAGCTATTTTTCAGAAAGAAAACACTAGATAAAATAAGAAATTAAGATATTAGGAATAGAGTTGGTATATCATCATGCATTAAAAGACAGAAACTTAAATGGTTCGGTCACCTTATTTGAATGAACCCAAACCAAATAACAATAGGAACATATAACGAAAGAATATTCGGGATTAAAGCACAACGTAGACCCAAAAAAACGGTGGTTAGAAAACATCAAGATAGCCTTGAACAAAAATGGACTAAATGCAACCAGGGCGACACATCTGGCCTTGGAACGACAGCTTAAGCTCCTACTTTTACGCTTAACGGTAAGTGTGAATGCGATCAACCATCATTCACCTGGTGATAGACAATAGATAACAGTATCAATACATTTTGACAAGGTGAACTATTGAAACTCATTGACGTTGCTAAAGGAACGCAATAAATATCTGACTAGTAAAAGTATTGGGTACAAGTATCCAGAAGTCTGTTCAATTTTTTTAAAAGTTTCCTACAATACAGTCATGCAGTTCAATTAGAAATCGTTACTCTGTATATTGATAGATAGGATACACATGGACCTCGTAGGATATCGTACCCAAGAACCAATCGTTGCAATGAAGTGCTGAACACATATATTTTTGAAGACTACACATTTAAAAAAATATAAAATATCTGGTGGAGAAAATATTCTTGAATTGACAAAAAAGATCAAAGACCGTCAAGTACACTGATATTGAAACCAAATGAGATTTGGTGTTAATTATTAGAACGATTTCAAGTTTTAGTGTGGATTTAGGTATCTAAGGTGTACAATAAAATAGGGTGCAGGATATTATGCAATGACAAGAACTAAAACATGTCTCATTTTAATATCATGGCTGATATAGTAATCACCACGACACTAATCCTCCTGGTGGCCGGGTGGTTGTAAAATACAGCCGGGTGGGTGTTTGTTTGATTGGGTCATGACCTTCGGATAATTCAGTGATTCATGTGTCAAGGATCTTTCATTCTGTGTAGTCTTTTTAATGTTTCATTCTTTATCTGCAATCATTATGTGTAGTCTTTTAGTGTTTAATTCTTTACCTTCATTCATTCTGTGTAGTCTTTTAGTGTTTAATTCTTTACCTTCATTCATTATGTGTAGTCTTTTAGTGTTTAATTCTTTACCTTCATTAATTCTGTGTAGTCTTTTCATGTTTCATTCTTTACCTTCATTCATTATTTGTAGTCTTTTAATGTTTCATTCTTTATTTCCCAGGGTTGTTAAATTTCTTAGTCTGTGTATTTTTTGATACATTGAGATAAAAATGTTTAGCATTTCCTTCTGACATTAAACCCCCCCCCCCCCCCCCACTTTTCATAATTTAACTACAGTTTATGCAGATGTAAATATGTTTGCAACATTGTTAGATGGTGACATGTTAATGATGAATATGTTTGCAAAAAGATTCTTTATTAAAAAATGGCTTTACAGCACGCGGGGCATTCGCATAAGTGCTCCGCCTTCCGTTCCAGCAGCCATCCAAGTGTATGTAGACTCAGAGTCCCGGTCAGGTGTTGATTGTGTGATCTTCGTGACTTTCCAAAATAATTTCCTTTTTCTTCCCTTAACTCTAGATACTCCCATTTCTAACATTCTCTGTATGTGTACGTTCTCAGCCTCATTGACATCATCTTCATCTTGAAATTAATTTGCAAGAAAAATGGTAACTAAGAACTGAAGAGCAAAAAATGGTAAGAGTTGAAGAGAGTTAACTAAATTATAAAAATTAATGGTAATCGATGAACTAACTAGATTGTAAATATTAACGGAAAGTGATAAACTAGATTTGATAAACTAGATTTGATAAACTAGATTTGATAAACTAGATGTGATAAACTAGATTTGATAAAATAGATTTTATAAACTAGATTTGATAAACTACATTGCAACAATTAGTAATAAAATGTAGTGATAGAGGACGAACGAATAAAGCGATGGTAGTAGAAGATTACACAGTTCGTAAAAATATTGACATACTTAATTTAATTAAGGGGGACCGTGAATTCGTCAGCAGGTGTTCACAAATCAGGGGTGGGAGGGGAAGGGGTGGAGGGAAGTGACCAAAAAATTACATAATTTATGGCATAAGTGTTTCGTCAAAGCGAATGACACAAGACAAACAACGAACCCACATAGACACACATGTAGATTAATGGCGAGAATAAGAACATATGTACATAGAAACACATATAAAGTATGACGAGAATAGGAGAAATAAAATTCCGCAAGTAGAATAGTCGTACTCATCATAGATTACTCTATACGCTATTTCTGTTTATACCTATATTCCCCCTGTGTTACTACATCCCCTCTCGTTTCCATCACTCTGGATTGTTACTGATACTTGGAATTTATATCTAACAAAGTAATAGCAAATATCCTGTGATTTCATCTAATAATAAACCTAATATCCTGTGATTTCATCTAATAATAAACCTAATATCCTGTGATTTCATCTAATAATAAACCTAATATCCTGTGATTTCATCTAATAATAAACCTAATATCCTGTGATTTCATCTAATAATAAACCTAATAACCTGTGATTTCATCTAATAATAAACCTAATATCCTGTGATTTCATCTAATAATAAACCTAATATCCTGTGATTTCATCTAATAATAAACCTAATTTCCTGTGATTTCATTTAATAATAAACCTAATATCCTGTGATTTCATCTAATAATAAACCTAATATCCTGTGATTTCATCTAATAATAAACATAATATCCTGTGATTTCATCTAATAATAAACCTAATATTTCTGTTTATTTTTCAGATCTTCGACTGTGATTTTCTGCCAAAGACAGTGCAATACATTCACAACGGATCGCCACTACTTCAGCAAGACAGCGTGAGACTGCTAGTACACAAATTCACAGATACAGCCACAGTGACAGAAACAGTTCGCCTGACAGTCAATATCAATAACTCTTCCCACGAAGTAGTCATGACTCAAGGTTTGCGTCCCCTAGTTGTACCAAACTACAACGGGCTATCAAACACAATAGACTCATCCGCTCTGAGATTCAGGCACAGCTCAAACCAGAATGTCTCTTGCACTGTAGGTTTTTCAACTTTCTTCTCCTCTTGGCCTGTAGCTGGTCAGATCGTCATGGGAGATAAGAAACAAGTAGTGGACTCAGTGAAGAAAGATTGTAGAGAATTCCTCTTTATGAATCTTCATTATGAACATCTACGTTCACCCACTCCAGATGTGGATTATCTCCCCTTAAGTGTAGACTTATACGATCCAGCTGTTAGCGATGAAGTTATCTCAGAGAGATTTTATTTACCAATTAATATCAAAGGAGCTTTCCAGAACTCACCCCCACATGCTTCATACCTTAACATGTACATGATGGATGTTGACCAGTTCGTCCTGTCAACAATTGTCCCCGGTGTGATTTCAGCCGAGGACTACGAGACGACAAAACGACATCTAGTTTTTAATATATCTAAACCGTTTGGCGAGGGCAGAGGATATCTGGTTCATCTGGATAATCACGCGAAAGCTATCCATTCCTTTCTCCAAGATGATCTGGATAATCAGAGAATCGCTTATCGACCTCCAAGTCTCACCTACCCCGACCAAAGAATATACGATGCAGAATTTATTGTTTTTGATAGCCATTTTTCACAGGTATGTTACATTCAGTGTATTTTTTTATGTGATAAGTCTGAACACACGTTGTAATATTATACGGGTGTATATAATATATAATATATATATATATATATCTGTTTGAATTCTTGAAAAATGTTCTCTTGAAAATGACATAAATTAGATATATCTTCACTATTAGATCGCCCGAATTGAACCAATCCGCCCTAACGACACCGAACGCCTGGCAACTGGAGTAAACGGATATTTCCTTACTTGACTAACAGCATCTCCAAAAAAAAGATGCGATTTTGTCAAGATATTCAAACTGTGAACTCAAGTTACCGATAACGGACTAATCGAGACAAGGACTATTACAACAGCAACGAACATCCCGTACAAGTATTGAAGTGTCATCAGTAACACATACATATAACATCCGTATTCGTATTACAAGGGCCAATAGGTCTTCTTGGAAACATAAATAACATATAGACAGCACAATTTTTAATTTATCCTCTTGTTTCCTACTTGTATTTATTTGTATATACAATTATTTGAAGAAAAATTGTACTGTCTATATGATTATGTTATTGATGTTTACAATAAGACTTGGAAAGAATAGGGATGTTAAATATTTGTGTTACTGAGGATACTTCTACGGGATGTTCGTTGTTGTTGTAATAGTCCTTGTCTCGATTGGTCCGTTCTCAGTTATTTAAGTACACAGTTTGAATGTCTTGACAAAATAAAATCGCATCTTTTTTTTGGAGATGCGGTTAGTCAAGTACAGAAATACCAGTTTACTCTAGTTGCCAGGCGATGCAGTGCCGTTAGAATGGATTGGATCAATGCCCGTTGGTTTCACGAATGTTTAATTTATCCTCTTGCTTCCTACTTGAATTTGCTTGTATTAGATCTCCCGTATGGTAATAAAAATAATATATATCTTCACTATATTATATCGATTGCTTGATAACCCGATTCTGGACTTTTAGTTCAAGGTTTAAAGAATGGAACCACTGTATTCGTTCTCATGATGTTGTAGGAGACTTATAAACAAAGATGGGGGATAGGCTGACAATCTGTGAAAAAAATATTCATCATTGCCGCATCTTGTCTTAATTTTTTACTTTTATCTTCATGGAATAATGTCCATCGATGATGAAAAGGTGCTGACCCTCTGAAGACGATATTGCCATTTTCTCCTTTTGTTGTAGATTCCTAGTTGACGGGGAATGTTAGATGTGTCATTACTGATGATGGGTCAACAAATCTGGCAGAAAACGATGATGAGTTTGCCGTCCCAGATGGGTGTGCTGTGCTTCTAATAGGACGTGGTAGTTCAGAGATACTGGCTTACTATAATGCTTCTATTGGGGATCTCCCTGGCGTAGTGGTTAAGCTGTTCGCCTTGTGTTCAAGAGGCCACGGGTTCGATTACGGCTCGTGTCGTCTTGTTTATAAGGTGAATTTTTTTCGGAGATCCCTGAGGATTATTACGTGAAGCTATGGAGTTACGTACTATGAGTGGTACTCTCGGCAGGCGGCGTGCCGCTTCGTTGAGAGTGACGCGGAGTACATATGGGAAACCGAGTACAGTGACGTCAATCTTCTACGGCATATAAACCTTTTTTAAACCTTTTAATGCTTCTTTTCGGAGGAATAAACACGCATCTAGAAATATCGCCTACATATCCATGCCTTTGAAATATTATATGAGTCTGAGTGTCCTTCCAGTTACACAATTGAGAACCTTTGCTATTTGTCAGGGTTATCAAGAGCTACCTGTTCACAACTAAATGTTTGATCATCGTCACTATTAGATGTAATTGCTCCTGTGTTGCAGGATTCTGAATGGGAAGCAACAAATCGTAAGAATGTCACCTACTCTGCACATCAGAAGAAACGTCTAATTAGGTTTAAGTGTGGAGATATCTGACATATGTCATAGGTCAAAGTGACCGAAATCTGTATGCTAAAATTGGAATTATCAAGCCAGAATCTCATATATAGCAATCAATCGTTGACCATAAGACTGCACGTTTTGTTTGCGGACTACATCCTGCTAATCAAGAGTTTGAAAGCAACTACAGAAAAAGGTAAAGATGAATCTAATATAAAAGAAGCAATAATTTCATTTATGTGCGCAAGGTAATAAGGTGTTAGGCAATATTTGGCATTGACCAACTTAGTTAAATTTAGTAAAATTATTTAATCTGCATCACGCCCACCTTTTTCATTTTTCTTCAAAAATATCTGGTACCTATATCATTAGGTAGTCTTAATCTATGTGTTGTTTATTGTTTAAAATATTTCCAGTTGGATTGAAGCATTGAATCAGGACCACGCAGCTTGGCAGACATTGGTCTTATGATTTATATTCAGTTTCCTGAAGAAGACTGATAACTAACGAGTACGCAGTGAGTCAGGGACGTAGATTACGAGTGGTAAGGGAAGGAGGTTTACCTTTTGTATGAAAAATCAAATCACCTCGATTTGGTGTGAATTTTGATGATGTCTGTTGATCAGAAAACCGTTAACTCTTAGTATGCGCTATGTAAAACCATATTTTTACGCACTCATATGACAGATCAAATGAAGCTACTCAATAGGTTGACGGTACAACTGCGTCTACTTACACGCCTATCTGATAGGCTTGTTGTATTCAATGAGCTAAAGTGAGCTGTGAAGGAGTGCGGAGTTAAATTAAAGTGAGCTGTGGAGGAGAGAGGAATTATCATTTTTCTCCTTGTTTCTTAACACAAACTGTAATGATCTACTTTACTAAAGAAGCAGGGAGAGGGGGGGTGATGAACCCTAACCATCTTCCTTATAAACTGGCTTGCCGTAAGTGTTGACACATTGATTATATCCATATTCTCATTTTATAGTTATTTATGTTTCTTTAATCAGAGCTTGCCCATAACTCTACACGTGGCAGTTAGACCATCCGACACAACGGCTCCGAGGGTTTCCATAAACACAGGCTTAACACTTCTTGAAGGCCAAAGCAGGGCAATCACTCCAGAGCACTTCCAGGTAATTTTTTAAATATTTATCACCAAAGTCAGTGGTTCTCAAACTTTATTAACCCGTATCCCTTTTTTGATTTCGTATCCACACTAGACTCTTAAAAACAGGTTATTGATATATTTATGACTTGATATTATATATAACTTGATGACTTTACTTTATGAGTTGATACTATATATGAATTGATGACTTGACTTTATGACTTTATACTTTTTCTTCTTCTTCTTTCGTTCACTTGAAACATGTCTATATCTGTAATTCTGTCTCCTTAATAAAACTCACTGTCTTTTGTAGTCCATACAGTGTCCCATAGAGCTTTGACATACTTTATATGACTTGATGACTTGACTATAACTGGCTACTGAATATATCATTAAATATCGTTCAACTAGTAACCATTTTGTGCCCTACTACCCCCCCCCTCCCCCAAAACAACTTAGACTGGTCAGTGAATCCTACTAAATTTCAATTCTTTTCTCTGTTCCCCCACCCCTTTCAAACTGCCGTGGTCACCTGTTAGGCCATATGGACCACTTTGAGAAACACTGACCTTGCTGACCACAAATCACAACAGATCTAATATTACTAGAAGACCAGTTCAGTGCAATCACTACAGAACATTTCCATGTAAATTATAGATACGTATCGCCTAGGAGGTCTTCTTGATACTTTAATGGAAAATACTGGGATTTGAGCATCGCCCACCAGCAATACACGTGAGAAGTTATCTCTTTCCTCAGATAAGCCGTTGGAGGATGTTTTTAAGAGTTAAAATCAAAGAACTCCTGGTACTCTAATCTGTACCTCCTTCTTCAGAATCTCCACGGTTGTTCTGTGGATAGATGAATAGATATAGAAAAAAATATAGACAGGGCGTAGAGATAAATGATTAGTCCTGAACATGTGATTAATATCACGACCACACGAAGTGCGATGTTTATCCTTACTCCGCATTATTATCAACCAAGTATAAGACATTCCAGTCGTCATTTTGTGTTTTCCATGACCATGTTCCTATTATCACTAGAACATTCCTGATACCGTCTTCTTTCACATTCTTGTTTTATGGCTGTTTATAAATACTGTTGTTCGTATAATAAAGTATTCACCTTTTCGTTAGCTGAGATAATATATTATAAGAGTCATAACCTGTCAGGGTTGCCACATTGGTGACATTATCACACACAAAACATCTTCAAAAAACACCCATATCCTTAACCATTTAGATGAGTGTGAAAAACATGCCGAGGACATTCCTTGATGCTGTCAATTCCAGATTTTCTTTGAGATATAAACGTAGAACGACAATAACACGAACAGTGTTATAAACATAAAGAAATTGGCGCGTAATGGATCATTTATTTGGTAGTATAGTGTCTCCTTTTGTGAAATATGTGCACTATAGCAAATGAGCTTATGAGATATTTCTGATGCAGTTTTTTTTTTAATGATGTGGCTGTGATGAAGGTGTCGGGATGTTGCTCCTTTATATCTGAATGTTTACCATGAATTATTTTATCATGCATATCGGTGGTTCTAAAAATTTTAAAGCAAGTAGTTAAATTTCAGCTAAAATGTTAACTTTCAGCTAAAATATGTTAAATTTCAGCTAAAATGTTAAATTTCAGCTAAAATATGTTAACTTTCAGCTAAAATATGTTAAATTTCAGTTAAAATATGTTAACTTTCAGCTAAAATATGTTAACATTTCAGCGAAAATGTGTTAACTTTCAGGTAAAATACGTTAGCTTTCAACTAAAATGTGTTAACTTTCAGCCAAAATATGTTACAATGCATTACCCTTCCCCCATCCCCAGCGCCCAACGTCCAGTAAAGAAAAGAATGTTCCATTTTGTTTGGGAATTTTGTTTTGCTAAAAAAACATGTTTCAGCATCATTTAATATAATAGTAACATAGTAACTATAGTATAAATATTAACTACAAAACTAAGCCCTATTGTTTACATACATGGCCCCCAGCATGTCTGGAACTGAAAAACGACGAGGGAAGGTTATAAATATCAATATAATCAGACCTTGATATTGACATTTCTGGTAGACCCTAATTATTGACGTAATTTATGGAAGGCTGCTTATTCAAGAAACCAAGTCCTTCTCCAGAATAATGCTTCGAGCATATTTCAAAGAGTATCATTTACCTTACTGACGAGACCGATTATTAATTATTTTGTGTATATTTCGTGTCACCAACCAATGAAATGCAAGAAAAAATCAGTTTGAATACGATAAATGACGTTGATTTTGAATAACGCGCATGACTACTCTTCCGAAGGGCTTGGAGAAACACAATTTGATGGCAGCCACCTCAGTATTGCAGACACCTATCTTCATCACCCTGTTTTTTAACTTTTCACATATCGGATTAAATTTTACTGCAGTCACGTGTTATCTACTTTATTTGCATATATTTCTTTTATAACTCTGGTGTCTTCTACCCGTTAATGTACCAATCATTTGTTCGTGTTCGCTTATGTTTCGTGAGTAAGATGTTTGTCAAATACGATATCACTGAATGTATATGTTTTCATGTTGCGGAACATTTCGTTTAGATCAGCGGTTCTCCTTGTTTATCATGTGGCCCACTTTTGGGAAACAGTTTTCTTCTATTCAACCCTTCCCCACTAGCATAAAGAAAGCTTCTTATTTTTTTCCTGGAATTACTATGTACCTAATTTTATATCGTTGAAATAAGGTAATAAGGTATCAAGTATTAAGGTAATAAGGTGCATTTTATTTCTGTGTTCCCCCCCACCCCAACCCATACAGAATCAGTGGTCCATCAATTTCATAATGATTTTTCGTGGCCCCCCCCCCCACCTCCTGGACTGGAAATCTCTGTTGCTCTCTGTGGGAAACTTTGTCATCATTGAGAACCGCTGATGTATATATCTGTTATGTATATGTTTGTAATGCATATATCTGTTATGTATATGTTTGTAATGTAGATATCTGTTATGTAGATGTTTGTTTAGTTGTTTGTGATTGGGTGTAAATAAAAAATGGTAGCATATCATATTCAGGATTTAGCCATGTTGCTGCTGTTTTCAAAACCCCCAGGAATTGGGAGCGATTTGCTCTTACTTCCTATGTGCAGTGGGGTGGTTTCTCATAAATCTCTTTCATACCCAAGAGACTTCAGCTTAATGAAAGGCCTAGTGAAGAAGCCTTATGCTCAGATGAAGTATATGACAAGAGAAGAGATGATAGTTTTCCTGGGTCAACCATTGCGTTTCTTTGCTCCGACAAGAAGTTTCGCAGCCGGCGAACTATTTCTCGTGTAGAAAGTTTCGCAGCCGGCGAACTATTTCTCGTGTAGAAAGTTTCGCAGCCAGCGAACTATTTCTCGTGTAGAAAGACTATTTATGACCATCTTCTGATTCCTTATGTCCCAGATCTAATTTTTTCTTTATGGGCAGTGTTCGACAACGGCGACAGTCGAATTAGGCTCAGGATTGATACACCTCTTAGGCGAGGTACTGATTTGCCAAACACGTCGGGGGTCTGAGATTTTACTTGTGAATTTCTCCCAATGTCTTCCAATCCATGGCCAGACGCCGCCTGTGTTTTGACTCTCCTCCATTGTGTTTATCACCTAAAGTAGGTGGATTGCGCCTATCTCGAACGAGAAGCTTCGCAGTCGGCGAACATATCTCGTGTAAGACAGACATCATTCCCCTCTGTGCTCTTGAGTACTAAACCCAATTCTCTCTGCATGAGCCGTGTTGTGCAACGGCGACATTTGAGTTAGACTAGTTTTACTATGTCCTCAGAGACA
This sequence comes from Meghimatium bilineatum, assembly GCA_034231615.1. Lineage (NCBI taxonomy): Eukaryota > Metazoa > Mollusca > Gastropoda > Stylommatophora > Philomycidae > Meghimatium > Meghimatium bilineatum. The sequence goes on along the minus strand of CM067316.1, from coordinate 18,006,602 downwards.
TGGATTTTCTTCCCATCTCCCTATCATTGTTGCCCATAACGTCAGAAGACAAGTCTCAACACTGCTTTGGCGGAAAATTTCAACAATGTGCTTCAGGACATTTATTCAACGCTTTTCCTTTCTGCGATTGGGAGCTACCATGGACAGCCAAGAAAACTAATGCAGAGATCTCATTGATGCTGGCGTAAAAAGATCAATCATATCAAACATTAGGGGCAGACTGTCATGGTTTCTAGGGCATGTGCTGAGAACACAGATTGAACACTTAATAACCACTGGAAAGATCAAAGGGAGAAGAGATAGGGGTCGACAAAGAGAAAAGTTATTAGATGGGCTTGTATCGTGGTACGGTAGAAGCTCACCAACCGAGCTTGTTGACAACACCAGAGACAGAGAGTCGTTGAGAAACATGATCGCCTACGCCAGTCGGCATGGCACGTGATTGATTGAATTGGGAGCTGTATGCAAAGCTCTTTTCATACCCTGTTCAAGAGTACATGTTCAAGATGGTGTATCCAATACCTGAGTCATGACTCTTACTTTGAATGGGGTCAATTTTGGTGGAATATGTAAGCTTCTGTGTGTTCTAGAGCATGAACAACACTTCCGCCAACCGGTCTCGTGCTGGACAGGTGTGACTTCGATGCAACTTTATCGTTTTTACTTACACAACACTGCCCTCTATCGCGTGTTGTCATTTCCAGATTCAATGTGTACTCTAAGCATCGCGATATCGTAGCGAGATCTACCCATATAGTGGCATCTACAACGACGGCCCTTCCAATGTTTCTGCGTTTCGGTTGACCGAGATGAAATGAGCATCTGTCTTACTTACTGTGTGCCGAGTGTACGCTGCTGGATGTGTTGGTGTAAATGTCTCGGAGATATTGCTTGTTTCTTTGCAGACAATTCTCATTCCATCTACAACCTCCACGTACACGAGCCTGAAAGTGTTGACCGAAGCACAGAAAGTGCAGCTGTACTTCTGTTTCCAGGGTGTACAACGACAAGGTACTTTTAGGATCTTGTTTATCTGCTAACCCTGGTTCCGCACGAAAACAATGCGAAATTCTTTGCACCCCAAGATGTAGCCATCAACCCAGCATTTTTCGCTGTAGTGGTTTTCTAGAGGATATAAATGTGTTCAGCACTTTGCTATTAATTTATGAACCATACAAATGCACAATTGCCTGATGCTGGATTTTATCCTAATACCGTGACCGTCAAAGGATACAAAGCCAGAGGAAGACCACAGAAAAGATGAATAGAAAACGTCAGGGACATCCTGTACAGACACGGTCATAGCACAGCCGAGGCCACACATCTGGCTTTAGAACGCAAGCTCGAGCTCCAATCACCCCTACGCTTAACGGCAAGAGTGGATCACAAACACCTGGGGAAAGACAATAGACCTTGGCCGTCACATACGCGCTTTGTACCACACCGCCGCAGATACCAACGCATTAAATATAACAGATAGTTAAAAATAGTTACCATATACTGCAGGACATACTGAATAGGAGATCATATTAACTTTGGACGTGTCCAGTTTCACAACAGTGGCCGCTAGTCAATGATGTACTTATATGAAAATGTTTTCCTTTTTTAAAAAGTCAATACTTATCTTTAGAATTAGGATTTAAACCCCACTAAGTAGGCGGCTTCTTCTTCAAGATATTGCACACCGCTGTTAGTTGGAATCTTCTGGTGCACACCGCTGTTAGTTGGAGTCTTCTGGTGCACACCGCTGTTAGTTGGAGTCTTCTGGTGCACACCGCTGTTAGTTGGAGTCTTCTGGTGCACACCGCTGTTAGTTGGAGTCTTCTGTGCACACCGCTGTTAGTTGGAGTCTTCTGGTGCACACTGCTTTTAGCTGGAGTCTTCTGGTGCACAGTGCTGTTAGTTGGAGTCTTCTGGTGCACACTGCTTTTAGTTGGAGTCTTCTGGTGCACACCGCTGTTAGTTGGAGTCTTCTGGTGCACACTGCTGTTAGTTGGAGTCTTCTGGTGCACACTGCTGTTTCTGGAGTCTTCTGGTGCACACCGCTGTTAGTTGGAGTCTTCTGGTGCACACCGCTGTTAGTTGGAGTCTTCTGGTTCATACAGCTGATATCAGCCGAAGACGGATGTGTCGGGCCCTTGGCGCAAATAAAACGGCGACACAACGCATTTCCATTTTCTGGACTGCATCCTGCTAGAAATCTAGCAGGACAATGCTCCTTCTACAAGAGAGATCCAGCGGGAGTTTGAGAATGAACGCTGAAGAAGAAGAATACCGCTGACAGTTCAAGTCGTCAGGGTATGAAACTAGGCTCTATAAAGCCCTTCCTAAAATTGCATACAATGATACAAGTGTTCTATAGCTCGTGTTTTCTGGGCATTAAGATCAAGCTTTAGAATGTTGACTTTTATGTTTTTATGGACAAATTAATTTTATTTCTTATATGATATTTTTTAGATTATGGACAAGGATAACTTGAACAGAGTTCGGATGTATGTCAAGGGTGGCCTTCAGCATGGAACCATAACTGTCAGGGGTTCTCATTCTGTGATATTCTCCATGAAAGATGTAGAATCAGGGCATGTGGTATATAAACATGATGATAGTGATTCTACTAGGTAGGTCTAAGTAAGAAAATAGATTATTAATGTGTGAAGGGAGCAGTTTTTCTGTTCATTTACCGCAATATATATATATATTATACACATATAAGTTGTCTATAAATTTGCTATGCAATGATGTCACGAATATCTGCATCAAATACAATTTGCACTACGTAGTTCACCCAATATGAATGAGTGCACAGTAACTTGTCTATATATATTATATATATATATATATATATATATATATATATAATATATATATATATATATTATATATATATATATAATATATATATATAATATATATATATATTATATATATATATATATATATATATATATATATATATATATATATATATATATTTATATATATATATATATATATACTATATAATATATATATATATATATATATATATATAGTCCATTGGTGGCGGGGAATGAGCACAGTGAACCCTATCTTGGCTACAGTGGCTAGGCGCAGTGCATAGGTTGAAAACTACCTTCCTGGAGGTGTGATAGTTATTCGCTGGCTCTGTCCCGGGGTGGGCCGAAGATCCACAGACTTCCCAGCAATATAATGCCATTTAATGGCATTAGGTCAAAGGGCATGAGCCCATGGACCGCTGGATCAGCAACCAACCAACCAACCAACATATTTGTGTTCGTATGGTGTGATACGGAAGACATTTATGAGAAAGTAAGTACTGTGTTATCTGATGACTTCCACAGTGGTATATATACACGTTGACAACTTCAAATTTCCGGAACATGTGTTGTTTGATATGGCCTGTTCTCAAACAAACAATTATTTTTTTTAATTTGTTAATTTCTTCCATGCTTGTGGACAGCAGCATCCTTGTTACTTCATGGATGAGTTGAATTCCAATCCATGTTTATGGCGTTTTTTGATAATGGACTTCATTTCTGAAAATGATACCCAGTATTCCCAATGCAATGTCAAAACAAAACCTTCAGTTTGATAATTATTACATTTTATGAAGTACTAGAGATGTAAGAACTTAAAGGAACTGAAATACACAAATGTTTGCAAATAGAAACGAAGTTGGAAAACTACAGTACTAGGGATATATCTAGTCCATCAAGCCATTTTGTCTAGCCAGGATGTTTTAATATTACTATATGCACGAGTCCCTGAGTTTAGAAAATATCAGACCATAAGCTTTCTGAGCAAAACTGTAAAATGCGAAGCTAAACAGTAATTATGCGTATTATCACTTGAAGCTACGGAGTTTCGTGCTATGAGTGGTACTCTCAGCTGGCGGAGTGTCGCTTCGTTGAGAGTTACGGAGTGCATATGTGAAACCGAGTACAGTTAAGTCAATCCTCTATGACGTTTGAGCCCTTATGAGGAAATTACTAAGTCTAACCGCTATAACCAATGTTCGTAGCTGATAACAGAGTTCTCGCTACAAGTTCTACCACAATTTGCGATACAGGAGATCAAACGGACCAAATCTTACATTATAGAGAAAATTTTAGCTCTTGGTGATAACTACTGTGATGTCCTTGGAACCTGACGCTTAAAAGTAACTTCAAAAGATTTCGGGAAACCTTTCACGTACCACTGAAGTAAACATACACTATCTGACACCTACCACTGAAGTAAACATACGCTATCTGACACCTACCACTGAAGTAGACATGCTATCTAAAACCTACCACTGAAGTAGACATGCTATCTAAAACCTACCACTGAAGTAGACATACTATCTAAAACCTACCACTGAAGTAAACATACGCTATCTGACACCTACCACTGAAGTAGACATACCCTATCTAAAACCTACCACTGAAGTAGACATGCTATCTGACACCTACCACTGAAGTAGGCATACACTATCTGACACCTACCACTGAAGTAACATACGCTATCTGACACCTACCACTGAAGTAGACATACGCTATCTGATATCTACCACTGAAGTAGACATACACTATCTGATACCTACCACTGAAGTAGACATACACTATCTGACACCTACCACTGAAGTGGACATACACTATCTGATACCTACCACTGAAGTGGACATACACTATCTGATACCTACCTCTGAAGTAGATATACACTATCTGATACCTACCACTGAAGTAGACATGCTATGTGACACCTACCACTGAAGTAGACATACTCTATCAGATATCTACCACTGAAGTAGACATACACTATCTGATACCTACCACTGAAGTAGACATACGCTATCTGATATCGACCACTGAAGTAGACATACACTATCTGATACCTACCACTGAAGTAGATATGCTATCTAAAACCTACCACTGAAGTAGACATGCTATGTGACACCTACCACTGAAGTAGACATGCTATGTGACACCTACCACTGAAGTAGACATGCTATGTGACACCTACCACTGAAGTAGACATGATATGTGACACCTACCACTGAAGTAGACATGCTATGTGACACCTACCACTGAAGTAGACATGCTATGTGACACCTACCGCTGAAGTAGACATGCTATGTGACACCTACCACTGAAGTAGACATGCTATGTGACACCTACCACTGAAGTAGACATGCTATGTGACACCTACCACTGAAGTAGACATGCTATGTGACACCTACCACTGAAGTAGACATACACTATCTGATACCTACCACTGAAGTAGACATGCTATGTGACACCTACCACTGAAGTAGACATGCTATGTGACACCTACCACTGAAGTAGACATACACTATCTGATACCTACAGCTGAAGTAGACATGCTATGTGACACCTACCACTGAAGCAGACATACACTATCTGATATCTACCACTGAAGTAGACATACGCTATCTGATATCGACCACTGAAGTAGACATACACTATCTGATACCTACCACTGAAGTAGATATGCTATCTAAAACCTACCACTGAAGTAGACATGCTATGTGACACCTACCACTGAAGTAGACATGCTATGTGACACCTACCACTGAAGTAGACATGCTATGTGACACCTACCACTGAAGTAGACATGCTATGTGACACCTACCACTGAAGTAGACATGCTATGTGACACCTACCACTGAAGTAGACATGCTATGTGACACCTACCGCTGAAGTAGACATGCTATGTGACACCTACCACTGAAGTAGACATGCTATGTGACACCTACCACTGAAGTAGACATGCTATGTGACACCTACCACTGAAGTAGACATGCTATGTGACACCTACCACTGAAGTAGACATACACTATCTGATACCTACCACTGAAGTAGACATGCTATGTGACACCTACCACTGAAGTAGACATGCTATGTGACACCTACCACTGAAGTAGACATACACTATCTGATACCTACAGCTGAAGTAGACATGCTATGTGACACCTACCACTGAAGCAGACATATACTATCTGATATCTACCACTGAAGTAGACATACACTATCTGATACCTACCACTGAAGTAGACATACACTATCTGATACCTACCACTGAAGTAGACATACACTATCTGATATCTACCACTGAAGTAGACATACACTATCTGATACCTACCACTGAAGTAGACATACACTATCTGATATCTACCACTGAAGTAGACATACACTATCTGATACCTACCACTGAAGTAGACATACACTATCTGATATCTACCACTGAAGTAGACATACACTATCTGCTTCATGTGAAGATTTATAATATTTAATGATTAGATTGATTACTTAAAATAATGATCGCACGCGCTGCCGCGGCCAAAATAGTAACATGAATTGCAAGTTACTTGCCAAGCATGTCGTAAGAGTCGATCAAGGAAGTTTTAGGATGGAGTTGGCTTCCCATCCCTTAATCAAACAGTGACCGGGAGGACAGGTTGAAGACTGGTGTCAGGCCGAATGTCAAAGACATCGCAGCTAAATTGTAACCAATGACAAAAAGCAATCCGTTCTTCGGACTGCGGCATGCTGATCAGCAGGAGTATGAGAAGGAGCGTAGAAGAACAACATAATACAATGATTTTAACATAGCATATTTAATTTGTAGGATACAATTAATTGGTATTCAAGTGGTCTACTTATTACTATGGCTATCCATTCTATGTATCATGCTTGACAAACAACACAGAATATGATATTGGCATATTTCAGAGACCGCATAGAGTTGCGCATAAGCGACGGCAGCAACACAGTCCTGTCATCCTTTCCTATAAGAATCATCCCTAGGGATGACACGCCCCCATACTTGGTCAACAACCTAGGACTTCAGGTCAACGAAGGAGATATGAGGAAAATCACAGAGGATATGCTGCTAGCACATGATGCTGATTCCCTGGATAACAATATTATATACACCATAGTTACATCCCCTACAGCTGGAGATATCATACGGTAAGAAATATTCAATGTGTGTAGCACATCTTTTGGTAATGTGTAGCGGATAAACATTTTCAACATTAAATACTACATTTCATAACAATATCACATAGTAAGAATACAGTTTTCACCATATAACATAAACTATATTTCAATATGTACTACTTTTTGTGATAATGCTATATAGGAAATAATCAACTTTCAGTATAAAATATTTTATTTCTTGGCAGTATCATAAAGCATGATGACAAATTTCATCATATAATTACTACTTTTCTTGACAACATTATGTAACAAATAGACATTTTTAAACATAAAATATTACATTTCTTGACAGTATCAGAAAGCAAGATGGCAAATTTCAAACATGTAATATTACATTTTAAACGATATAATTTTTAAAAGTATATAGTTTTTATCAAATACTACTTCTATTGGCAATACAAAGTATGAAATATGTAATCTTAAACATATACCTATTACTTTTCATGATACTTGGAAAAGTAAATAATACGATGTATAACGTAATCAATCAATCAATCAACCTGTAACCATTCAGGACCGTAGGGGTACCACATTGGATGCTTCAGCACACAGAGTCTTCCAGCGAATTCTATCCTCAGTGATGCGGATGAGTGTGGAAATATCTTGCCCTGTCCATTCCTTGATGCTGCCTGCCATGCCTTTATTATCCTCCTTTGCTTCTTCCATCCTCGACAGTTCCCTGCAATATTTATATATTATGGACAAAGTTGTTTGCTGGAGAGGATACGGGCACCACTAAGAGGGGGAACATCTTAAGAGGCGACCAAGGAGGTGGGGGAGATGTGTTGACCGTTTCATAGAGCAAGTCTTCTAAATCTTGTACTCGCGACCACGTTGGTGCTTTCGTAGGTATATGTGCTCGCGACTAGCAAGTTAAAAAGTTCTCGCAAACACTAATAATTACACATAGGCTGTGCTCGCCATCAGAAAAGGTTGAGAACTCCTACCCTGAAAGATAAAAGTAATCTATAATGCTGAAATACTATGTGCCATACATAAAGGCGCATATATTGCAGCTAGGCTGTAAACCAATGCACAACTCATTCTGTTCTATGGACTACTTCATGATAACCTGTAGAAGTTTGATAATGAATACAGAACAACAAACAATTTTTTTATGAAGTGTAGCTAGTTGATAATGTAGACACATTAAAATATTGAATCTTTTGAACTGTTTTTGACACTTACATTTGCAGAAAAATTCGTCCTTCTGATGCAGGAACAAAAGTATTTGGCTTCCGTCAACGTGATGTGGTCAAAGGCCAGATTTACTATCGTCACAATGGAGACGAAGTGTTCAAAGATATCTTCACCTTCACCTTACAGGACCACCAAGACCCACCGAATGAGTCTGAGACTATGGAGTTTGAAATTATTGTGACTCCGATGAATGAAAACCCACCGCAAGTAGACCCAAGTGGTACGTTGATGCATTTTTCAAGCATATCTTTTACCGTTCGTGGTGTTGTACAGTATACCCGTTCTTCTATCATGTTACTTGTACTTTGCACAACTTTGTCCCGACAGCCAGTATGTCTAATCTGTCTTTCACACAACTTTGTCCTGACAGCCAGATGTCTAACCTCAACTTTGTCCTGACAGCCAGTCTGTCTAACTTGTCTTTCCCACAATTTTGTCCTGACAGCCAGTCTGTCTAACCTCAACTTTGTCCTCACAGCCAGTCTGTGTAACCTGTCTTTCACACAACTAAGTCCTGACAGCCAGTCTGTGTAATCTGTCTTTTAAACAACTTTGTCCTGACAGCCAGATGTCTAACCTCAACTTTGTCCTGACAGCCAGTCTGTCTAACTTGTCTTTCCCACAATTTTGTCCTGACAGCCAGTCTGTCTAACCTCAACTTTGTCCTCACAGCCAGTCTGTGTAACCTGTCTTTCACACAACTAAGTCCTGACAGCCAGTCTGTGTAATCTGTCTTTTAAACAACTTTGTCCTCACAGCCAGCTTGTAAAATGTCCTTCACACCTTTGTCCTCATATTCAGTCCATGTAACCTGTCCTTCACACCTCTGTGCTAATAGCAAGTCTGTGTGACCTGTCCTACACACAACTTTGTTTTCACAATCTGTGTAACCTGTCCTTCACACAACAGTGTTTTCACAGTCTGTATAACCTGTCATCCACACACCTTTATCCTCATAGTCAGTCTGTGTATCCTGTCCTTCACACAATTTTGTCCTCACAGCCAGGTTGTGTAACATGTCCTTCATACAACTACTTTGTCTTCGCAGTCAGTCTGTAAACATTATTTGCTCTTCATAAAATGCACCTTAATCAAAAAGTTCTATATGCAGTCTTGAAATTTTACCAATTAAAACCGGTTAATTAGTAACTTGTATCGTTCTGGGTTGTCAGAAATTGTTAATTTTATGTCAAAATTTGCCATTTTGAATGGTCATTAATTATAAAATGTATGTTGTGGCCATTATTCGTATTTTTGCCTATTTGAATATTTATTAATAGTTATTAATTTGGTAATTTTCTTTGGTGACATTTTACTTAAAATTTGACTATAATCAATTTCAACTCTCTGGCAACCCTGTCCTGAATCTATATGTTCGTCATCAATGAAGAATCTACTTGTGTATTTAAAATTGATGTTTTTGTATGGTCATTAACAGCTAGTTTCGTTATCTTGTAATATATTAATTTAAAAAATCGATTTCTTTATTTAATGGCCATGTTAATTAACGTGTCCTGTCCTGAACCGTTTTAATTTAACTCCAGTAATTAAAATTTAACATGAATAGTTCTATAAACTACGAAAAAATCGATAACAACGTTTAAATCAGGTCCAATTGAGATCGTTTATAATGATCTTCTGTAAACCCCCCCCCCCCACCTCCCTTCTTTCCCCCTTAATAACTAGAAGATATGCCTCTTTTTTCCCCTTTCTTTTGAGGCAATCCTCACCTGTATTTTTAAGATTTATTAAATCGTTTCTATAATAGTCTGTGGCAAATGTTTTTTTTAAATGTCCAATTTATTTTTGTCTTCAAACTGTTGAGGAAATATGACGCCACTGCAGTAAAGATGATCCCATTTATGTCTATGTAATCAGACGCCATCGCGTGCTTTTGCATATACAATACTTGTCCTTCAGAAACGATACTTGCTGTGGATGGATGCATAGATCACAAGTGACGTATAGTTAGCGTTCATACAAACACAATGTCCAGGTGGTACATCTCGTGCCTAACTTTCATTAAACCCCTCGTACTTGCCTCGTTTATCTGATATCTGTCAACTCTTTTATTCACGAGTAAGTTGCATAAACTACCTTACCGAATGCACATCTAAGCCAAGGTTTATGTATGATACACCGTTTGCGTCAAGTCTTACAAAATGTAAGGATGTTCTCACGCATTTCACTCACAAAGGAAATGTAAGGTAAATATTTTATTTCAGGTACAGTTTTTTTAAAAACAATCTTACGTACCCGATTAATTGGATGATTTCAAACTAAAAGTTGCACTAGAGAGAGAAGAAGAAGAATTGGTTATGATGTCCATGTGTTTTTCTGAGAATGTTTTCTAAAGATCTCCACTTTATATTATTTGCCTCTAATTTCACCGCCCACTGATATGTTCTTTCCCACAACTCATCCGACGTATAAAGGCGGTTCAAACCTGTCCCCGCCCTTTTTTTCCTTTTTTTTTTGCACATCAGAACATGACTTCTAGAACTAGAAATTTAGTCAAAAGGTTGATAAAACCACCCCACCCCAACCCCCAACGATTTTTCACAAACGTTCATCAGATTTCTCATTAAAAAGAGGGAGTTACAGCTGAATTTGGCTGACGAATGTCATTTTAAAAGGTAACTTTCCCCCCCCCCTTTTTTTACTGAGAAGTATCTACGGCCTTGAACTTCTCATTTGATATCAACTCCGTCGCTGACCAGTAAGAGTTCATTTTCATTAAGTGGCCGAATCATTTCAATCTCTGTTTTTCTTTCCAATATATTTGACCACAGATCTTGTTCGAACAATTCTTGCAATCTCCCCATTTCTCACATAATCTCTTCTTGTTCTGTTTTCTGCTTTTCTTAGACATCTCATTTCACACGTAGTAAGCTTTCTCTCTTGTTCTTTAGTTAGTGTCAATGACTGACATTGAAAACATGATGTTGGGATGAATATTGAATTTATGATTTGTATTTTGGTTTCCATCGGGACAGATGTGTGTCTTAAAATTGGTGTAAGTTAATAATTTGCCGACTGTTTGAATTCTTGTCTGGAGCTTCTCTGTCCATTCTTCCATCAGCTAGATATTTAAATTCATGCACTTATATTAGTAGTCGATCATTTATTTTTATTTTGATTGCATTGAATTTTCTGCATATAGACATAACTTCTGTTTTCTCTGTGTTGATCTTAACATATTTCTTGAGTTCTTGCTTAACATCAAGAGCAGATTTATGTGAACACTCAGATCCCCTACCGGTTTGCTGGACTTGTTGTATATTCATTTTTGAACGAACACAGGTTCTATCTACTGTGCTAAAATTACTGCATCCTCTTAATATGAAAGATTGTTAATTTCTCATTGATCTTGAGCCCCATCATTCCTTCTGTTTGTTTAAAAATTACAATTTCAATATTCTATGGTAAATCAACGTTTCGGGATTTCAACATTTCTTAAGCACCATTTTTCATGATGAAGTATATATGAAAGTTTATTACATCTTACTGCTGCGTCGTAAAATCAGTTTGTGTAACTAGTAATGCTAGATTAAGTGAAAGGCTCAAAAGGAATATAGGATTTACTTCTGTGTACTCCGATTTTCCCATATGTACTCTACCATCTCAACAGAGCAACCCGCAGTTTACCGAGAGTACCACTCATACCATATACCTCCCTAGGTGCATGTGATATCCACAAGGATTGTGGAAAAAGTACAATCATAAATATAACGTCGCAGTCCAGAAATGAACCATGACATCGTGAAGGAGTTTAGATTCTTACTGGACATCGGTCAGTCGAAATAGGATCTAAATATATCGGTTATTCTTCCTCTACGCTCTTCTTATTCATTCTCAAGCTCCTACAGAATAGTATAATGAAGTCTGAGAACGAAATGCGTTGTGTCATGGTTTACAGCTAAGCTGCAATATCTGAACCTTTAGATTTAACACATCCGATTTCAGCGTGGCTTCTGGGTCACTTTGATCCTATATGGGATGGGACAGCCAATTTCACCCCAGAGGTTCATTAGTCGCCTGTTATGATATGCATCCAAAGTAAACAGTGTTGCTATTCTTTGTTCCTTTTTCTTGATCCTGCGTAAATATATCAGTAACATATTATATTCAGGATATAACCATAAATGACATTTTTTGCTGAAGTTATTTTTAGCAGTGTTTGCCCACGGTAGTTTGTTATTGTTTTCTGACTGGTCCAGATGCACAACTGTGTGCTGCGGAATTTGAACATAGCACCTCGGCTGTCATAGACGCCTACTGTACCTCACCACAACATAGCTTGGCACACATTTCGGCACAATGTGGACAGTATTGATTCGCGAGCAAGTTCAACTGAGATGAGTAAGACAGACAAACCAATCCCTCCACCACTGAGTCGATTCCTAATAAGTTGCATGTAGGATATCCGGGGTCGTAGCGATTAACCTTGCATTTTTGGTAGTAGTGGCTTTCTTGGCAATATAAATACACTCAGCAGTTTGCTAAGTGTGCAAATGCACAGTTGTCTGCAGTAGGGGTAGAGCCTGATACCAGAACCGCGACCTATTTATTTTAATTTTGGAAGCTCTAATAAAACAAAATTGGACAAACGTATGGCCAGAGGAAACAACACTGGAATCAAAGCTCTATGGGACACTGTATGATCTACAAAAGACAGTGAGTTTTATTCAGGAGACAGAATTACAGATATAGGCATGTTTCAAGTGAACGAAAGAAGAAGAAGACAAACGTTTGTTGTTAATGAAGCGTACATCGCAATAAGCGGTACATGTTACTTAAGTGGTACCTTGGTCGCCCGTGTCAAACCATTCCGCCAATGAGTCTGACTAATACAGATATTATTTCAAAAAACCTATCAGAAATTCTTCCCGTGAACTACGCTGTAATATTCGTAGATGAAGGAAATGTAGAATTTGAATGCTTTTTTTTCAATATTCTCCAGAGAAATCGATAATGTTCTTTACACATGTTCAAGTTCATGAAGTAATGAAGATTATTTTCACAGAACTGTGCATGACTAATCACAGTCGTTACCCTCCTGACTTAATACGGTAGCATCGTTTAACGTTGCTGACAGCTTGCGGATTCTATGAATAATCAAACGTAACAGGGCATAAAGTTACACCAGGAGTGTTAAGTTGCGCTCTTAACAACTCTATACGTCCAGGCCTGTATGATTTAACAGCTCGCTAGACCAGACGTTTATGATGGAAGACACGGGGGCTGTAATTACTGTCCTACCTGAGTCTTTCAGACGGAAATATCCATCGTTGCAGTACAAATTTAATTACAGTAATTAACAATTCCTGCTGTAAATATTAACACAAGTATAATAACCTTTTCAAACAAGTTGTCGCACAGGGGGTCGGGACTTTGGCGCCAGGAATGAGAGGGCTGAAATGGTGAATCTTTCAGGTTGTATATAATATTGTCTGAGCTTGTCTGATTTTCATTCAAGTCTGTCTATCTCGCTTGTTTGTAGATGTGAAAGATTTGTATAATTCTATCTTAAATTCCTAATTTGTTATGTTTATTTGTAAGATAAATATAATACAATCTAGCATTCTGCATTTGTCTCAGATACTTCATATTTGTCTTCTGTGTACGCTCTCAGATAACTAATATGTTTTCGTGTTGTTACCGCCAAGGAGATTGAACTACGCAGATCTACCGTTTAACTTTCTCCATGTAGGCATAGCTCATCCGTTTTCAGCATTACTTTTTCTTCGGGTGAATTTCTCTAAGTCTTTGGTAGCCCATTTACTGGGGTAAAGTGTTTATTATGATATTAACCCTTGGAAATATAAGACCTACTGACTAAAGCCTTCTTAATGATTCATTTGAATATTCCCGTGATTTTCATTGGCTACTATCATTCTACTTTGTGGGGGGGGGGAAGTGGTTAAATAATTGGTTGAAGACTAACCGTAATTTATGGACAAACTCTAATATCACAATTAAACAAACAGCCAATGCGCCATGACATAACCACTAAGAACTCTAGTCCTAGATTTAGAGGAGCTTGACTCATCATGTTTAAAGTTTAATCCAATATTTAACAAATGAATTAAATAAAATAACGAAATATAACAAAATTGGACTAACTTTCACAGTTGAAAGTGTAAAAAGACTTGACGGTAATAATGTTAGTGATCAATTATCACCTCCGTGACGTTTCTTGTAAACTTAATTACTTATTTTTGTATTTAGTGGGTACTTCCATCTCTTATATAAACTGGAGACAGGAGTAACAACAAATAAAACTTATCACATCATTAAACAACACTATGGTATTCCTGACCGTTCAGGTTTTCAGATGTGGTTTGTTTATGTAACCCTCAGAGACACAATCAAGGCACTGTAAAAAAATTAAAACACACACAAAAACTGTCAATACTGCATTTTACGAGTTCAGGTGTTGCAGGGAGGGGATTGAGTTGCCCCAGTTTCAGATCCACAGGACTAGACTACTTTCTGAAGAGGATAATTATAATATATTGTACAAAAAAGTTGGTAAGAATGAGACTACTTTCTGCCAAACAGTATTAAGAACATGTCAAACAGTATTGAGAACTTGTCAAACAGTATTGAGAACTTGTCAAACAGTATTGAGAACTTGTCAAACAGTATTGAGAACTTGTCAAACAGTATTGAGAACTTGTCAAACAGTATTGAGAACTTGTCAAACAGTATTGAGAACTTGTCAAACAGTATTGAGAACATGTCAAACAGTATTGAGAACTTGTCAAACAGTATTGAGAACTTGTCAAACAGTATTGAGAACTTGTCAAACAGTATTGAGAACTTGTCAAACATGATTGAGGACTTGTCAAACAGTATTGAGAACTTGTGAAACATTATTGAGAACTTGTGAAACAGTATTGAGAACGTGTCAAACAGGAATGAGGACTTGTCAAACAGTATTGAGGACTTGTCAAACAGTATTGAGAACTTGTCGGTTAGTGATGCTATACTCCACATGGAGCTGTTCATAAATTACATCAATAAATAGAAAAGGGGGGGGGGGAGGTGTCTAAACAATGACAAATGTGGACAACGAAAATGCCGTTTTTATATATCAATTAAATTGTTTGAAGTTGAATTATTTTTCCAAGAATTTAAAAACAAAATATGTCGTGTTTTTGTACTATTTCTGCGAAATTATTTTTTTTTAGTGGGAGGATATAACATTTTTTTACATAATTGAGTACGGCGGAGAGGGGGATGTGGGGTGGGATCAAATGTTTACAAAAGAAAGAAGGCGCAAACAAATTAGCAAATAATTGTTGAGGTAATTAATGGCCAGCTCCAATCAGTATTCATGTATGGTCTATTTTTATTTCTACCCTATATATACACACACAATCACTTTTCTATATTTTCTATTCAATAATTTAGTTTAGGATAGACAATATCTATTCAAGATAATTCATTCAAATACTCTTTTTTTTCAAATATATATTATTCTGATTTTTTGTATGTCTCTGTCTTTCCACCTCTTTCTCTCTCTCTCTCTCTCTCTCTCTCTCTCTCTCTCTCTGAGTGTGTGTGTGTGTCAGTATATTTCGTGTTTGTAACCAAGTGTATCCCAGGACCTTCAGTTGTATTACCTGTACCTTCGTGTAGATATAAACCACAGGTTCACAGTTTATACAACTCAACTGTTTTCAACAGGTAAATGCATTTTTCATTTCCAGAATGGTCAAGGTTTAAAGATTTGTTTTACAAAATAACGTTGATGGTTGTTGAGATATGTATGAGGGAGACATCACTTTGAAAACATAAGACAATTGTGTACAGAATAAATAAGATATAGATGCGTACAGGTGCATAATAATCATTAATTTCAATAGTGAAACGGTGTAAACTTGCATGATTTTGTACATTAATTTCAATAGTCAAACAGCGTAAACTTGTATGATTTTGGACAATAAATTTAAATAGTGAAACGGCGTAAACTTGTATGATTTTTGACATTGTATGCCAACAAAAATCTTTGTCAAAATGGATACAACATGAAGCAGTAGAAGGTGAAAGATGCAGAGACGGACAAAGAATATCTGATAGACAACATCAAGGACCCGATAGATCGGACATTTTTCTCATTCATTCGAGTTGCTGAAACTAGAAATCGCTGGAGAACGCTGTGTTTTTAATGATCCATAAGATTATACATACAACTCTGACGGGTTATAGGTTTGTCAATACGGATCACTTAACGGTTGTCGAGGACTCATTCCTGTTCTTGGCTGTTTTCCGTGGATTTTATTTGTCGCTTTGTGTATACTTTATGTCGAAACACAATGAAAGAGTAAAGTTAAGTAGCTTCAAGTTTAGGATGATTCCCAATGAGTCCACAGGATTGCATCATTTAGATAGTCACGTGAAACATACTTTTTCTTCTTCTTCAGCGTGCATTCTCAAATTCCCACTGGATCTCTCTTATAGCAGGACAGTGGTCCAACTAGATTTCCAGCAGGATGTAATCTAGAAAATGGGAATGCGTTGTGTTACCGTTTTATTAGCGCCAATGGCCCGACACATACATCTTCGGCAGAGTGTGAAACATACAAATATAGAACTTTATGATTGTGTGACTTAATTATTGACTTTATTGTTCTTCTAAGTATTACTTTTGTGTGTGATTTTTGTATGCGTTATGTGATGTTTCACTTGTATAATATAAGTCAGTCCATAATAAACACCGCAGAGATATAGATCCTAATTGCTAAATTGAGGAGACCTGGGGAAAGGATGTTCCTTTAAATGTCTGTTCACTTCGTCTTGGTGGATATTTTCTTGGTCAGCATTTTCAAGAAGTTTTAACAGTAATGGGAGATTTTGTAAGAGGAGATATTCAAGAAGTTTTAACAATAAGAGGAGTTTTTGTAGGGGGAGATATTCAAACAGTTTTAACAATAAGGGGATATTTTATAAGTGGGTATATTCAAGCAGTTTTAACACTAGGGGAGATTTTGTAAGGGGAGATTTTCAAGCAATTTAAACAGTAAGGGGAGATTTGTAAGGATAGATTTTCAAGCAGTTTTAACAATACGGGGAGATTTTGTAAGGGGAGATTTTGCAATCACTTTTTTATAATAATTATACTGTTCTGTTTTTCTAAAAGAAAAGTCACAAAAGGGAACTTGGTTGAATACTATAGTCTGTTCCATAATTCATATTCTCCACAACTATTTGTTAGATCGAAAAGATCTTTTTGGTCCAACTTGAGATTCTCAGCGACCTTATAAAACTATTTTTTTTTTAATAATGTAACAAGATTTAGAAAATTCTCTATAAATTATACATTTATAAAGGTTTCGTGAATGTACATAATGTGCCATTTTTTAAAAGTATTACACAGGAGTCTGTCAACAGACCCGGTTGATGAAGGGAAATAATATTTATTTGTTGTGAAATGCAACTATGTTTTTGTTTGTCATGCACATTAAGTCGTCTAACTATGGAATGGAAATAACTATTTCCATGAGTACGAATGTGTCATCGTTTTTAGAGATTTAATTGTTATTGACAGACTTCGTGAATTTATTCGCATGAATACTTTCGTGTTTTTCATAGGTCATTGTGGCGTGTTGTCAAGAATGTTACCAATGAAAAGCACGAAAATACTGAGATATGCCTATATAAGAGACACTATTAGAACATTTAATGTCAGTGGTGCTATATATTTTGTTGGATTACCAAATTCCTTAATCTTAAAATAGTAGCTAAACTCTAGTTTTCTCAAAGTCGTATCAAATATTCGACGGTTTTAATTGTAGTATCTTGTTAGATATAGCCAATTTATATATGTAGTTAAGAGTTTGATTAAAATATGAGTTTGAAAGTTTGAAATGTAAATTGATTACTATACAAAATTGTACAGTCACTTTGCTGAGAGTATAGAAGGGGCCGTCTATATCGCGACATACAAAATTCTAAAAAGATAACACAACATGCTCTCGGTTCAAATAATATGTCATTTAAAAGTTGAATAAAACAGGACTGTAATTAATTAAAGCATGAACGACAGCAATATCGGAAAATATCATACAGGAAGTAACGCAAATGTTCTTTTCTGTGGGGCAACACTGGATAGTCCGTCATATATTGCTATGGACAATGCCTCCTATCAAAACATAGCTGCTCATGAAGACAAAATTCCCACTTCATCAAGCACAAAAGAAAATGTTATCTTTTTTACAACAATAAATTCAAACCAATGTTGTTAGAACTTGTGAGACAGACAAAGTGAAGACTTTTGTTATTAAACAAAATCATCGATGAGCATGGCCATACTGCTCTTCGGCTACCACCTTATCATTTACATCTCAATTCCATTTAACTTGTGTAGGCTGCAGTCAAATGTCAAGTTGCCGCACTAAACAGACTTTCAAAATGTGTGATGTAGCAAACATATACACATGCCCTCGCATAAATAGATTTTGAGTACTGGAAAAAAATGTAAGAGCATGTGCTTCAAGAGAAAGAGACATATTAGCAACGAGATGGTTTGCATTTTATCAATCCCTTAGCAGAAGTCGATCTTTTCGAGTCTTCAGAATCCGAATAAAATAGTTGATGTGTCAATCAATCTCTGCTGTTCCCACATCGACCAAATATCGAACAGTATCACGGACATATAACAAAATCAACTGGTACTTCATTGTTTTGCTTCTCACAACGATTTGTTTGCGGTAACCTTTATTTATGGAATGATCAAATGCATATATTCCTCTTCAACACTAATGCCACAAGAAAACGTAAGACTACTTGATCAACAAAGATAAAAATTGTTTTACATACACTCTGGAAGTAATGATAACCATCTCACATAATGATAACTGTCTATGTCTAAGACTAACTGCGAAATATGGTTGCTATGCATCAGGTAGTGTTCGTGACAAATGAGATCAAGTGAGTAGCATGAATTTTTGAAACGAACAATTCCTTTTCCGTTATGCGCTTGAAACACATTATGCGCACCTTTTTTTGTCCATAAAAAGTGCTTAATATCACTTTAAGGGAATTTCCAGCATTGTTACTGTTCACAAAAACTCTAGTAATCATCATCATGTGACATATTCTGTTCAGAACATGGACTTTCTTATGAATTCTCTGAACACTCCGCGATTCTGAGCGAGTTGACCTGCCACAGCTAGTGACATGTTTAAACAATCTGTTATATCACAACACCATCGTCGTCTTGGGGGCCTTCTTCCTCTATTGCCATTAACTCTGTCTTCACCTATTAATCTTTCGATACTATTTGTCTCTTTTTAAAAAAAACGCACAGCTTTCTTGTTATAATGTTGTTAACTCAAAATATAATTACTAGACACATTACTCATGCAGTTTGCCATTGCTTTCAGGAGGAAATTCGTTTATCGAATAGCACACAAAGAAAGCACATTTATTTTTTTACGCCATATTTTAGCGGAAGTCTAAACAGCAAAATATTACTCTAGTAATGTCACTGCAAATTTCATAAATAATGTATCTAAAGACCTAGATTAAGATAAAACAGATTCAATGACAGGAAATTGCGGTTTCCTTACTTGTTTATTACTTGCATTGATAAATAAAGCTTCTGAGCTGGTGAATTTGACGCCTTGAAGGCCTCGTTTTGAAAATTGTGTTTGCTATGTAGTTGTTCCGTGATGGTGTACAGCAGGGGTCGGGAACCCATGGCTCGCGAGCCAGATGTGGCTCTATTGATGGCTGAATCCGGCTCGCAAACAAATGTTCGATTATAAAAAAATGTTTCTTTAGACTCCTGTGATTTACATATTAATTGCATATCAATATTTCATTCTACAAATGAGCTAAAGTCTATAGCAGCTCAGCATCAGAAGTCGCATTAATGATGAAAATAAGAAATACTCATTATTGATTAGCAACAGCCTAACAATGTTATTAAAAAGAATTAAGATAATAATTATTGTACTTTTAGTGTTGAAATTACACAAAATGCACACATTTACTTGAATTTTTAGTTTTAAACATAATGCATGGCTCTCACAGAATTACTTTTCAAAATACGTGGTGTCCATAGCTCTCTAAGACAAAAAGGTTCCCGACCCCTGCTGTACAGGGTGGTTGGTTCAATATTCATCCAGTATTGCATGTTCTCGAGCTCTGTGGCACAATATCATTGGGCAATACATGAAGGAATGGAATTGGTCACCCAACTTATAGTTACTGCGGCTTAGTACATGAAGGGGTATCTTTATTCGCTACAGTAGCCTGCTTGTCATGGCTACCTTTATTTAATAGTGTCTTTCAATGTGTTTTGTGTAATACATAAATGTGTGTGTGTAATACATACACGTGTTAGCGTAATAAATGAATTTGTTTGTGTTATTCATGAACGTGTGTGTGTAATTCATGAACGTGTGTGTGTAATTCATGAACGTGTGTGTGTAATTCATGAACGTGTGTGTATAATTCATGAACGTGTGTGTGTAATTCATGAACGTGTGTGTGTAATTCATGAATGTGTGTGTGTAATTCATGAACGTGTGTGTGTAATTCATGAACGTGTGTGTGTAATTCATGAACGTGTGTGTGTAATTCATGAACGTGTGTGTGTAATTCATGAACGTGTGTGTGTAATTCATGAATGTGTGTGCAATAAATTAATGTGTGTGTAATTCATGAATGTGTTTGTGCAATACATCAATGT
The DNA here is from genome assembly GCA_034231615.1 of Meghimatium bilineatum. NCBI lineage: Eukaryota > Metazoa > Mollusca > Gastropoda > Stylommatophora > Philomycidae > Meghimatium > Meghimatium bilineatum. Next base: position 17,985,695 of record CM067316.1, on the reverse strand, counting down.
GTTTATGTAAAACAAGAAAGTGTGTGTAAAACATGAATGGGTTTGTGTAAAACATGAATGTGTTTATGTAAAACATGAATGTATTAGTGTAATATATGAATGTATGTGTAAGACATGAATGTATTTATTAATACATGAATGTGTGTGAAATACATGAATTTGTGTGTAATACATGAATCATCATCATCATCAGGTGCCATGCCGAGTGGCGTAGGCGGTCATGGCTCTCCACAGCTCTCTGTCCACAGTATTATGTATCAAAGTCGTTGTTGTTTCCTTGCCGTGCTAGGTTGTCAAACTGTCTAATATTTTATCACGTTCTCGCCCTCTGTCTCTGGTGCCTTCAATCTTGCCTGTTGTGATTATGTTCTCTAAACCTGCCAGTCTCATGAAGTGGCCAAAAAAGATTGCCCTTTTCTTGTATTGTTGATTAAGGTCCGTTTCGCATTTCACTCTTTCAACACCTCTACATTAGTTTTTCTGGCAGTAAATGGTATTCTCAGCATTCTTCTGTAGATCCACATCTCTGTTGTCTCCAATCTCCCACTTTCCAATTTCTTTATTGTCAAATACATGAATATGTTTGTGTAATAGATGAATTTGTGTGTATTACATGTTTATCCGGTCTGGGGGGGGGGGGGGAACAGTTTTACTATCATCACCCATCACTTAGACATTTACAAAGGTGGTGTTCAATAGTTTCGTAGGTATGTGTACACAATAGATTTCCTGATGTGTGTGTTAATTGTATTCTGTTCAGGTGATTATTAAGTTATACATTTTGTGTTCAAGGTTAAAAATTGTACTCTAGTCTTGACTTCTCAGGGGGTAAATTTGTTGTGTTTTTTTTTAAAAATGGGCTTGTCATATTTGTGTAGATTTCTCTTTCAGTGGTAGACATGAACAAAATACGACATTCGAAATGATACTTACTAGGGGTCTTTGTTACATCTAATATTGTATGATAGTGCGTCCTGATATAACCAAACTTAACTTTACCTTGTTCACTGGTTGAAGGAGCACGACACTCTACAAGAGAGGTAAAGCCATTAACTGCATTGCGTCGAAGGGAGAAAATCCAATCTCTGCTAGACTCTTGAAGCAGATCACTTGATAAAAGTGTCAATTATAAACATATCAGCCATTAGGATAAAGTAAACAACTACAAAAAATGTATATTATAAATGTTAATATTTACATGCAATTTATATATTGAACACCGTATTATGAATTATCTATCTATCTATCTATCTAATCTATCTAATCTATCTAATCTATCTAATCTATCTAATCTATCTAAACTATCTATCTATCTATCTATCTAGTCTATCTAGTCTATCTAGTCTATCTAGTCTATCTAGTCTATCTAGTCTATCTAGTCTATCTAGTCTATCTAGTCTATCTAGTCTATCTAGTCTATCTTGTCTATCTAGTCTATCTTGTCTATCTTGTCTATCTTGTCTAGTCTGTCTATCCTGTCTATCCTGTCTAGTCTGTCTAGTCTGTCTATCCTGTCTAGTCTGTCTAGTCTGTCTTGTCTGTCTGTCTGTCTATCTATACGCTGTGTCCCTTGTTTGCCTTTCGGCGTCAGGGGTGGAAGAGTTCTCCGGAGATGACCTTCGTGTGCGCTGTTTATACACTTGTTCCTGTGACTTCTATAAATTATCAACACATAATATTTGAAGAATGAGGACATTAGACAAATAACAAGCACCACCCCAATTTTTGAATATATTAAGAGACAACAGATCAATATTTTTCAATGAAACTGAAAGAAAGGAGTTTATTTTACAAACAACTGAATACATAAATAAACTAATTTAGTAGCAATACTGAATATTTTATTTTAGAAAACGAACTAAAGTAAAACTAAATAAGAAAAATTTACTTGCAAACATGCGCACAACGTTATATTCACAGTTTTTATTGACCAAAATTGTAATTACAATTTTAAATACATGCACACACACAAAAAAAAACACCAGAAAATCATGTTTCATTATTAAAGTTTCAGGGATCCATAGAAAAGCATTTGGCTTTACAGGGAAATAACTCTTAAATTTATGAACACAAACATGAGCAAGGTATCTGAGTCAATTCGGTGTGTTATTTTAAAAAAAATACATTCATTAATATAGTGCTGAACTGAAGTAGCTAACACTTAAATTAACTTTGTAATAGCAATATTTGATACTGGAGTGGGTCTCTATACACTGTTGAAATACAGGGGACTGGCAGATACAAGAATAAACTGAAGAAACTACAGATACATAAAGATACGATCAGGAGATCGTACTGACTGGATTACCAGAACCGCGACCTCCACTTTTTTATTGGTGTAAAGTTCTGATATAACCAAAATTGACTACGTCCGCTGTGGAAAGCTCACCATAAGTGATGCATAAAGCTGTATCTTAACCAAAATTTGAGAGACTGGCAGAAGCAGGCACAAAAAATAACACCACATTACCATCACTAGAAAAAAAAACCACTGATCAAAAGCAAATACAAACGTGAATTGAATCAGAGAAAAAAAAAGATTTTCACAAGGTCCAATCCTATAGCCTGACAACTCGCAACAGATTGCAATCTCTAGATTTCGCACAGGTCATAGTTTACTATAAGAACATCCAGAAAACACATGTTATACAAGCTCATCAATGTTCATGTCAAAATGGGCCACCTAGACCCCAGAATACATCTTTCAGACATCTTCATTCTACCTGGAGATTAAAAACTGATCTTAAGATCAGTTATCTCATAAGAGATACCTTCATCACCTGTATCCCGGGTTAATGAAAAATACATTCAAGTAGGAAACATGGGGATAAAAGAAATAATTCCTGTTCATGACGGGAATAGAATTATTTTCATTTATTCCCATTCCTAATATTTACTTTGTATAAGCTATTATTTGAAGTAGCATTGTCTTGTCTCTATGTTATTTATGTTTATAAGTAGGCCTATATCTTCTTCGTTTTTGATTAGAAATTTGGCCTCACAGCACGTGGGGAATTCCCATAAGTGCTCCGTCCTCTGTTCCAGCAGCCGCTCGACTCGATGATGTTTCGAGTTCAATGCCGCCGAAACAGACGTCGACATCAGGGCACAACTCTGGTACTCGCGGCAGGTTTCTTTGTTGTTCCGCCCACCCACGCCGTGACGGCAATTAGTTCAAACACAACGTCGACCTGTCGGAACAACATGGTAACTGTTATCGAAAGTTACGACTATGGGATTGTATAGATGACGCGCCATGAAGCTTCGTCTTGATTCTTGATTAGAAACTGGCTTCACAGCACGCGGGACATTCCTATAAGCGGGACACGCCCTCCGCAGCCATCCCATTGTATGTAGACTCATAGTTCCGGGTTGATTGTGTTATCTTCGGGACTTTCCAAATAATTACTTTCTGTAAATTACTTTAAATTTACTTAAATTTACTGTAAATTTCCAAAAAAAATACTTCCTGTGTACGTTCTCAACCTCATTGACATTATCTGCATCTTGAAATGAATTTATTACTGCCTTTATTACATCTGCTTTTTCTCTTCTCAGCAATGTGCCTTCTATCGCTGCATTGCCTGCCAATAAGTCGGCTCTCTCATTTCCTCTGACCCCAGCATGACTAGGGCAGTATATCCATGTAATGCTCTGGACAACTGAGTTGTTCAATAAGTCCCACCATTCTTTTCTTAGCATGAATTTTTCTATCTTGCGCAACATGCTTTGAGAGTCTGTGAGTATTACCGCGTGTGTTGATGTATCAGTTATCAACCAATTAAGAGCTGCTGTGACTCCCTCTATCTCCATCCTCATGCTCGATGTGACAGTAGAATATGCCGAAGATTTCTCAACCAACTTCACGCCATTTCTGGAGGCAACAAAACCCCAACCGCTTTTATTTGTGTTTCTGCTAACAGAGCCATCTCTGCATATAATTATGTCTTGTGGTTTCGAGTGTAGTTGGGCGAGTTCGTGCACTGTATCCCGAGCCCTGACTACGGTCCATTTTCGACACGTTTTATCTAGTTGTATTGTTACTTTAGTCAGTGATTTCTCTTAAATGTCTACCTCCACCCATTCACTGCCCATGTTCGTTGTTGCAATAGTTCTTGTCTCGATTGACTTTGAGATTTTTGTCTCATCGAGATCGTGTTCCCAGCGACTTGAGCACACAGTTTGAATTTCTTGACGAGTTCATATCTTTTTTTTTAGATGTGGTTTGTCAAATACGGAATACCTGTTTACTTGAGTTGCAAAGTCGACTAGGCGTCTCTAGACCTAATTCAATGAAAAATATGGGCATAGCACCATATTTCCCATTATGCTTCAATGGCGTGAAATAGGAAAATCTTTACCTTTTTTTGTTTACAAAAGAAATAAAACTGGAAGCGAAGCTGTAAGACAACGTTTACTGAAGACTAAACTATTGGAGGCAACCCTCCTACAAGGCAACTTATACTGAAGACTAAACTATTGGAGGCAACCCTCCTACAAGGCAACTTATACTGAAGACTAAACTATTGGAGACACCCCTCCTACAAGGCAACTTATACTGAAGACTAAACTATTGGAGACACCCCTCCTACCTGTATTGACTACTTAGCATAGGAATCTGTTGGCAAAAGATAAAAAACACATAGAAAAATACTTCATAAATAACCTTGACTATCCAACTGGCATGTTTATAGAAAAGTTTTTGCTAACGTACTTACTTTCTTTTTCTTTATGGACACTAGGCCACTAAAAGTATGAGTGATAATTACATCGCTAACGTAAACGCTTTCTAGCCACGACGAGTGAGATAGATCGTTTACTGGGTAAGAATTCTAGTGGGCTGAATTCTGGATGTGGTGTTGTAAGATGCCTGGTTCCGGTTGAATATTGCTTAAAGGTTTGTAACAGTAGATGTTTGTATAGGGATTTGTGACTGACAGAGATAAGGTTGACTGGGTTATGAGAACACTATCGATAGACGGAAATGAGTCAATGCATTATTGACTTGCGGTTTATGATACTTTGCCTGATACTTTAAATTTTGATATTTTAAATTAACGATGAAAAAATGTGTGGTTAATCTCACACTAGTGAGGTATAGAGTTCGTTCCCATGTAAGGACTGGGATTTTTTTTATCTTAAGAAAGGTAAATTTAAAAACTAACTTTGTACATGACGTGGCGACAGCAAAAGCATGCGGCCTTTATCACACAGCTATTCAATCCCCTCACTGCAACTCCTTTTTTTTTGTTTGATGAAAAAATATTTTAAATATGTTTATATTTATTTATCTGTTTAATAGTGCAAAGAATGCAACCTAAAACCAGATGGTGTAGTGGATCAGACCATACATTTGGTTGGCAGCTGGTCTAGGTTTGCAGACCGATAGGCGGACAGATAGAGCGCAGCTTTACTGAACGAGCATCTGCGGCAGCTTGAATTGTGTCCATGTATCGGTATTACCGGGGTAAATTTTATTTGGAGTTGACAAGGCAAGCAGAGATATGGATTATGTTGCATGTACAACAGATAGTCTCTATATTTCAGACTGGGCACTGCTCATTGGAGGTATACTCCAACTCAGGCCTTAATGGGTCTCGGTCTTGCAGCACCCATTTATCATCGTCATGAATCGTAGATGATATTTATTATACTACAACAGTAGCACTATCGTCTGGAAAGACAGAAAGCTGCCTACTACTAATGTTAGAAAACCGTCATAACTTGTAGTAATAAAAACGGAAACCGTAATCTTGTAGCAAAGCTTTCCTTTTCCACTCCATAAAGGCGATTAGGGAATGTCACATTATACAGGTGTATTGGAGATTGTCATGCACAGAGTTGTATTGGGAATAGCACATCATACAGGTGTATTGGGGAATGCAATTTTAGGCCCATATTGTTCAACGGTATAAGTAAGGATGATGTAATTAGCATAACGCCGGCCGCCTTTACTTTCACAGACCATCTGGTACTTGTGTAATCTTATACAGGGTTAGTATTTTCAGGATATCTTTTCTCCATGTGTTTATCGGGCTTCCTTGTTTTCCGTCGTGGGTTGCAAGTCATTGATCTTTCTACATACAACATTTACTGGTTTTCTATGCGTGTGCCCAATCCATCTATATTTTCTGTCTTTAATCCTGGTACACACTAGATCTTAATCTGCTCGTCTCCAGATCTCGCTATTTCTTAGTTTGAAATACCACATTTTCTTTCTTTCTTTAATTTTTCGACATTCTTAAACTTTTCTGCGATATCTGCGTCTATCGGCCTGACACATCCGACCTCAGCATGGCTTCTGGATCACTTTGAACATATTTAAGAAGGGATGTCCAATTCCACCCCAAACTTCCTTAGCCGCCTCTTGCGTCATGTATAGAAGGTAAACAGTACTGCTGTTCTTTGCTTCTATTTCGTGCCCGGTACTACATGATCTTCTTCTTCTTCAGCGTTCATTCTCAAACTCCCGCTGGATCTCTCTTGTAGCAGGACCATGGTCATATTAGATTTCCAGCAGTAAATAGTCCAGAGAATGGAAATGCGTAGTGTCGCCGTTTTATTTGCGCCAATGCCCGACACATCCGTCTTCGGCGGATACATGATCTAATCCATGTCTACTTTCTATCTTTAATCTTAGTGCCCACCAGATCTTGATCTATCCATCTCCGGATGTATTCATTTCTTATCTTGTCATGCCGCTTTTCCTTTTTCCCCCTTTTCTTATTCATTCGTTCTCAACCTCCTGCAGATTAGCAGGATGTAGTTAGAAGAACGCAATGAGGTGTGTCATGGTGTACAGCTCTGTTGTGCTATATGCGTCTTTCGGCCGGACACATCCGTCATGAGCAATGCTTCTGGGTCACTTTTACCCTATCTTGGATGGGACAGCCAACTCCATCCCAAAACCTCTTTAGTCACCTTTTACTACATGCATGGAAGGTAAACAGTGTTGCTGTTATTTGCTGCTCTTTCAGGTCCCTAGTAAAACACTCGCATCAAGCCATCTTCTTCTTCTTCAGCGTTCATTCTCAAACTCCTGCCGGATCTCCCATGTAGCAGGACCATTGTCCTACCATATTTCCAGCGGGATGTGGTCCAGAGAATGGAGATGCGTTGGGTCGCCGTTTTATTTGCGCCAATGGCCTGACACATCCGTCTTCGGCAGAAACATCAAGCCATCTAATGTTTAGTATTCTTCTATAGCAGTATCTGTCACAAATGACTGTATTGTTTTTGTCATTCTCCAGGTTTTTATGCTATTCACCAGCACTATTTTTACATTTGTAACTTTAGATTGAGAGTTTTTTGAGTAGATTGATATCATTTGCTCTCTAAATGTTACTAAAAGCTTTTGAGTGTAATAGTGGCGTCTACGGCAGTATATCTTTCTTTAGTAATAGGGAGTGTTGCCTAAGTAATACAATTTAGCTCTTCGTTAATTTTATACTATAATATCTTCATTTCCGTGAGACTAGTGACTTTTTAAAAGGAAAATCGTTAATTGTAGGGTGGGGGGGGGGGGGTGTAAGAAGAGGCGTATATCCGTCTTTTGCCTAAATTCAGAGCAGAAAGTGATGACCTTATCTACCAGATTGTTAATTGCAACTGAAAATGCAACATTAGTTGATTAGATGTTTCATATAGAACAATTTATGCTTATTCTGTTTCATCCACAGCAAAACGAATAATGTACGTGGACGAGACCGACGTTGGGTACATCAAAACTACAGAACTCAGGTACACAGATGTGGAGTCATCCAGCAGAGACCTCACCTACACCATCACAACTCCGCCATATTTTGTCTACAACCGCGGGGAGAGGGATGCGGGTAAACTGGTGGCTATCCACAATATGTCCAAGGTCGACAGAAACACGGACGCCCAACAAGGTAAGAATAGCATACAATTTTAATAATTTATTCTCGCAGCAGTTAATATGAAATGAAAACCGATGATATAAATAACAAGTTTCCCTTCAAACCGATAATATGAATAACAAGTTTCCCTTCAAACCGATAATAAGACTACCAAGTTTGGAGAACAAATCAGCTGGTCATGTTTGTTCGGTTTGAACCCAAGTTAATATATATATATAAAAGCTCTTAGTGTCCTTCTACACCACAATAATGAGTGGAGGTGGAGCGCGATATCGTCTGCTATGGTTGGTTGGTTGGTTGGTTGGTTGGTTGGTTGCTGATCCAGCGGTCCATGGGCTCATGCCCTTTGACCCAATGCTATTGTGTGATATATGCATGTGTTTGTGAGTTGTTGTTTTGTTCCATATAATGTGTTCCATTTATTTGGCCCTGGAGGGAGGAGCATTTTTCTGATGTCATCCAGCGCTGGACATTCAAAAAGATTGTAATTAGTATGTTTTGTACTGGCATTATATTGCTGGGGAGTCTGTGGATTTTCATCCCACCCCGGGCCAGAGCCAGAGAAAAACTATCACACTACTAGGATGGAAGGTTTCAACCTATGAACTGCTCCGAGCCTCTGCAGCCAAGATAGGGTTCACTGTGCTCATTCCCCGCCACCAATTGACTACTGGTTATGCCGAACTTCTCTATTGCTCCAGGCATGCAACCAAATGTACAAGTCAAAAGGATCGTCACGTCCTGAGTCAGTGTGCCTCTATGATGGACCTCAGCCATAAGAAAAATCTCTAGCTCTCTCCCAACCACAGAGGGTGCATACATAAACAAATAAAGAAAAAGAATACAACATGGCATAAAATACATTGTAACAAAAAATTAAAAGTATGAGAGGCATAATTGTATAGATGACATGCCATGAAGCTTCTATAATAGATAACCTCAATATAACGGCATCTCATCTACTTAGGTTTTTCTGTTGCATGGGTGGTTTGTCTAATGGGCCATTGGTGAGACCCACAGACGCAAACCATGCGTGTCTGCTGTGGTAAAGCGGCCTTTATTTCCACAGCCCATAGAAAACCCCCTGAATTCCTTCACAGGAAAACATGAATTAATGAAAGGTGGATATATAATGGATGAAACGTGGCCGTATAGCTAAAACGCCAGAATCAGAACTCTGAGTACATTGGTTCAACCCACGGTTGTGACAAGGATTTGTGTCTCAGAGGTACATTTTAAAAAATCTCCCTGTACACGTCGCGTCTTTATTTCTACCGCCACAAAAGCCTCTCTGCATTCCTTAACAGAAAAATACGCAGTAATGAAAAATGAATAAGTAGAGAATTATATATATATATATATATATATATATATATATATATATATATATATATATATATATATATATATATATATATATATATATATATATATATATATATATATATATATATATATTGACCGCTTCGTTTCGCCTATCGTCTACTCGGATGATGTAGCGTATGTTTGGTCATTGTTGTCTACGAATGTAGGGTCTAAGGGTGACTCGTGGGATTGCAAGAAACGATCAACTTATGGGAACCAAGGGAGGACACACAAAACATAAATAATCGCGGGCATAACATAAAGTATGTTTACAATTAGGGATGGGGAGAAGGGTCTGTAAAATGGTTTTATATATACATAAAATTGTTTGAATTTGAAAACATTTTCTAAAAATCTGAAAAAAATCCCCAATAATTTTCGTATTTTCTGTGCTCAAATGTTTTAAGGGGGTAGATAAGTATAAATTGTTGACATAATTAAGCAGAGGTTCACGGTTCACCCAACATTAATTCGCATGACAACTTATGTTAACTGAAAAAAATCTAGGCGAATTTTGTCAGCTGAACAAACCTGGTTCAAAGATCATCAGCTATTATCTGACCAAAAAATAAACAGCGTTTATATTATATTCTTGTTGTATAGTTGATATCACAATTTAGCCTTCACCGTCGACTGGAATGAATACAAAATTGAGATAAACATTTAAAAAAAATAAGAAACATTTCGTCAGTGACATAAATAATTTATTAAAATACAAATATCTTTGATCTGTGAATAATAAATTCATGTAGGTCAAGAGCAGTCATCCATAATTCAAACAAAATCCGGAAATCAAACACGGCCTGAACTATATGCATACATCGTCTGCCTCGAACTACCAAACTTAATTTTTGTGTTATTCATGCAACGTGTTCACATCTAGTTTAATATCATTTAAATTTGATATCTTTAAGATATTTTCTAAATAGCAAACTCTTTAGTTCAATTCTTCTATTTTATTACGCTCATATATTTTAATACTTCTCATATAAATGTCTCATTAATCTTTGTCCTGTCGACTTTGACATAAATACGTTTTGTGTGTGTAAAATTCATGTGTTAATTACGTTGTTCTTGATCCACGAAAGCGTATTCATTCCTTAATCCGTTCATTCATGTTACTTAAATGGCTAAGTCATTCGTGTGTTTATGCACGTTTCTAGCTGCAATTAGATGCGATAACGTTATGTGTAAAATACTTAATTTATTACAAGTTGTTAGAACGAGGATTAAAACAAATATTTGAATGGATTACATAGATATATCGGCAGAAAGACACCAGCATAAAAATTAAACTACATCTGAAAAAAAAAAATCTTCCTGTATCAATGTACAACAGAGACATCAATAAATCAAGTGTCGTGCCGAGTGGCGTAGGCGGTCATGTTTATCCATCCATAACTCTCTGTCTCTTCTGTTATTAATAAATTCAGTACTAACATTGAACGATTATGTGCGCTATACAATTGTGATATTATATAACACATACAACTCTATAATACTGCTTATTTCCTATACAACAAGGTAGCTCTATAATACTGTTTGTTTCTTATATAACAAGGCAACTCTATAATATTGTTTATTTTTTATATAAGAAGGCAACTATATTATACTGTTTAATTTCTATATAACAAGGCAACTCTATAATACTGGTTAGTTCCTATATGACAATGCAATCATATAATACTATTAAGTTCCTATATAACAATGCAACTTTATAATACTGCTATTTAGTTCCTATATAACAAGCCACTCTATAATACTATTTACTTCCTATATAACAAGCCACTCTATAATACTGTTTAGTTCCTATATAACAAGTCACTCTAAAATACTGTTTAGTTCCTATATAACAAGCCACTCTATAATACTGTTTAGTTCCTATATAACAAGCCACTCTATAATACTATTTAGTTCCTATATAACAAGCCACTCTATAATACTGTTTAGTTCCTATATAACAAGTCACTCTAAAATACTGTTTAGTTCCTATATAACAAGCCACTCTATAATACTGTTTAGTTCCTATATAACAAGCCACTCTATAATACTATTTAGTTCCTATATAACAAGCCACTCTATAATACTGTTTAGTTCCTATATAACAAGTCACTCTAAAATACTGTTTAGTTCCTATATAACAAGCCACTCTATAATACTGTTTAGTTCCTATATAACAAGCCACTCTATAATACTATTTAGTTCCTATATAACAAGCCACTCTATAATACTGTTTAGTTCATATATAACAAGTCACTCTAAAATACTGTTTAGTTCCTATATAACAAGCCACTCTATAATACTATTTAGTTCCTATATAACAAGCCACTCTATAATACTGTTTAGTTCCTATATAACAAGTCACTCTAAAATACTGTTTAGTTCCTATATAACAAGCCACTCTATAATACTGTTTAGTTCCTATATAACAAGCCACTCTATAATACTATTTAGTTCCTATATAACAAGCCACTCTATAATACTGTTTAGTTCCTATATAACAAGCCACTCTATAATACTGTTTAGTTCCTATATAACAAGCCACTCTATAATACTATTTAGTTCCTATATAACAAGCCACTCTATAATACTGTTTAGTTCCTATATAACAAGCCACTCTATAATACTATTTAGTTCCTATATAACAAGCCACTCTATAATACTATTTAGTTCCTATATAACAAGTCACTCTAAAATACTGTTTAGTTCCTATATAACAAGCCACTCTATAATACTGTTTAGTTCCTATATAACAAGCCACTCTATAATACTGTTTAGTTCCTATATAACAAGCCACTCTATAATACTGTTTAGTTCCTATATAACAAGTCACTCTAAAATACTGTTTAGTTCCTATATAACAAGTCACTCTAAAATACTGTTTAGTTCCTATCAATATTGTTTCATAGCTGCCATAATTTGTTATTTACAATTCAAATATATGCAATCAGTTTACTTGTAGAATGTATGCAAACCTCCCTTAGTCGCTTTCTATCACATACATTGCAGTACACATTACTACTATTCCTTGTTCCCCTTTTGGACCTCTGTAATATACCGGAGTAAATTATAAGTAATATTAGAGAATATTTTTGTTTCATTTTCCTATATTTTCCATTCTATTTTTGTCTAATAGCCTGTGGTATTTCATGACAATGTCTAACAAAATTTAAAGGTAAAAGGGAGAACAGTTGTCACTTTCAATGCTAAAAATTGAAGCATTAATACAAGCAATTGCAAGAAATAGATACTTAGTTGTATTTAAATCTCCAATAACAACATTTGATAAACGCCTGTCGTATTCTTGCAATACGAGTAAACAATCAGATTTGTAAAAAAAAAACCGGTTTCATTAGGTAGATTGTAGGAACTGATTGTACTGGTAGTTATTTCAATAGGTAGATTGTAGGAACTGACTATATCGATAGATATTTCAATAGGTAGATTGTAGGAAGTGACTTTATAGTACATATTTCAATAGGTAGATTGTAGGAACTGACTGTACCGGTACATATTTCAATAGGTAGATTGTAGGAGGTGACTACACTGGTAGATATTGCTCTCGCTATGACAATTTCACATCGGT